>OU538822.1:11356329-11736245 GCA_912999785.1 Hydriomena furcata | reverse complement strand
ATGGGGTAACACTAAGGATGCTCTACCTCTAGACTGGTGACGACTCCTTTGGGAATGTTTGTTTATTCAAAAGTGTAATTATATGAGACTCCCAAGTTTATTATAAAATTATGCGCTTTTATGATGTGATATTGAGGAGAAATATATTTTGAGCGGACAACTTTATTTTGTTATCTGTGGACGTATGCGTCATTGCCATGTCAAATTCAAGCTCATTCGTTCGTCGCGTCACGTCATCGCAGCGTTAGTGTGGGTGCGTTTTGCGTGCGTGCGTGTTCATGAATTTGTGAGTGGGTTTTTTGTGTTTGTGTGTATTTTATTTTCAAGCCCGTTATGAGTTGTCTGTCATCCCTCTAATTTTGGATTTTATCAATAAAACTTCTCAAACTGTCGCCTATCGGTATGTACGCTTGAATTTCACCTTTTGTCTCACCGTAAGGTAACTTTAAATGTTTATAGTGCAGTGCCTAAAACCAGTCAGACAGGCGTTGTCTCCAAGTTATGAGTCTGCCTAGGATGCTCTTTTACAGTGAGGCTGTGTTAGATTGCATGTTTTTCGTGTTAAACGTTACATAGATAGTGTTATCTGTAAGCCGGCTATCGTTCGATTCCGAGAGAGACTCGTGTGATTATCATAGTACGGGGGCTAGGGTCGCCACTTTAGCCCACACGATCTACCCATTAGTCGGCACCTCGATGCCGGTCAGCATACTAGTGTCGCGCGTGTAATAATGGTGGGAGCTTGTTCTTGTCTGTTTGTTTTGGTGTTTGTGGTCAGTGCTAAGTGGTTGTTTTGTTGCAGGCCGGCAGAATGCTAAAGTTCATACGAGGCAAGGGCCAGCAGCCCTCTGCTGAGAGACAGAAGTTGCAGAATGAGCTGTTTGCCTTCCGCAAGGTATGTAGCTTGTATTGTGAAAAGAATAGATCTTTTGTAATTACTATGCACAGTTCGTTCAACCTGTGTTTTGTGTTTAGTTCTCTGCAGGAAATTCTTTTACATTGAAAAACTTAGACAATTTAGCAGTGGATTGAGATGAACTACCTCAACAAAACTACCATATATTATTGATAAAGGTTTCATGCATCATGCACATTATATAAATAAATATTGGTGGACTTTTACACACAGTGCCATCTAGTCTCAAACTGAGCATAGCTGATAGAATACACTTTTTTTTGTAAATACATACTTGTTATCGCAGACACAGAACAAACATCTATTTTCATCACACAAATGTTCATCCTGGCTGGGGATCGAGTGCACAACCTACAGCGTAGAATGCAGAGATACTACCAACTGAGCTGTGAGGCCAGTCTAAGTGGTCTATGAATCACTGTTTAATGGAAATTCAATACAATTTGGTAGTTGTGTAATATTATATCAATGACTTCTAATTACATAGCATAAGTAGCCTAATTAAAATTCTTAAATGTTCTTTTATTCTACAACACAATAAAGTTTATAAAATATTTCCGTTGAAACGTTCCCATCAATCATTCTCAAGTGTTCTGATCTGAATTAGCTCTAAATAGATCACACTTGAATAAGGAATGTTGCTCTATGTGGCTCTGATGTTTATGCTCATTTGTTTTTTGTGAATCCAGATGGCTAAGGCACTTTAGGTACCCTTCAATAGATGAAATAATTATGCTTAAAAAACTAAAAAGAAAATGTTTCGACCATTGAAAAGTCAAAACACTATATTCGTTTTTTAAGTTTTATAAAGGAGCTTCTAGACCTACATTAGTACAATTTAAATGGGACTAATCTATACACAAAAAATCACCTAAAACATATCAACAGGTAAAAAGATATGCACATACATAAAAAAAATTACAGGTCGAATTGAGAACCTCAAAGTTGATGTCTATCTTTTTAGTATACAGGGCAATGACAGTCTATAGTCTATACTATTATTATACATGCGAAAATAACTCTGTCTGTCTGTCAATCTGTGATGTTATCACGTCCAAACGCCAAACCGATTGTGATGAAATTTGAAATAGGGATAGCTTAGAGTCTTGGGATTGATATTGGCCACACTTTTTCAACATTTTCTTTAGATTTTTCGAAATTTTAATGTTTTACGATTAAGTAGTCAAAAATCGATTTCCCGAGTCTACACAGACGAAGTCGCGGTTAAAAGCTAGTGAAGAATAAAAATGAGATAGAATCATAACTGTAATACCCAAGTACGGTAATGTAATGATGCTCTCAGATTTCAAAGGTTAGTTAGGGGCACATTCTCATTGCAACAATAACTTCACAGACAGTTCCTTTCGCATTTATAATATTAGTAAAGATTGTTCTTTGATAAATGTTATTTTGATTGTAAAAAAAACCGGCCAAGTGCGAGTCGGACTCGCGCACGAAGGGTTCCGTATCATTATCTATAAAAAACGGCAAATAAATCACGTTTGTTGTTTGGGAGTATAAATATATATTTTATTGTTTTTAGTATTTGTTGTTATAGTGGCAACAGAAATACATAATCTGTGAAAATTTCAACTGTCTAGCTATCACGATTCATGAGATACAGCCTTGTGACAGACAGACGGACAACAAAGTCTTAGTAATAGGGTCCCGTTTTTACCCTTTGGGTACGGAACCCTAAAAAACGGTTAATCCTTGGTAAAATTGTAAGAAGTTAACCTGAATTTCAAAATGTTTGCAAAGTTTATCTTATCAGAGCCCTACACCTACGCTATTTGTTTTATGATTAGATGTGTCAGGTAATTTTTATAGTGCTCAGTGGGTTGGGCCAAATTGTGCCATGGCCATTAAAGCCATCTATAAATTTCAAAATTATTGTTTTAAGTGAACAAACAGTGAAATCTTAAAGCGTAAATCTCCTTTTTAAAAGATTCATTCTTTAACTTTGAACATGTTGATTGACTTTACAGCTCAGCTGGTAGTAGCTCTGCCTTCTGCGCTGTAGTTTATAGGATTAATTTCCAGCCAGGACATACGTTTGTATGATGAACATGGATGTTTGTTCTGTGTTTTAATGCTATGAAAAAAAGTATAAATACATACCTATTTCATCAGTAATCTGGTTGTACAAGCTGTGCTTAGTTTGAAGCTAGGCACTGTGTGAAATATCCATAAATATTTATATTTTATTAAATGGAGATGATGTAGGAATTCTACCTAACCTAACTATGACTATGTGTACATAACTGAATGTATTTCCTATTAATTTTGTTAATGACACAGTCGAAGTACAATCATACCTCACAATCATAATAATTATTGGTGGTAAATACGAAAATCTATACCACTTTGGACTTTAACGTGAATGAAAAAAGAACGTTCGTAATTTACTTAATTTAAGTCAAGTTTGTAAGAAACTGCCACCAATTTTTCTATACTAAATTCTAAAAATAAAGTAGTAAAATTTAAGGGAAAACTTCTCGACCTCAACTCTTTCCCTTCGGATGTCGCTGTGAATGTAAAATCATTCTTAAAGTTTCGAAATTCATTACCACCCTAATGAATTACGCAATACAACCCTTGCTCCTGAATATTCATATTTACCCTCCCAAGTTCATTCGGGTCACGCCCAAAAAACACTACATTAAAAAAATTACACAAAATATTACTTAATCTTGTTGCCTCGCCCACTAGACACACTACTGTGAATTTTAAGAGATATAATTACGTTTAAAATAAAAACTAAAAACAAAAGCGACGTAAATGTTCGACCAATCAAAAAATAAAGGGATGATATTCGTTTTTTAAGTTTTCTGAAGGAAATTAGTCCTACATTAATATACACAATAGAAAGTATAGCATCGAAATCGGATCACCAGGTAAAAAAATATACGCGGCTAGTCATAAAAAACCGGCTAAGTGCGAGTCGGACTCGCGCACAAGGGGTGCAGTACCATTATCTATAAAAAACGGCAAAAAATTATAGTATATTAATAGTATTTGTTGTTATAGCGGCAACAGAAATACATAATCTGTGAAAATTTCAACTTTCTAGCTATCACGGTTTATGAGATACAGCCTTGTGACAAATAGACAGACAGCGGAGTCTTAGTAATAGGGTCCCGTTTTTACCCTTTAGGTACGGAACCCTAAAAGGATGTATACAAAGGATGTATAATAAGTATGTATTTACAAAAAAAAAAAAAAAAAAAAGTATATAACTATTCCATCAGTTATCTGGTTCCCATAGTACAAGCTTTGCTTAGTTTGGTGCTAGATGGCGTTATGTGTAAAGACCGCCAAAAAAAAAAACATACGAATAGAGAACTTCCTCTTTTTTCTTCGGTTAAAATACTATACATCGCCGGTAGGTACACGCGAACCGTAGACTAGATATGAACGCTTCAATTGGAAATAATTATAATAACCCAATGTTTGTCCATAAGGCAGGTCAAATGATGCACTCCAAAATTGTTCCTCAGCAGACACCATACAATACGCTGATTGATATCAAGGGCATCATATTGTTCCTATTAACGTGTTATTCTGATTGATCTCACTCATCTCGATTGGTCTGATGAAGGAATTCACACCTTATTATGATAAGATAGTATTGATTTTTTTGGAATTTGTTTCGGTGTATTTTAAATTTTACCTTTAATTCAACTTCTTTCTTTCTGCTTTTTTACTGACCTCACAACTCATAGTAGCTATGCCTTCTGTATATTGTTCGTTCGAATATAACACGTAGGTATGTAATTATGAAAAAAAGTCAATAAGTATTCTATTAGTTATTTGGTTCGCAAGCTAAATTGACAACAATAATATTTATTTAATAAAAAAAGTTTGTCTCGGTCTATGATCAGAGGCAAATTTGATTTTGTTTATATGCTGACGTATTTGATAATATGATTATTGGGCGTTGAAATAAAGTCACTTAGTATTTTTTTTTGGGCGACACCCATGTCCAAGTCATCTGTGGTTTCTTATTAAAGAATTTGGTAGCTATGATCATGTTTAGGGTGAGTTTCCTTCACGCGGATCTGTGCAAAGCTGTGCGAAGCGGACCAAACATAGCGCTCGGCATTTTCAAACCCGAATATTTGAGCGCTGTCATTGGTCCGCTTGTCGATTATTTGTTGATTGGAAATGCAAGTATGCAGTTTACTCTTGCGAGTTGAACGGAGTCCTTAATGGGTACGCTTAGCTCGCGGTGGAAACCGGTCTTTATAGGTAAATTAAGCGAGCTACTCCCTCATTACGTATCATTATCCCAAATTTTACTAGAACAAATTTACGAATATTATAAAAGGAATAGTGTGGGCGACCGGTGCGCCGGTTATCAGCCCTATTCGATAACGATTGTGTCCAATCGATAGGTTTGTCATCGATAAACTGATACCGGTAAGAAGGTATACACATACAAATACAAGGTGATAATAGGTAACCTTACATAACTTTTAAATCGAAGCAAACGTTATGAGGAAAATCCCACCAGAAATTCTAGTTCCAAAAAGGTTATACTGTCTGTATTTTTAATTTATTTGGATTTAAATGTGTCCTCTATACAGTTTTCTTAGCTTTGATAAGCTTACGGCGATAGGGTCTTATTATACTCTTTCTTTCCTTCTCGTCGCCGTGCAGCCTAAGGAGTGGTACAGCGGTGTCGATCAAACTATTGTTAAAGTGATAGATACATCAACATTTTGAGTTTTTGTATGAGCTGAGACTAAAAGATAAAAATAAACTGGTAGGTACTATTTGCCATAAAAGTAAAGTTCTACCTCTTGCAAATATTAAGAAGAAATCTAGCTAAATTACTCGATGTTTTTATCTAGGTTCACCTTGCTTCTTAACGTTTATTAAGGTTTTTGTTTTCTTTTAGTATAGTCTGAGCCCTTATTGAGTTACTATACTAGTCACGTAACGCTTACCGTGTGCATGGACGTTTGTCTACGCTGCACTGAGCCGCTATTTTATCGATACTGTTTTATCTCAGATAGTAGCTAAGTACACAGATAAAATTAGAAGTCTCCTTGAATTTTGTACGCTATTGCAGCATCGACATTGTACGATAAGGTTAAACGTATAAAAATAATTAACGTAGAAGCTATATATAAAATACTCACCTATCATATACTCGTATGTCCTACAAGATATCGCAAAAGCCTATGTTCCTATGCCCTAGATAAGCCTATGTTCATCAGGGATAATGTAGGATTCTAATGGTAAAAGAATTTTTCAAATCGGTCCAGTAGTTTCGGAGCCTATTCGTTGCAAACAAACAAACAAACAAGCAATCAAATCTTTCCTCTTTATAATATTAGTATAGACAACTCTTATTTGTCATTGTTATACTGCATAGAAATTGCGATGACGTAACTTTTTCCTCAAGGCGTATATTTATAAAAAAAAACTTGACTGGTAACCACTACTAAAGTCACAAAAAAAGCTTTATATTGTGGCCCCATTTTTATTTACTATTAATTTCGCGAAACTTTTTGCCTTGTACGTGGTAAGTCGAACTTGAACCTTGATTTAAAGACTGACTCATGATTGGAACAGGTCTGTCATAGCCTGAGGCTGATCATATAATAGGCTGAAACAGGTTACTTGTCAATACAATTTTCTTAGACGGATCGTGAGAGAATATTTTACATAGCGAAGCATTGTAACAAAGAAATTTGTTTTATTGTGTCTAGAAATCAGGTATCTAAACACTTTCTCCTCGATCTACCTTACAAATCAGGTTGTAACAGCTCTACCTGCTGCGCTGTAGGGTTTGATTCCCACTCAATCAGGTATCTCGGAAACGCTTAGCGATGTCGGGGGTCTTTTCTTGAAACGATCAACGATATATTGGGACGGACAAACGGTCAAATCGTTTCCGACTATTATGAAGAATGTAACGACCGACATTACTGTTGACATTTTACATCACATTATACTACGACAGACATCGACATGTAGTCGATGACGACAGACGACGATTTCTGAGAGTGCGGTTTGGCCGAATATAATATCGCAGTACTGTCACTTAGTCGATAATGTCGAGATCGTTTTGCAGAGTAAAGGCCTAATTTGTATGGAAATGTGGTCAACATGGAGTACGGGCTCTTGACGGCCCCCCATCCTTTAGACTGATGACATTGTGAAGGTCGTGGAAAGTAGGCAAATGGAGGAGGCTCAAGATGTCAATTCAAGTTTTGAAAATTGATTGGGGAGGCCTATGTCCATGAAATGTGTTCTTAAAGGTTAGGTGTGAACTCATTTTGTGCAGACGGTCATACTGACTTATGCCGCATAAGAGACACTTGCCCCAGTTCAGACCACACCTCGGCTCTAGGAAGGGCGGGGTTTTAAACTAAGCTAGTTCCTTTTTACAACTCTGTTAGCGAAGCTTGTATGCTAATGAATTCGCAGAAATGAATGAATACTGAATACTGTTACTTTGGTATTCAAGTCATTGTTCGTATTCGTCAAAAAACGTGCTAAATATTGTTGGCGTGGTGATATTTCCGTAATAAAAAGCCGATACATGCACAATATGTTAGCAAAATGCCGAAAGGCTGATGTATGCCCCTTGGAACATCACTACATAGTATAAAGCAAAGTCGCTTTCCGCTTCCCGCGTATGTATGTATGTTTGCTTATATCTTTAAAACTACACAACGGATTTTGATGCGGTTTTTTTTTAATAGATAGAGTGATTCAGGAGGATGGTTTATATGTATTAAACCCGTGCGAAGCCGGGGCGGGTCGCTCGTACTCTAAATAAACAGAAAATTTTAATGCTTTTTATAATATGTAAAAAAAACATAAAAATAAGGTCATGATTGAAATATCCAAGCGTAGTATTCATGTTTCTCTAGGTGCTAAGATCTTTGAGAATGTCTAAGATGGGTAGTCAGAGGCACGTTCAAACATTACACTTTGTAACCATGCCACTTTATGCAGTAGTTTCCAATCTAGCGTAACATGTCCATAAGAATACTTACTAGTTTCCTCACAATATTTTCCTTTCACGTTTTGAGCACGTGTTAATTTGCATAATACGTTTTTCTCATATAACAATATTTTTATGCATTTTGATAAGACACCAGGACCTTTGGGTCAAATGTCTAGGCATCTCCCATGCCAACACAAGTGAAACGAATAAATAAATCATAATTTCCTCATTCACTGCTTTCTTTCTGCAAGACTATGAACTATTTGACTGAGATTTAAAACAGTAATTCTTAACATGAATGCATTATAGCAAATCAAGTCACAACTAATAGTAACGTTGCATCAATTATGTGGAACAGGCAAGACCGCATTCCACGTGCCACCATTGTAGTTTGTTTGGTATGACCAAGTTTAGACCTTTCTTTTGTATTTTAAAGTCACGCCCAAGATTACGAGCAAGTTTAGCTCGTTCTGTGTTCACTATCTATAGATTTGTTTTTATATTTTACCTTAACTTACATATCGAGAGTTTTTTAGAGTTCCGTACCCAAAGGGTAAAAACGGGACCCTATTACTAAGACCTCGTTGTCCGTCTGTCTGTCATAAGGCTGTACCTCAAGAACCGTGTAAACTAGACAGTTGAAATTTTCACAGATGATATATTTCTGTTGCCGCTATAACAACAAATACTAAAAACAGACTAAAATAAATATTTAAGTGGGTCTCCCTTACAACAAACGTGATGATTTTTGGCGTTTTTTATTTATACAGAACCCTTCGTGCGCGAGTCCGACTCGCTTTTTTATATTTTACGCCATCCATATTCACGAGAACATTTGTATAAACATTTACATTCATAACGAACTGCTTAGTTATAGATAGATCAGGCGTCTAAATCCGCTAATAAATATTTATAAACAAACCCGCGAAGATTGATAGCCTCTAAACTGAAGCTGAGCAGACTACGCTAATATTCGATACGTCTGTCAGCAGCGAGTAGTTATTAGATCATTAGATGACAGTAAACTTGTTATATGATTTACGTAAGTCTTCTATTTAAGTTTGTGAGGATGTTTGTATGGATTTGGATAAAGCTCGGAATATAAACACCCTGGAATAGCATATAGCCGAGTCAAGCTAGTAGTCCAATATATTCAATCGATTGTGGTTAAATTCCATCCATGTTTCGTCCATCATAAGTGATCTCTCAACTCATCCAATTTGTGCGTATGGCGTGCTTACGTCAAACAAGGCGCGATGCTCGCTCTACGGGGCACATATCTTAACCTCCATTAAGCTGCGTCATTGCCTGAACGGACTGCCTCCCACGGCTTCCTACTTGCTCCATTCGCCAATTCAGGCTAACTATCATATTCAGTCCAACATTTCGAGGAATCACTGCCCGGACTATTTTCTTTTCGTATCTTGACACGCTTCATTTGCCTCATCTTAATAATATATATAAATTACGCTTCACGTTGTTTGTCCGCGATGGACTCCTAAACTACTTAACCGATTTTAATTAAACTTTGCACACCGTGTGCAGTTTGATCCACCTTGAAAGGTAGGATAGCTTACATCACAATTATCTGTTAGCTCCAAAAGATTCTAACAGATGGCGATATCTGTTGACACAGCAACGCGTGGCCGGGTCTGCTAGTAGAAATATTGAAAACCTCAATCAATCTGAACTCTAAACTTCGCCTTGAAAGTTTGCCTCGTTACGAATTTCTAAAGCTGCGCCATTTATTTGTTGGAGTATTTCTAGAACCGTTCCTTGCAGACAAATATTTGCATTTGAAAATGTTTCCGCGACCCGGTAGAGTCGCCGTACGATAAGCTCCTTCCGAGTTCATTCACACTGTCTCCAACCGTTTTGTATCTCTTAATCGTATATTTCTTATCTCCCCGAATTTAAATATTAAAATCAACGTTAGTTTTGTAAAATGGTATCGTATCTCGTAGCAATAATAATCGTAAAAATAATTATTTTTTACATTTATAAGCAAAACTATCATTAGTTTATAGCGCTGGTATGAGGTAAAAGTTACTCGTAGTCATAAAGTCTCCAGAATTGCTATTGCATACTCTTTTATCGTCGTTTTATAAAGTTCTCTACAGCTGGCTTTTGCGTTTGTAATCGGATTTGGCAGTGTTAAAGTTTTAAAATGCAAAAACGTTTACCTATTTAGGTAGTTATTGATTTTCCTCAAACTTGGAACGCCTTATTATCAGCCAAATACCAATATCGTTTTAAAATACTCGGTTTAACATTATACATTCTCGTTCGTATTATCCCATAGCTCAATCAGCATCCACGAACTTTTAATTTGTTTGGTTGACAAAGCTGTAGGGTTGTTTGGTGATTTATGGACTTTATTCATAATCGTCTTCATTTATTAGAAGTCATGTTTGGGGACACAATTACCCATTACTTTAAATCTGATCGATAAATGTAGTTTACCTTGTAATTGCCACAAAAAAATATATAATACTAGCCGACCCGTGACAGACTTTGTCCTGTCCTGTACAGTCAAAACTGATGTCAGATTTTTTGCACACCAGCGCCATCTATACTAAAATCATCCCTTTTGCATTTTTTTATCATTTTGGGAACGTTTATCGGATTATAAACCAGCGTATGTCTTATACGAGCATTATACTTACATCTACAGCAAATCTCATCTCAATCCGTTCTGTCGTTTAGGCCTGATTGTTTTTCAAACATACAAACATCCTCACAAACTTTCGCATTTATAATCTTATTAGGATGCGAAAGTAGGCAGTGTCGAAAAGCTTTTTGCGCAAATGATTAATAGAAGTACGTTTGTACGTATACTTGTATCTAGTGCCTTTGTGGCAGGGCGCTCACCTCTAACTGAAGGTCAGAGGCTTTATCTCGTCTGTGTATTCATCCTTAACACCTTTATGGTTCTTCGAAACTTATCGAAATGTTTCCTATGTCGACGGCATTACTATTAATGTGTTTTTTTTTATTTATATTGCTTTCTTTTTAGTTGGTTATCGACTTTTTTCATTATAGAATTAAAACTATCGTGGTTGTTACTCATCGCCGATCTGCTGTTGATCGCGGTCGCGGGCGATGCTCATGAGAGCATCTGAATTGTCTCGAAACGTCAGCAATACAAGAAAAAACGTGGTAATTAGCCGTATTTATAGTTAAAATGTATTTTCATTAGCCAAAATAATGTTCTGATTGTAATTGGAATCGAATATCGAATTGATATGTGATATATTGAATCAAATGTCATAATATGAGGACAGATTCCATTTGCGCAAACATTGTACATTTTAAATGATTGACGAACAAATTTACAAATGAAAACTCCAAAATAAATAATTTCTTTAGACAATCGCAGTGAAGATTTAATACCTGATACCACGTTTTGTTATCAGTTATCAGCAACCATTTTACTCGTACAATAATAAGGTATCCTTGGTGACAAAGAACATTAAGTAGAGTTGGTAATACAACCGTAATCTTGTTGCAACAAAACGCATAACATGTAATGGTCTGCTGCACTCGAAACCTTAGAAAGTCGGGTGGATATCAGAAATCACCTGCCTGCAGAGGCAGCTTTGGAAGCCCTGCGGCGGGGTTCAACGCTCTCGGTATTGATTTTGTTGCCGTTTCATGTCCGTTGGCTACGCTTCAATTTGATAAACTACCAAGTGATTTACTATCTAGATTTATTTGTTACCGAACTAAGAATGCTAATGTATAACAAATTCTAGATTTTCTTTAAATCCGTCCGGACAGACATTGTCCTGTTTAATTTCAATAATTTCAAACCTACAGAAAAAAACACTTTCAGTTTTTCCCGAACTTTACGCCACCCTTATCACTTAGGAGTCTTAGGGGTATAAAAATACTCTACGACCTATTTTTAGACCTACTGAATATACACCAAAATTTAATAAAAATCTCTCTGTGAGACAAGATTTTTTTATATTAGATCTGTGTAAACTTTGAGTAGGCTCTTAAGATTTGTGGGGACGTCTACTATGTTCGAGGATTACAATCACAACCCTATTTCTTTACTTTAGTTGCTATTGAGCTCGTGATACCTATGCTTTTGAAAATTGCTCTTGAATTAGCAGAATTTATAATAACTTCATTGTCACGCGCGTCACGTAATGTCAAGACCTCGCTGAGCTTTAATTATTTTATAAAAGCACGAGCGGGATTGCTGAATTTGTTTAAATGTTAATCCGTAGTATGTATGTAAATGCATGCTACGAGACCCAATCTATTGCTCGTACATTTTATTGTAGTGCTTCAAGGTTTCGCTATAAGACCGCTGTTTTACAAGTTATAAATAATAATATACATTTCTGTAAAATAATTGTGGGTACCATAATATTAACCTACTTATGGTAATACTAGCTGTTACCCGCGACTTAGATCGCCTTCTTAAAATCGACTTTGGATGACATTATCGTAAGACATTGAAATTTCTGTAAATCAGTAGTAGTAGCCTATATCTACAATATATGTCTGTCCCAAGACTTTAAACTATATCTATGTGAAATTGCATCACAATTGGCCCAGTGGTTTGGCCGTGATAACGTCACAGACAGAGTTACATTCGCATTTATAATAGTATCGATTAAAGTCCATGATCTGCATACATAACTAAAATTATACTAAATAAGGCGTAGATATATTAATTGTAGAATTTTGACATTATTTAGCAATTCCCACGGTGTGTTTCATACAGCTGCATATAGTAAATTAGAATAATGTGCTAGTAGTAACAGTTTTATTGTTGACGTAATGCGACTTTAATGAATGTCTATTTTTGTTGTCTACATGGTATGTTACAGAGCCATTGTTTATTTAGGCTCGAGAAGAATGCCACATAATTCCCCCGGAATATGGTTTTCATTTTGTTTTGTACCTGTTTATAATAACAATACGCTAATTTAGACTTTGACGTAAAAGGAATAAGCGATCGTGTTTTAGGAATTTTAACTTTAGCGTGGACACTACAGAATCGCCACCAATGGCTACCAATAACACCCAGAACGTTATTTAAATAATACTACTTCATATTGATTGATACGTTTCCTTATAATAATTTAAGTTTAATTATAAGAATTTTATAATAACTCATTTTTTTACGAGAACTGTTGAATGTATCATTGTCATATCAGAATTGATAAGGTTTATCTTTGTATATTTGTCATCAATACCTATATACTCTTTTGAAGGTTAATATTAATACGATACAGACTAAAATAGGATTACCTTAAACTGAACTTAAAGAACTATACATTTTGTACTAATGGAAAGCCCTACCTGCGAAATCATTAAGATGTTTTAATCACATTCGAACATTTTACAACATATTTTACATCCTCCCACCGCCAAATACGAGGTTCCAAAAAAAGACAAAATTTAGACTAATTCGGACGAGACGCATTCTTGTGCGATGGTCGTTACGAACAGGTACGAGTACGGGTATGTTATCGGACTATTCATACCTTTATCGGTATACCCGTTATGGATATTGTCTGTTGCTATGTGGTTTTGTTTCTAACAGTGGTCTAAATCTAAAGGAAAAGTAAATATTTTATATAAATATAAAATGTTATATGATCCTCGTGTATGATTTAAATCAAATTCCTAGTCTGTGACTAAGGTAAGGAGATTACATTTAAGTGGGCAGGATATTATGAGCATTGAAATAAATTGACGAGATAAAGTTATGATTCAATCAAGATTTTGCACTTGTCTGAATTAGAGCATGATAGAGTGACATCATGACATACAATTCTGAGCTCTTTATCCTAATCTTGTTTTAAATTGGACATTGTGGGCATAGGGGAATTACTCTGAGCCATATCTGTTAAAATATAATTCTCTCGCGCTACGTTTAAATATTCTTGCTTTTAAGGTGATAAGTGAAATTTTTGACGTTTTGTATGGGCTGAGTCTACCCGGATAAGACGGAAAAGTGATAAAACTGCATTATCTCGAAAACCATCAAATTTAAAAAGAAACTGTCTGTAATTTATTTAGCTAGTATGATTATCTTGCGAATTATATAAAAATAAACTGTTTAGCTATTCATAGCTTTGATTAAAAACGAAACTCGTGTTTTTGAAGAGCCAACTTTGGAAAATAAATCTATCAAAAAAGTTTCACCAATCGTGTTTCTGTCTGTAATTTATCTAGATTATATCCTTAAGTTATATTTGTCATGAAAAACAAAACTGTATGTTTTGCGGTTATTGAGAAAAAACGATTCTGCATTCATCAAAAACATTTATTACTCGCCTTAAGTCATACTTGAATCTACTATGAATCAACTAGTTCATTGAATTCAGTACTTTGTCTTCTTTATCAGTATCAGTCTTGCACTGTTTGAATAATATCATACATGAATGAACCAGAAAATATCTCATTAAATCTTATTTGATAAATTATCGTGTCTATTATTTACTATACTATGTAAATTAGCGTGTCTCAGGCGGTTCTCAGCGACAACCACGCCTATGCGTTCCGCTGTTCGATATTGAGATCACGCTGCGTGCTCCATTTCCTTCTCATTGCATAATTATATCGTTTGCAAACACGATACCAGAATCGATTTTCACTTTCGCATGCATTCTTCACCATAGACAATTCATCAAACTATATTACCCATAATTAAACTACCTTCTAAATAGATAAACCGAGGAAGCAATGTGCGAACTGTATCCTTTGGACTTAATGTTTGTAGGCGGGTTTGTGTAATAGTGCTAAAAATAAATGATGATAAAACTTACCTTATAACTCGTACATTGTTTGAAATTAACACTTAACTCCGAAGAGAACAATACAAAAATTGCAACCAATAAAAGTACAGTAAAGATTCATTACCTATTATAGCGTCAAACTTGCAAAAACAGTATTCGTCTGCTAAGTTGCGTTCAAATACTACTCGTACATTGATTTAGCACTGAAAAAGGCAGGGAATGCTAATATATTCGTTGGTTGACTCACTAAACTTGATTTATGACGGCTATAGACAAGTATAATTATGCTATGCGTACTTTGTACATTTCACGGTACACCGTACACGCAAGGTGGTACTTAAAGAGATTATTGCGCGTATATTAATTTGAATCTAGCGAAAAGCGAACCTTTTAATTACAAGGAGCTTTATCTCCTGAAGTAGTTCATGCATCATAAAAAATCAAAGGAATGATTGGAATTAGAATTGGTAACAGCCCACTGATTTCGGGAATAGCCAACGTGTCATGATGTAATCCCCAACCCAGACCCACGCTCTACAAATAGCAAACAGTACCACCGATGGAGGAAGCAAGGAAAACGTAATTCATTCACTTTAGTGATTTTCGTCCAGACTATTATAACTACACATACAGTGGTCATCGCTTTGCAGAGAAAGAAATATACTTTACAGTCGTATATTTTGAACTGAATTTTACTTTAGTTTTCTATAT
This sequence comes from Hydriomena furcata, assembly GCA_912999785.1. Lineage (NCBI taxonomy): Eukaryota > Metazoa > Arthropoda > Insecta > Lepidoptera > Geometridae > Hydriomena > Hydriomena furcata. Next base: position 11,720,887 of record OU538822.1, on the reverse strand, counting down.
CTATCGGACATTTTCTTCTTCAGTGTAGGAAATGGCTCCTATAAATCCGTGCTATCTGACTTCAACAAATTCTGCATTGCGGGATTTTACAAACATTATTTTGTATATTCTGTACGCCAGCGGAGGTAAGCACTATCAGAACGGCAAACCCATCCAGAATGTCAATGGGTATGACTCACGCGCATGCCTCCGCAATCACCTGCGAGTTTCATTATTCTCTGCGGTTACATTATCAATGACGCCTGCCTCATTCGAGTTTACACCAACACGGCTTTAAATAATCAGTTTTATAAACACGCTGCGAGAACACGAATAGTATGAGTAATTACTCGTCATCTCCCATAATATGATGATAGTTTAGTAGGTACTTATGTGATGTTTATCTTTTATTAATAAAAATGACTGTTTTGATAAAAATATAAGTGCAGGCGACATACCAGGAACGTATTCGATAATTAATCGAAGTGACACAAGCATGCAGTTCCTATTGAGGTTTGATAACTTGTTCAAGATGTTTGTCACACGATAGCCGGTTTATTTACTGCGAACTGGTTATATACTTACCGAATACCTGATTCATTCTTTACTTTGTGTCCGGCGCACGTATCAGGGTTTCCTGGAATCTTATCTAGGAATTCATCAATCATATAACAAAATCCGAGTTTGCAAAAAGTAGAGTCAGATTGTTTTCGCACGCAATTCGTTTACTGGCTTTTGAAATCCTCAGTTAGATACATTTTGTTTACCATGCTTTGGAATTACAGTCGTGACCCTATTTCATTTCATTTTCACTTGTACTGTGCAACCAATCTCCCATTATGATCTTGTGCACCCTTCTCGTTGTTATTTCCATAGTAATATGAGCCGTCGGCGCCGGCATCGCAATAAACTAAGTATTCTGTCACGCTGTCAACGACTCACACGTTCCGTATACGGCCATCGTCAGAGGAAATCATTCTTACTACACGAGTGAGGCGCCGCGCCGCCTTGTTATTTAACCGACTTAATTGCCGTGTTACTCACACTCGTTGTATGCTTCAGTAGTTGCATTGGTTTCTTATTGATGCCTACCCACTCCACGCTACAGTCGATTTTATTATCAGACTATTATTTTATTCGATTTACTTTTTAGGTTTATTCTCCGAGTAAACGGTGTGTTGATACGAGTACTAGCCCTTACCATGCGAGTACATAACATCAATAACATTTCATTTCTTAAAAATATTTTTTTCTTGACTGACTGCATTGCCTGGATCAATCGTTATACGAGTTGCACGATTATAATCAGTTGCTATGCGAAATCTTATTATTTTTCTGACGAATCATCTGTTGATACATAGGTTAAAATGGATAGCATAATAATAGGTACTTATATCATAATGTATCTATGGCTATGGTTATTGCCAAGTGATTGATACGATCATTTGCTTTTATTAGTTTGATTGACCAAATATTAGTCACGTTAACACCATGTGTCAAACACCTAATATTCGATTCATACGAGTACATACACAATAGGAGGCGTTCGCTCATGCTTTGCCCTCCGGAAACGCTGCAGGAAACCGCTGGGCTGTGACACCTCTGACTGTGTCTAAGAACTGAATACATAAGAATGGGAAGCCGTAATGTATCACCCTTTGCTGTTGGAGCAATTTTGCTGGAAGGTTCTGGAATAGGGGTTGTGGCTAGGGGAGCAAAGGGTTACTCCGTAGAACACGACCGCATACAATTTTAACATCAACATCAGCCTCAGCCTCTAATAGTTTACGAACACCACCCATTATTATCTGTTTTGATTAGGTTTGCTACAAATGCAAAATGAATCAACGAAATACAACGCAAGTAACAAAGAACTGTAAATAAAGTAAGTTAATAACTTCTTCAATTACTTCCGGGTAACTTTGTGTTACTGGAAACTGGAAGACATAAAAGTTCCCTTTATCGGCAAGTTGTTAAAGTACTTATGTAGTTGCATCCTTTCCATACATTGCATGAACTTGCCTCGTGGTATAATTGGCTCAAACTTTGACCGCATGCTGCTTTTGCCTAGTTTCGTTTATTTAGTTAACTTTTGAAAGGTATCGCAACTTACTTTCGACATTGTACTAGCGTGTGTGTTCCAGCGTAGCTTAATTAATAAACCACAGTCGCTATGTAACTCCATGTGGGTTTTTAAAGGGACTTGTACACAATTTTCTACGTTCTTTAGCTAAAAGTAGGCAACTCCACCTTATCAGACCATGAACGTGCGGCAAAAAAAACTAAGTCTAAGTTGAGACTATAAATTCTGTCTGAACACAACACCCATTTTTTACACACATTGTACGAGTATAATCAAACTACGAGTCCTTGTGTCATAAACTATAATTAATTACCATGGTACTCGTACCACAACAAACAGACCGGAACAAATATTTGCAAATCATGCAAACATTTGTCTCGCCTCGAACCAGCACCAGCAGTCTCAGTCGAGCACTCGCCTATCACACTACTGAGGTTGTAAAACCGTGTATCCTAAATACTTAAAAGTTTTAAGTCCTTAGTGACCGCCTTTCCCTAAAATAGCATATTGTATTAAGACTGCTCGATGCTGCATCGATATATCCGCAACATTTTAATTGTACTCATAATATTACGTCATTTGGCATCGAAAGCTACAGCTGTTGTAATGGTGACATCATTTTAGCGTTATACGTAGGCGCGTATCATTGCAATACCTGCCTCTATTATCTGCACATATAACAATGCTAGATTCCGCCTGTGGCTTCGATCGCGTGGTACCTGGATAAAAAGTAGTAGTAATCAAATTGAAAAACCGGCCAAGAGCGAGTCGGACTCGCGCACGAAGGGTTCCGTGCCGTTATCTATAAAAAAAGGCAAAAAAATCACGTTTGTTATATGAGAGCTTCCATATTTATTTTATTCTGTTTTAAGTATTTGTTCTAGTATTTGCGGCAACAGAAATACATCATCTGTGAAAATTGACGAGACGTATTTTTAAAGAATGATTCAGTTACTGCAACTTGCAATAACCTTGGCCTTTACATTATTAACTAGCTGAATGCATCTTATATACTACCTGCTTAGAAATTTACATTTTACCAATTTTGCCAATCGAGATTCTTATCTTGTTTTTGAAACAATTTTTATAGTCGGTGTGATAAATACGGTAGAGAAAAATCTTAAGGAATTCTTACAAGTGGCTATGTTCTTGCAACCTGTCACATATGGAATGCTGCAAAGAGTAAGCAGTGCCAAAGTTAATGTGCTTTAGATCTTAGACATATTCAAGAATCTGATGCTTGTAGATCATAGAGAATATCCACTTGTTCTTTCATTGTAACATAATAGGTACCTCTGTTCTTTTGTGATTTTAGTGTACCGAAAAAAGCGCTCTAATTGACGCTAATTTGGCGCACATTTGACCGAATTCCTCCATAATGTGTGCATAACATAAATGAATGAACAGTGCTAAAGCACAGTGCCTACTAATGCTGAGTCAGATGTAAAATATGAATCATGACAATGTGACTGAGTAGTAGAGAGATCTCCTTGTGAACGGCCTTGTCCAAGGCAATGCTTACCTTACCTTAAATTTCTTTCTTTTGGTTTGCGTTGAAATGACAGGCACATAGGCTTAACATCTGTGTATGGCTCAAGTTGACGGATGCATCGTATAACAAGTTCTGGGTGTTCTGTCTGTAGAATAAAAAAAATATTTAAGACGCTGCCAGTCGACGATTATTTTTGTTCGAAACGAAAAAAGAAATACTTGTGAACAAGCCACATCTCCTATTTTATAATGTATAGTATATGTGAATAAAGATGTACCCATCTTTAATCACTTCGATAAATAATCCTACCGACCGCTGCAATGATGACAAACACACGTCGTCGATGACAAACGCGCGTGGTCCGCCTTAGCTTTTTGAATAAATTAATGATATAAATTATGTATAATTACTTATCAAAAATCTATCCTAATAGAAATCTAGATCTACATATTACCTATCTTTGACAATAAATCACAAGTTGATTTTAATAGTAGGTATATAAAATATTTCGATCATAAATTCTAAAACGTATCATTTTGAAATAATATTTTTATCGTGAAAAGTTTCTGCTATTATGTTTTCAGCTTAATAGAAATCTAGGTAGGAACCTGAAGTAATCTTAATATATATAAATCTCCTGTCACGATGTTTGTCCGCGATGGATTCCTAAACTACATAACCGATTTTAAATTAAATTGGCACACCGTGAGCAGTCTGGTCCAACTTGAGATATAGGATAGCTTAGATCTTTAATTATAGTCGCAATTTTATTTTATTGCACATTGTTGACACAGCAACGCGTGGCCGTGTCTGCTAGTATACTTATAAAAATAGGAGATGTGGCTTGTTCAGAAGTATTTCTTTTTTCGTTTCGAAAAAGAGCAATCATCGACTGGCAGCCTCTTAAGCAACTACTATTACTACTCTATTTACTTTTAAGAGATATTCGGTTCGCTTTATTGGGTCGTATCCTCCAAAGCAAAGCAGAGATGACATTTGTAGAATCAATCAATCTAACCGCGCCTAGATATCGCGATGATATTGGTTGATATGACACATTACTATTTGTCTGCGTTTTGGTAGGCGATGGCCCATAGTAGATAATTTTCCTAATAATGCGTTTGATGTTGTGTTGTGTCAGTCATACGTGCAATTCGTATAATGAACACGCGTACGCGTAATTGTCAGTAGGACATTAATTTTGTAGAATAAATTAGTTTGATTAGAGTCACAGCTAATTGGCTTTATTGGACTGTACCTACTGATTGAACTTTTGATTTATGCTAATTATTTTCCACAGTTTGTACAGTGGTTTGTTTATTAAAAAAAGTGATATGGTCATTAATACATGCTTAAAACGGCGAAGGAAAACACAGTGAGGAAACCAGTAAAGGTACTGCAAAATGTGTGCATGTGCTAAATGTGATGTTTGAATTGAATGTTCCTCTATTGAGACTCCAAAGACTTGCCTCTGCATATTTTATTGTTCTTGGATTATTTGTCTGCATAAAGACACAATTTTATAATAGTAGAGTCATATTTAAAAGGATCCGCCAAGAAAAGTAAAATGCACGCAACATTATTTGCCAAAAGCTCTCCTTTGCCGAACATTTTAAAACCAATCTTATCTTCTCCTTGTAAAGGTTCAAAATTGTTAAGCAGCTGTTATCCTTTTGTGAATCTAAGCTCGACCGGGCTCTAACGGTAGAACCGGTCGAATAGAGCTCGAATCACGATACTAAAGTTAAGCGCTAGTTTACTAAAGGATCCTACACTACGTGGGCAGTTACTGCAAGAGAAATCGCTTCTAGTATTTTCACTATGTTGGATTGTTGACGATATTGTAAATCTTTGGCTACGCCTTGTGACTAAAGGGTAACTATTGAAAGTCCTAAAATTTAGATTAGAAACTACAATCGAATAAAAGGGTTACAGTTTATTTTTTTACTAGTACGGGGGCCACATTATTATGGGGCTATGATAGAGGTAGCCTATATGATTATTCACGGGATAGTCAAAAACGCAAAACGTAAACATTTGCCGAAAAGCCAGCAAATGTAGCCATACAATTAGTGATAAAGAGCTACGTGGTTTCAGCTTCAAAAAAATTGGAAAATATTAATAATAATAAATAAGCTGACGAATTCAATTCCTAAGTACAGTAAACAACGACGAAGATGCTCTAGCGCTGTTCATTGAAGATGTCTAAGAAGTTATCAGAGAAACGTGCAAATATGCCCATATTTTAGATTTGGCACATGACCACATTTGCGGTAGTTACACACCATTGTTGGAAATTAGTCAGCACTTTTTCATTGATCGTAGAATGTGTATAATAGACGAAACTTTGTAACGAATGATCGTTCTTGTGAAAAGGTACCTTAGCAAAGTTTTAAGGCCATGGTCATGCTGCTTCTAACAAGGAATGTACTCGTACCTACTCATTCTAAGATGCACTGAACTGTAAACTTCGATGACACGCGAAACTGGACCAAGCCAACAAGTCATTAAGTCTCAATTCCATCACCATCTCAATAATTTACCGTTGGCTTCGTAACAAAAGGAGTGTCTGTATTATATATGCAATTCGACTTTCACATCGGCCCGAATATCTTTAAACCATTGGTTGCTGGTCTAAGGTTATGTCTAAAATGCTGTTGCAATAAAACGACTGATTAGCTTTCTGAGCTTTATGGCTCCATTTTGCTTTCCAATTTAAAGCAGAGAAAGATTTACCGGAAGTTGCATAAATAGTACTTAGATCCGTTTACTCTCTATTCTGATTTATTAAAATACTAGTTTCCGACCGCGCTAATAATAATAAACCTATATATTATGCTATTTCATTATACATATTGTTGTTAGATATTTAACACATCGCGCCATCTAGCTCCTAACTAAGCAAAGATTGTACAATGGGAACTAGATTACTGGTAGAGTACATAAATATACCTACCTTTTTTTTGTAAATAGCCACCTAGGTAAGTACATTACTTACGATATATTACTACACCGAGACAAATATACTTATTTACATTTCAGGGCATAGTCTATGAATATTCCAAGTTTGATCCAAATCCGTTTAGTCGTGATTGAGCCATCACATCCAAACATCCTCACGAACTTTTGGATTAATAACATTAGTAGGATTTTCAGATTTTGCGTTCTTTGAATATGACGTATGTAATGATACAAACCTTTTTACCTCTTAACTTAATGTTTATTTAGGTATAATTACTCACAAGGTAATCTATTGGGTTTACCAAACCAATGTTGGTCTGGAACTATACTTTATTTTATAATGTTTACCGCATAGTTGTCACAATAAGCAGCAATGAGCTTTTAACTAGGTTTGTGACTAATCACAATTTTATAAAATCCATCGAGCCGTTTTGGCCGAGTGGGAGGTTCCTCGACTTTCAATTTGAAGGTCGTGGGTTCGAATCCCGGCGTGCATCAATGGATTTTCTGTTCGAAAATGTATATGCGCATCAAAAACACGTGCTTACAACGGTGAAGGAGAACATCGTGAGGAAACCAGAAGTGTTCTTATAAGCGGCGATGAGCTTGCAACCTGTCACGTATGGAATGCTAACTACTGCAAAATGTGGGTATGTGCCAAATATAATGTTTCGACGTGCCTCTGACTACCCCCACTAGACATCTTCAAAGGATCTAAGCGTCTGAAGATCTGAGAGGATGATTGTCGTGATCCTATTTATTTATTTTATAAAATCCAACGTAACTTTAAGAGGCTCCCAGTCGCTGATTGCTCTTTTTCGAAACGAAAAAAGAAATACTTCTGAACAAGCCACATCTCCTATTTTTATAAGTATATTACTTCAGGTTCCTACCTAGATTTTTATTAAGCTGAAAAAATAATAGCAGAAACTTTTCACGATAAAGATATTATTTCAAAATTATACGTTTTAGAATTTATGATCGAAATATTTTATATACCTACTATTAAAATCAACTTGTGATTTATTGTTAAAGATAGGTAATATGTAGATCTAGATTTCTATTAGAATAGATTTTTGATAAGTAATTATACATAATTTATATCATTAATTTATTCGAAAAGCTAAGGCGGACCACGCTCCGACGTGTGTTTGTCGTCATTGCAGCGGTCGGTAGGATTATTTATCGAAGTGATTAAAGATGGGTACATCTTTATTCACATATACTATACATTATAAAATAGGAGATGTGGCTTGTTCACAAGTATTTATTTTTTCGTTTCGAACAAAAACAATCGTCGACTGGGAGCGCCTTAACGTTCATCTGAATTAACCAGTAGGAATTTATCCTTTTGTACATACATACTATTACAACTAACTATAAAATACTAGCCGACCCCGTGACTAACGTCCTGCCTAAATTACAATAATCGCATAGGAAAAAGCAATTTCAGGCAACTTCCAATTTTTTCTCTATAAACCTTGTACCTACTGATAAAATAAATTACGATTTTTGGTAGAATGCGTGTATGTCTACTGTATAAAATGCTTGTAAAATAATCTTACAAGTTCAGTACTTACTATTTATCATGTAACATTACGTAAGTCTTTTCTCGCGTTTATCATTCCCAGAACTCCCTGAGAATCAATAAATCACGTATTTTACACCGTACAGTAACAAAAGAATACATACTGTATGCATAATATGTATAATGTATGAAAGAGTTCCCACGTTTGCTCTTGGTTTTTATCGACGCTCGAAGGGTATTATGCATATTTTCTAAGTGGCGAATGGCTGGCAATAATCGTTTATGCTGACCTGATGCCCTATGATACAATATTGTACTTTATATGGTTTGATTCGATACGTACTCTTCCTTAAACCTTTGAATATAGTAGAAAAAACGAAACAAAATTTCAACTCAATCGGTTGGAGATAACTGCTTCAAAATTGAGTTGCAAGATTCCACCTTAACAAACACAGTTAACACACATACATACATTGCAAATTAAATAAAAGCTTCTAAAAAAAATAAAGATTTTATGTTACCAAAGATTATTTTTGTTTCGTAGTTAAAACAAATATATACTACAATTCTGTTGCTGTGATATAAGAGGTGTCATTAAACGGGCTAGTTGTAATCATTCTAATGAACTAAACAAAGTGCGGGCACCTTGCCACGGCGCCAACGAAATGTTAGAGAACTCATCAAAATGAATTTCTTAGCACTGAAAGTACTATTTAAATAAAAGAGGTCACATAAGATGCAGTGCGACAAGTCATAAGCCTAAGGCAGAACTCGCAAAAAATAATTATTTGTCCCTGAAAAATAACTACTTAACTCTACGCAATCAAAAATTCGACTACCATAAACATACTTGTACAAAATTACGACTGTTTCCCAGAGAAGCATGATGCTTATGGGTGCAAAATGAGTAACATATCTTCATAAGTCTTTTTTTTATCCCTATTATCCTCACAGCTTAGTTGGTAGTAACTTTGCCTTCTACGCTGTAGGTTGTGGGTTCGATCCCCACCCAGGGCAAACATTTGTGTGATGAACATAGATGTTTGTCCTGTGTCTGGTTGTTACTATGTATAATAAGTATGTATTTACAAAAAAAAAGTATATAAGTATTCTATCAGTTATCTGGTTCCCATAGTACAAGCTTTGCTTAGTTTGGGGCTAGATAGTGTAGTGTGTAAAGTCCGCAAAAAAAAAAAAAAAAAACTTGTTATTTTTACTCGTAATTATTATTGTGAGAGTGAAGGTGTTAAATCCACGGCAAAAACGTTGTCTCGCTTTATTGCTTGCCCATTCAATTGTAAAATAAACTTACAATTAATTCCCCTTGGTACTTCACAATTTGTTCAATTGTTATGGCCAATATGATGGTGTAGTTTTTGTAACTGACTGCTATACGAGTTAAGTATTTAACGAACATACGCATTGTTATACACCCTTGACCCACACAACTCTACTCATTAGTACGAGTATGTCCTCTTCGAACACATGCTTACGCCGACATCAAGAAAACCTATTCCATACCAGGCGTCGATCTTTACCACAAAATACAACTGCTTACGCATTCTAGAAACATATCTCGAAAGCTGAATTCGCAGAGTTTCTATGCTATAGCAGCTCTATGGATTCAGCTTTCGAGGATCGAGATAGGTATTTTTACGGAATAGCTGTACAGAACTTATCTCATCGAATTCTTGTCATAGCAATCAATGTTCTTTATAATCTATTCTCTTGTTACAGACAGTACAACACGGCTTCCCGCACAGAGCATCAGCGCTCGCATGGGACCCCCTCCTCAGACTATCTGCCCTGGGCACAGCGACTGGTGCACTCAAGGTCTACGGACGGCCTGGCGTGGAGCTGTACGGACAGCACAGCAATCCAGAGGTCACCGTCACACAAATACGATTTATACCTGGTAAGATCTTGTTTCGTTTACGTTCTAGTGTACTGGTGAACAGGCATTCAACTTCATATCTCATGATGCCAAGGCAACGGCGGCCAGTATATTTAGGGAGATATTGCGACAATCATTAAACATATCAAACATTAGTTTGAAAATGTTTAAATTTGTAATCTGAAGTAATTGTTCCACACACAACAAACTAGTATCCAAAGTCTAGTGTTTGTAAATAATAATGAAACTTAACACTTATCACTGAATTATTTTATTGGAAACAAGGAGTGGCTGATAACTGATAACGCGCCTTCTTCAAGCAGACCTGTTATAAAACATTATGACATCAACACAGTTCGAGAAGGTGTGTTCAATATTAAAGAAAATTTTCGAACGCCTATAATGACATGTGTTCATGTTTATGCAGTGGCTTTTAATCAAGACTGCACCTTTTCACCCACGCAGCAAAGTAGACTTTTTCCTCTGGTCTTTCTGTTAAATGTTATGCCATCAAAAACATAACTTGTAAAAAAAGCCAAGTCTCGCATCGCAACTCAGTTCTTCTACCGTAAAAAGTTGTGAGATCCATGTAGTACCAAGTCGGTTAATTTATTCAGTACCTACTTTAAGGGTCTTAGTTATTAAGTAAAGGTTAGCTAATTACGTAATAACATAAGTCAGAAGGACCCTTAAAGTAGGGACTGTAGATAGCCCTACTTTTTAGGGTTCCGTACCTAAAGAGTAAAAACGGAACCCTGTTACTAATACTCCACTTTCCGTTCCTCCGTCTGTCCATCTGTACGTCTGTCCGTCTGTCCGTCTGTCTGTCTGTCGGTCTGTCGGTCTGTCTGTCCGTCTGTCTATCAGAAGGCTGTATCTCATGAACCATGATAGCTAGACAGTTGAAATTTTCACAGATGATGTATTTCTGTTGCCGCTATAACAACAAATACTAAAAACAGAATAAAATAAATATTTAAGTGGGGCTCCCACTTAAATATTACTACAACAAACGTGATTTATAGATAATGGTACGGAACTCGACGTGCGCGAATCCGACTCGCACTTGGCAGGTTTTTTTAGGATTTTTACACTAAACACTAATTGTGTTTCAAATTTGAAGCTTCTATGTCTGCTAGAAGTGCCTTAAACTTTTGATGATCGGTCAGTCAGTGAGTGAGTGAGTGACAAAATAGGAAACTTTGACTAGTTATAATTCTTAATCTACTGGTTCAAATTGAATGAAATTTGAAATATACCCTGTTTATATAGTGACTGCTTGGTTACTGAATTCAGGCTTCTAGTTTTATCCACAACGAAGTTATAGGGGGTCGAAAATGGCCTGAACTGCTTCGAGAAAAGGATGGTACAGCCGTGCAGCTTTATTGCTTGACTTGGCGGGGGCACTACCGTGCCCCCAGATTTTTATTTCTTTCCCGGTTTTTTTGTTCGTATCTTTTGTCTGTGTTTGTGTCGAATGTCGAAAACTCACAGACTCCTGAACCCACACTAAAACGCTCTGGATATTCAGAAACTACGAGTACCGTCCAGCAATTAAATGAAATAGTTTCACGAATATAAATATTTGTACATTATGTATCATTAATATCAGTGACTGATGTGAGTTTACAAGGCTACTGTTCTTCTTCGTACTAGTTAGTTAAGTTAATAGAATCGAAGTTGTTGACGTGAACTCAACAAAATTATTTTAATTCTAGGCACAGGAAGATTAATATCGCTCTGCGACGACAACACCCTCCACCTATGGGAGATCAACGAAAAGTCTCTCGTAGAGATCAAATCGCTCACATTCGAAGGAAAGAACAAGAAGGTGTCCGCAGTATGCGTGGAGTCATCCGGGAAGCATCTTCTGCTCGGTACGGAAGGCGGGAACCTGTACAGCTTGGAACTAACTACTTTCAGTATCACCGAGGATGTTATATACCAAGAAGTTGTTATGCAGAAGTAAGTGTTACCATCTTGACCTTATTAGCTGAATTTGTAAACTAAATCAGGGGGATCTCATTATAGCAAAAAGTTTCTTACTGAACTGGCTATGTGTTGATTGTCAGTAAAGTGACAAATATTTTTGCGAAATCTGTATCAATCCTACTCATTTGTGAGGATGTTCGGATGCTCTCAAACAACGCCAAACGATTGAACGGATTTGGATGAAACTTACAAACTTACTTACATAGCTAACGTCCGAAAATAGGAAATAGGCGATTTTTTATTTAGGTACCAAGCAAGCGAAGCCGCGAACAGCTGCTAGTAATCGATATATCATTGCTTAGAATGTTTGTGCCTAACGCTACCACTTTTCTACTCTCAAAGCTACATATCAAATTATCATTCCAGTTGCCCAGAAGACTTCAAAGTGAATCCCGGCGCGGTCGAAGCGGTTTGCGAACACCCTAAAACTCCCAGTCGCCTGCTTATAGGATACAATAGAGGACTGGTTGTGTTGTGGGACCGTGGGACATCTGCGCCCACTCACACTTTCGTCTCGAACCAACAGTTGGAGAGCTTGTGTTGGAATGATGAAGGTATGTTTTTTAAACTAGCTCCGGTTAAACAAAAAGTAAAATTTTCCGTACTACCGTACTTGGGGATTACAGTCGTGATCCTATTTTTATTTTTGTATTTACCTCTTTAGGGTCTGAATTTCCAAGTCAAAAGTGTGTGTAAATTTCGAAGCTCTAAGAGATAGAATAGTATAAATCTTTGTTGTACATGACTAATACATAAAAAACAGAAACAAAAAATATTCGTAAATCAGTATGATAATGGACGGCCTTAAAGCCTTAAGCACGATCTCTTCTAGATAAAAAGATTTGTGGTTTCGGAAAAAAGGTGATTTTCTTAAATTGGAAATTTGATTTTCGAACCCTAGCACACATCAAAGTGAAAGTCAAAAGGTATTTATTTCGATAAAATCGCGAAGATCACTTTGAAACATCTTGGAGCTAGGTGAGGCCTGTTCCTCGCGACCAAGCGTAGATAGAAGCATAAATGTATGTTATTCTTATTTTCTCATTTTAAGTGAACCAGTCTTTATGAGTAATACAATTATTTTACTTTATTTGCAGGTGAACACTTCACATCATCACACAACGATGGCTCTTACGTCACTTGGGAAGTCGCTGGAGCTGCGAGCGACCGCCCGCTGAAGGAACCCGTAACGCCATATGGACCGTACCCTTGCAAAGCTATCTCCAAGATACTGAACAGAACCAGCATTGATGGAGAGGAAATCACTATATTTGCTGGTAAGGATACTAGAATAAATGATAAAATGTCATTATGATATAGTTTAATTTATTTTTGTTTACTGTGTTCATGTATTTCAAGCAAAACGATTTCTAGGCATTTCTTGTTTAAATTCGGTATTTTTGTCAACATCTGACGATAAAAAAACAATATGAGCTGATAATGCACTGAGGACACCTGATTCTATAAAAATTTAGATTTAAAAGAGAATTTGCTTTAAGATAAATAAATACACACAGGCCTATTTAGCACCAAACTAAGCTAACTTTGTATTCTAGGTGTAATGTAAAATAGTCCAAAGTGAAACCAAAAAATGGGACCACCATTTACGATGTATTTATGTAGGATTAAAAGTTCTTATAAAACTTAAAAACTAAGACTAATTAAAGACTAATTATCTTTTTAAATAGAAATACGGCTAATTACCACGTTTTTTCTTGTGTTGCTGACGTTTCGAGACAATTTAGATCCTAAAAAATTATATTTAAAATGATTAACAACCACGATAGTTTTAATACTAATTTTCTCTTTCGACTTTTCGATTGGTCGAAACATTTTGGTCGGTCTTCATTTGAGTTTTAATAACAATTATTGTAAATACATACTCAGTCTATACTTATACTTATATACTTATAATATTATAAAGAGGAAAGATTTGATTGTTTGTTTTTTTGTAATGAATAGGCTCCGAAACTACTGGACTGATTTGAAAAATTCTTTTACCATTAGAATCCTATATTATCCCTGATGAACATAGGCTATAGAATATTTTCAAAAACGTTAGGGAGCCGTATGAAAACTTCGATAATGTAGCCCAAGGTATAAAAAAAAACCGGCCAAGTGCGAGTCGGACTCGTCGTCGAAAATATTTATTTTATGCTGATTTTAGAGAAATACATCATCTGTGAAAATTTCAACTGTCTAGCTATCACGGTTCACGAGATACAGCCTGGTAACAGACAGACGGACAGCGGTGTCTTAGTAGTCCCGTTTTTTACCCTTTAGATACGGAACCCTAGAAACATAAAAAATAATTCATAATATCTCGTAACCTACCTATTTACCTAACTACGTAGTTAGCATTCCACACGTGACAGGTTGCAATCCCGTCGCCGCTTTCAAGAATACTAACAGGTTTCCTCACGATGTTTTCCTTCACTGTTATAAACATGTGTAACGCGCATATAGGTACATTTTTCGAACAGAAATATCCATTGATGCACGGCCAGGATTCGAACTCGAAATTAATTGGAAATTAATAATATCTACCTAGGTACCTATTTACCTAACTACATGAATTCAATAATTCAATTTCAAACTTTTTATTCGATCATGTGAAGTACCACCTATTTTCCGACTTACTTTACCGATAGTGGTAAAATAGCGCCACCTGCCAGCGGAATCGCAAACCTCTTTCATCTTACCTCTCAAACCCCGACTCGCATGAGACCGAAAAGTATATAATACATAGTATACCTATAATACGTAGTAACATCAAATGAAACTAGATGGCGCTGGAATGCAAAAATCAAGTTTGTTGTATGGGAGCACCCCTTAAATATTTATTTTATTCTGTTTTTAGTATTTGTTGTTCGAGCAGCAATAGAAATACATAATCTGTGAAAATTTCAACTGTCTAGCTATCATGGTTCATGAGATACAGCCCTGTGACAGACAGACAGACGGACAGACGGACAGACAGACGGACAGCGAAGTCTTAGTAATAGGGTTCCGATTTTACCCTTTGGGTACGGAACCCTAAAAATGACCCATAAAATCATTATTACACCCGTGCGACGCCGGGGCGGACTGCTAGTATATTAAAGAGTTGCGTATTTAACAGAGTGTGGATTCTTTCAGGTGGCATGCCCCGTTCATCTTACTCCGACAAGTACACAGTGACAGTGCAACAAGGCGAAAAGCATGTGGCCTTCGATTTCACAAGTCGAGTTATAGATTTCTTCACTTCCACTCCCGTGCCGCCAGATGGCGTGCCGCTACAGGAGGAACGGCCAGAGACACCCGCGCAGCTGCAGATGCATACTGTGAACCAAGTCGCTGCGTCTCTGGTAATTGGCGACTTAGAAATAGTAAAATTTGTCAAATGCTATTCGAGCTCACAAAATGATAAGGGTTTCGTTTTTTTGACCCTAAAATATACCTACTATTTTTTCTTGAAGATTAATTATTAAATTATCTGCATACTGATGACCACTATATACCTTGATAGATAGATAGATAGAAAACACTTTATTGCACACCACATTAAAATTAATTAATAGGATCACGACTGTAATCCCCAAGTAACAGTAGACATCCTCTTAGATCTCCAGGCGCTTAGATCATTTGAAGATGTCTAGTAGGGGTAGTCAGAGGCACGTCCAAACATTATATTTGGCAAGTGCCCACATTTTGCAGTAGTTAGCATTCCATACGTGACAGGTTGCAAGCCCATTACCACATAACAATAACATAAAAAAGAAGTAACACAAACTATCTAATATTGGAGTATAATGGGCGTCTTATCGCTGGGATCGATGTCTTCCAGACAAAATTTGATGTAGGAAACAAATTATTAACAAATTTTAAGTCGAAACATTTTCTTTCCTCAGTTTTCTTTTAGTTTTTAAAATGCATTATCCTCTATAGGTGGTGCTAGCCGAAGAGGAGTTGGTGGTGATAGATCTATGTGATTCAAAATGGAGGTCGCTGCGGCTACCTTACCTGGTGTCCATTCACGCGTCAGCAGTGACCACCGCCCAACTGGTGGATAATGTGGCTGACAACGTGTATGACAATATCATTGCTGCAGGTGAAACCATGTTTTACTACTACACTAATATTGCAAAGAGAAATAAATTAATGCTTTCAAAAAAGATTTTTTTTTTTATATTATTTAAAAAAATATAAGTTTATTTAACGTTAATTGCAATAAGAATCTTCACTAATACACCAGTGCGAAGCTGGGGCGGCAGTTAGTCATAAAACTGATTTTAATATTGGCATGCACCTTACTCTTAAAATATACAAAAAATATATTTTTCAGTTTTTTTTATATTATTATTTAATTAATAATTGTATAATGCGGAGGGTAATTATTTACCCTCAGCATACAAACTTGTATAAGTCGCACTCTGTAAGTAAATATGTAAATCTGTCACAATAAAGCTTTATTTAAAATAAACATAATACTCACAGGACAACAACAAACAGAGAATGTGTACTCGGACGGTCCCTGGCCGATATCCGGCGGGATCGTTGAATCGCCCGAGACGGCCGAACGACAAATCTTACTGACCGGCCACGAAGACGGATCAGTTCGCTTCTGGGATGTCACCGGGGTCGCTATGACGCCGCTTTATAGATACACCACCTCTCAACTTTTCAGGTTAGTATCCAGACTAAAATATCAGTAGATAAACACAAAATAATGTTTAAATAACTATCGATAAAATTGGTATAACCGAGTAACAAAGTTTAATAGAATAGCTCGCTTCGGTCATCATCAACTTGGGTTTCATTTTCTATATAGACTGATTTTATTGATAAAATGTTGCCAATTCCGGACCAAGCGATTACAGCCTGTATCGTCTAATGAATCAATAACTCATTATAGTTATTATAAGTTATTCATCTCTTGGCAAAAAGTAGCTTCACACTAACATTATTCA
The DNA here is from genome assembly GCA_912999785.1 of Hydriomena furcata. Taxonomy (NCBI): domain Eukaryota; kingdom Metazoa; phylum Arthropoda; class Insecta; order Lepidoptera; family Geometridae; genus Hydriomena; species Hydriomena furcata. The sequence continues at coordinate 11,704,009 of OU538822.1, read as the reverse complement.
CAGTCATACAATCACATTATTTATGGAAAAAAAGGTAAATAAATAGGATATATAATATTTATTATTATCCCCGACCCCGTCATTGATCCCCAAGTACCTACTGTAGACATCCTTCCAGATCTCCAGGCTTATATTCTTGAAGATGTCTAAAGGGATATGCCCACATTTTGCAGTAGTTACCATTCCATAAGTGACGGGTTCGCCGCTTGTTAATTATACAAGTTAAATTATAACTATGCTCTAAAAGTAAATATAAATAAAATGTATTTAACAAGCTAATAACAATCCAAAGTACTGTACTAATATTAGACTTATGCGCCTCGGCAATTTTCGTCTATCTATGATACACTACCAACGCTGATCCAATATTTATTCTAGAGCTGTTACAATATTCTCTAAGTTCGTAAGTGACTGACGAGCCGAACTATTCTTAACCGAAATATTCTTTTTGATTCGGAAACGCGAACATTGCCGAGGTGTATAACTTTAATCGTAGTAATGTAAATGTATTTCCTGCTAACTGATAAAATAATTTGGCTGTATGTCTTATGCTTGTCGCTTTCGAAGTGGGCTGAAAAGATCGTCTCCGAGGTAAAACGATAGATATTATGCACTGAATTTGTAGTCAAATATTAATTTAATATATACATCTGCTTTATACAGGTTGTCCCTTTATTATTTAATTTATAATAATGTATTTTCTTAACATAATGCAAAAATATTTGTTACTATTAAAAATAAAAGTCACTTAATTGTATTTTATACAAGGTGATTCAGTACCTCTAATTGTGCTTATCTATTCTTTTTGGAACAGCCTGTATAATGGAAGCCAATAGATATGCAAAAATCGAATGTGCTTTTTGAACCGCTTCGAAAATTTGTGTTATTTGTTGATAGTTAGAATCAATGTTAATTATAAGTTGCTTCCTTCAGATCTTACCCTTTAGGTGGGTTTCCACTGATGCGAAGCTGACTGTTAATTGACCAATCACAGAGCTCCAAAATTTTTAGGTCAGTTTTAGGCACTGTGATTGGTTGATTCATGGTCCGCTCTGCACAGCTCTGCCTCAGTGGAAACTCACCGTTAGACTGTTCTAATAGTTCAGTTGGTAGTAGATCTGCTTGGGTTCGATCCCCACCCAGGTTTTTTAATGTAGGTATTCACAAGAAAGTATTTGGTATTCAATCAATTATCTAGTTACCATAAAATAAGCTTTACGTAGTTTGGGGGCAAGATGGCGCTTTTTGAAATGTCCACCAATATTTATTTATTTACGATCGATACTAATATAAAAACTTTTATACACAATTTGAGTTGCACGCGTAAAAACTCAGATTTTACAAGATATTTCAGTACTACGAGTATGATATATGTTATAATTTTTATAATTTCTTGTTTTGGAACGATCGCATACTCTAACCCTTGCACGAATTACACGCGAAGAAAATTCTATTCACTTTTATTGTTGTTGTTTTATTGTATTTATTTAATATTCTGTAATGTCAGTCTAGCTCCTGTGCCTGAATAAAAAGTATCCTATTTGCTATTCCAGGGCATAGATTATGTATATATTTCAAGTTTAATCCATATCCGTTTAGTCGTTGTTGAGGCACAAACATCCAAACATCCTCACAAACTTTCAGATTTATAATATTAGTAGGGTGACATTCAATAGTTGTTTGGTTTTAAATTATCCCGCTATATCTGATCATATATTTTATATTACTTCTCTATTTCAGCGGTGAAGAAATCGGCGAAAACAATGACAGTCAGACAGATGACGAAGAATGGCCGCCATTCAGACGAGTCGGCACCTTTGATCCGTACAGCGATGATCCCAGGCTCGCTGTCAAAAGAGTAAGCTTTTGTGTCATCTTGTAAAAAAAACCGACCAAGTGCGATTCGGACTCGCGTACGAAGGGTTCCGTACCATTATCTATAAAAACGGCAAAAAAATCATGTTTGTTGTATGGGAGCCCCCCTTAAATATTTATTTTGTTCTGTTTTTAGTATTTGTTGTTAGAGCAGCCACAGAAATACATAATCTGTGAAAATTTCAACTGTCTAGCTATCACGGTTCATGAGATACAGCCCTGTGACAGACAGACAGACAGACGGACAGCGAAGTCTTAGTAATAGGGTTCCGTTTTTACCCTTTGGGTACGGAACCCTAAAAAGAAAGTATCACTACTGTAATCCCCAAGTACGGTAGACATACTCTCAGATATCAAGGCGCTTAGATCCTTGAAGATGTCTAAAAAGGAGAAGTCAAAGGCAGGTCCAAACCTTATGTTTAGCACCTTGTTAGCATTCCATACGTGACAGGTTGCAAGCTAGTCGCCGCTTTCAAGAATAGAACTGGTTTCCTCACGATGTTTAATATTTAAGCTTTGTTCATAATAGTGTCAATTCTGTTTGCACCAAACTAAACTTAAAACGATTTAGACGTCTCTAAAATAATTACTCTCTTTTACTTTTTACGAAACAGAAGGAGATGGATGCCGTTAAGTTTATTTTTCGTTTAGACTGGCACCAACAAAATCAACACCAATGTCTAGAGTAGGTAAAAAGCTAAAAATATTTAGATATAGCACTAAAACCAATGCCTTCTATAACAAATCATATTTTGCACAGGTGATCTTGTGCCCGTTGTCCGGTATGCTGACAATCGGAGGCGCAGCAGGACACATCGTCATTGCCAGCTTGAAGACCACACCCAACACTGGTGAAGTCAAGGTATTTTTATTTATTTATTTCAGTGAACATATTAATGTACAATAAAAACTATGTGAACACTGGAAAATGCATTAGGATTAAACCGTGTCGCGCTTTGCAGTGCCCGTCGTCAGGACCTATTGAAGAACCAGACATTCCTTCGGTGTACTTTATAGTATAACAAGCTAACCTGGCGAACTTCGTATCGCTTTAGAATTAACAAATGTTGTGTTAAGTGCCCGATCCCGTTCCCTTTCCCGTTCCCGTTCCCGTTTCCGTTTAAAAAGTATCCTATGTCCGTCTCCTGGTTCTAAGTTCGTTCTTGAGTTGTAAATAGTGTAACTAACGCGTTGTACTTAGATAAAAAGCAACCTATATACAATTTTCCATGGTATAGGCTATATATATATTCCGATTTTCATCTAAATTCGTTGGGAAGGGTTAACAGGCGTCACCTTTAATTTACTGAAATCAAGTGAACTGTATTATGATACGCATAGAGTTCAAATTGTTATGTCGATTTATTTTCATGATATCTAAAACGGCCGACACCCAAATATGCCTTATTACGCCTTATTATTATTAGATTTACCGATGTATTTTTTTTTGCTTTTGCAGTCTGTTTCGGTGAACATAGTTTCGGATCGCGATGGCTTCGTTTGGAAAGGACACGATCAACTAACACTGAGGTCCGGATCGCTTACTTTCCCACAAGGATATCAGGTAAGCTACAACACTTTATAATATCTATATTTCAACTATAATCGGTATCATTCCAGTCCAGTTTGAAAGAAGAATATAAAATAACACAATTTTTAGTACCTAAAATGGCTTTAATTGCATTTTTTTTTATCGAAAAAAGAAGAGGAGATTCTCAATTCGTCATGTATATATATTTTTTGTTGCATTTTTTAGGTATGACCGCGTTTTTAAATGGTAATCCGATTTCGATGATTTTTTTCAATTGTGTACAGAATAAGTCCAAGTTAGACTCATTTCAATTATATTCAAATAAGACTAATAATTTCTTCATAAAACTTGAAAAACTAATATAGTCCCTTGACTTTTTTCGATAGGTCAAAACATTTTCGTCGGTTTTTCTTAATATTTTTTTTTACTTTTTTACATTAACAGGCCACATCTGTAGTACAACTGCAGCCGCCCGCTGCTGTGACGTCACTGGGTGCGCAGTGGGAGTGGGGCGTGGTCTGCGCAGGCACCGCCCACGGCCTCGCGTTGCTTGACGCCGTGCGAGCGGCGCCACTCACGCACAAATGCACCCTCAACCCTCACGGTAAGTTGAAGGCGGTATTCCGAAATATGTTTAGCCACTAAATAATAACTGGAGTTGTGAATTTGTCAATACGTACAAAAACTAATAAAAAATAAAATTAGCCACAAAACACATTTACGATTGTTGTTCAAATGATCTATGATCTTAATATGATCTATATAAGTAAACGGGTTAAGTATCTAGGCAATCGTGTAGTTAGCAGCGAGACCGTAAAAATGAGTTTATGTCACTGCATAAGGTCGAAAATCGTCTGCCAAGCAGCAAAACGCCTAACTAACAAATTATTTTAATGCGTCGATAATCCGTCGGTCCCAGACTGGCTATTTAGAGATAATTAGAGGTTGTAAGAGTTAATTATTCGCATCGAATAAATCTATATGTGCCAGACTTTAAGAAGTTATGAGTCAAGTGGGGGGATTATCACTGGTCCCAACACTGCCCTACACCTACACAGACTAGGTTACTAGGCACACATACAAAAAAAATGTCATGAAAATGTAACTCTCAGCCTACAGTATTTTTATTAGCTACCGCGGCTTTTTTTCTCAATCGGCCCGGCAGTTTTGCCATGATAACGTCACAGACAGACAGAGTTGCTTTCCCATTTATAATATTAGTAGATATTGTGATAAAATAGACTCTACTTTCAGATCATTCCGGCGCTGGCGACACGCCTATTTCCCGGAGGAAATCATTCAAGAAGTCTCTGAGGGAATCCTTCAGGCGACTACGGAAGGGAAGGTCGCAGCGACGACAAACCACAACGGCTAGTCCCACTTCGCCCACACAAGTGAGTAGACATCTTTCTACTGACCTCACAGCTCAGTTGGTAGTAGCTCTGTCTTCTACGCTGTAGGTTGAGGGCTCGATCCCCACCCAGGGTAAATATATTTGTAATGAAAATAGATGTTTGTTCTTTGTCTGTGTAATTATCTTCACTGATATTATAAAGAGAAAAAAATGATTTTTTATGTGTGTTTTTTATGGACAAACTAAAAAACTACTCAACCAATTTTACGTAAAGGACCTATTTTAAAAATTCTTACACCTATCAAAAGCTACATTATCAGCGAGTAGATAGAATAAAATAGAGATCCCCCTATTGCTATAATGTAACCTAAGGTATACAAATTGCCCTGGCTTCGCTTCATTCATGCGAAGCCAGGCGGACAGCTAGTGTAATAAAAGAATTTACAAAAAAAAATTGTCTGCTAAATCGGTCGAGCCATTCTGAAATTATGGTCTATCATACATGCAGCATTGATTTTTATTTATATAGATTAACTTTCCCTTCTCTCCCCAGCCTGCCAAAAAGCCCATAGATAAAACAATATCGGAAGCGGATGCGGAAGTCAAGCCGATCGAGCGTGCGGTCGAAGCGCGCTCTACAGACGACGCGTTCGGATCTATGGTGCGATGCCTCTACTTCGCCAGGACATTCCTTATTAACAGTATGTATAAGGTTTATTGTTGCTTGTTGTAAGGGCCTGCGCCCATTGGCGGACGGGGCGGTAGAGGATTTAAAATTTATTAATTGAATTTAACAGAAATAAGGTATATATTTCAAGGCTTGGTGATCGGCCTCGAGAGCATCGCAGCGCAGTTTTGAGATATTGATAAATTTTAAATCCTCTACGATGCCGTCCGCCATTCTGCGCAGGCCATAACTCGTCGATGTTTGTCAGAAGATGGTCGATTCCTGAATATAGGTCCTCGGTTTTCTGCATTATCCGACAAAGGACGGACAAAATTGTTTTATAATAATGAAATTACGACTGTTTTATTTGTAAATACAATTGGGTTTTATGTTATTTTCTCTGATTTGGCTTATCTGGCGACACGGACAACAATGATCACAAAGCTACAGGTAGGTTGATGTTATGTTAATTGATATTTATATATATATTTTACTATTTATCCATCAATGAAGTTATAAATATTTCTCAATAAAAACTGTCTATTTACTTGCAAATCATAGTTTAAATATTTTTCTGAAATGCATAATGTAATGTTTGAACGTGCCTCTAACTAATTAGCCTTGAGACATCTTTATGAGTCTGAACGCTTGGAGATCTAAGATGATTTCTATCGTACATGGGGATTACAGTCGTGATCTTATTTCTCTTTTTATTTTTTATACCTCTATGTTCACCTGATCTTAAATAGTAATCATAATACATTATTTTTGTATGGTAAAACAAACGAAACGGCAATATGTTTGTAGATTTTCTTAAGCCACTGTTCACTAATGGAATATATTAACCTATCGTTCAACAGCAGTTTACCATATCGATTATTATTGACAGATGTTTTATTCGAGTACATACAGTGCGGTCGGCGGATCTTGACTTTCGTGAAGATTGGCTGTATGATTTTTCGTGGGGTGCCGTCTTAGAATTGCACCTCCCCAGCACTACCCGTGGGTGTCGTAAGAGGCGATTAAGGGTTATACACCATGGGCGGAACAGCAGCTCCCCCCGGTAAAATGGACCCAATGCCGTCAAAAATGCGATCGCCAACCCGCCTGCCATGCGTGGCGATTATGGCAAAACCCCCCCCGAACATATTAGACACAAAAATGATCATTGTGGCGATCGTTGGGGGAGGCCTGTGTCCAGCAGTGGATGTCGATCGGCTGAGATGATGATGATGAGCCGTATGACAGCAAAAATGGTTTTGTGTCACTGCATAAGGTCCAAAATTGTCTGCCGCGCAACAAACGGCCAACTTCACGTAAGCCAAGATTTACCGATCCACTGTACATTAACTATCATAACCGCTTGTTGTATTAGTGAGCAGTTGCCTTCAAACTAGCCGTTTGACCGACTTTTACAAGCCGATTGTTAAGAGGCTGCCAGTCGCTGATTGCTCTTTTTCGAAACGAAAAAAGAAATACTTCTGAACAAGCCACGTCTCCTATTTTTATAAGTATACTAGCGACCCGCCCCGGCTTCGCACGGGTAGCATGTTATTATACATATAAACCTTCCTCCTGAATCACTCTATCTATTAAAAAAAACCGCATCAAAATCCGTTGTGTAGTTTTAAAGATATAAGCAAACATACATACAGACATACAGACGCGGGAAGCGGAAAGCGACTTTGCTTTATACTATGTAGTGATTACTTCAGGTTCCTACCTAGATTTCTATTAAGCTGAAAACATAATAGCAGAAACTTTTCACGATAAAAATATTATTTCAAAATGATACGTTTTAGAATTTATGATCGAAATATTTTATATACCTACTATTAAAATCAACTTGTGATTTATTGTTAAAGATAGGTGATATGTAGATCTAGATTTCTATTAGGATAGATTTTTGATAAGTAATTATACATAATTTATATCATTAATTTATTCGAAAAGCTAAGGCGGACCACGCGCGGACGTGTGTTTGTCATCATTGCAGCGGTCGGTAGGATTATTTATCGAAGTGATTAAAGCTGGGTACATCTTTATTCACATATACTATACATTATAAAATAGGAGATGTGGCTTGTTTACAAGTATTTCTTTTTTTGTTTCGAACAAAAATAATCGTCGACTGGCAGCGTCTTAAGGCACATTATATTGTTTGTGTAGTTACTATAGAACTAAGTTATTTCTCTGTATTATAGACGACAAACAGGCTGATGATGCATCCAATCGTGAGTTATGTTCGTTGTGATTGGCTTTTTGCTCTCCTGCCCATCGTAGCCCTTACTTATCGTAGTGTAGCTAGCCTCAACAAACTGCACAACAGTTCTAAAGTTGCAAGAAATAGTGACAAGTCTTTTTCATTGGCCTGAGTTGCTGTCAAAGATTACGAGAATTACCCAAGAATTTTAACGTTCATACGGCAAAAAAAATTGGCCTAGTGAGGTATTGTAATGCACTGGCTATATTACCGCGATTCGGTGAATTTTTACGTTTTGCGTCTTTATCTTTCCCGTGAAGAATTATATTGATACCTACACTTATCAAACAACGCGCATAGTTTGCCATAGCCCGATAATGTGGCCCCTGCGTACTACTCTGTCTCCTTTGCATTTTGTGATTGTAGTGCTATTTCAGACCGTGCTCGTAACCTCTTTTTTGTGGCATCCATATTTTCATCAGTAAATTTAAGTTGAAAAATGATTTGATATTATGGCATATTATTGAATTGGCTAGTGAATTACGTTATTGTTACAAATGTAGCCTGCCTCAGATATTATACGCTAGCTCAGCATGTTTGCTGCTTTTAAATTAGTTATAAAATTTATAAATATATTTTGTAAAACAAATTAAGAACGGACGGTTATGTAACCAGAATAATTATAGGAATTAAAGGTGGAGAAGTAAAGGTAGGCTAAAGAAAAGATAGATAGACAGTGTGAAGGTGGATAAAGGAGTGAGAAAGGAAACTAAATTGTGATACAAGGTTATTAAAATGAGACTAAACCAACATCTTAATACATTAGAAATTAGATAGCACTTTTTCAAAATCACCTTATAATTCGTATTCCTTCCATACTTAAAGCACAGTTTATATATTATGTTTTTATACTGTGTTATAAGTTAAGGTGTGACTATACATAGCGCGGCATTTGAGCGCGGCAGCAACGCTATGTTTGGACGACGGCCTCGCGCACATTTACCTTTTTGTTTAAACTAGTCACGCGGCAAACTTGTGTCATGCGAAAGCCGCGCTATGTCTGATCACATCTTAACAGTGGCGTGAAGAAATCCTTTTCATTTGATATTTTTTTATTCAGTAACAATATATTTATTGTTCGTTTTCAGCCCAAATGAGCGTGCCGACGTTATGGGCGGGCACCAACAATGGCACAGTGTTCGCTTTCACTCTTAACATACCCAGTAGCAACAAGAGGAAAGATGAACCCGTAAGTAATATCTAAGTTATTATAACTTAGACGACGACAATATACTCGTACAACTCAACGGTTAAGTCGAACATTTAAACTTTGTATTGTTAAGTTCTCTTAACTCCAAAGTCGAGAGCTTTTTCATTAAATAAGAGTAAATTAAATCAAATCAAAAACCTTTTAATAACAAATCAAATATGTAATTAAAACAAGTTTTACTATAATTATTACGTATAATAGGTATGTATTTACAAAACTAAAAAAGTATATTTATTCTATCAGTAATCTGGTTCCCATATTATTTAACTTTGCTTAGTTTGTGGATAGATGGCGGTGTGTGTAAAGTCCGTCAATATTTATTTATTTTATTAATATTAGGTTTGGGATCTCTTCTATTAAGTTATAATAATTTGTGTTAGAAGTGTCCCCTCTTTTCTGTGGTGGTCAAACACTTGAGATTATACAAAATACAAAATAAATGACCAGAATAAAATATTTAATAAATTGGTGTCTCAATTGCAATAATAATGTTGTATTTATGTTTACTTCATACAGGTGACCTGTCAGCTCGCAAAAGAAATCCAGCTTAAGCACAGAGCGCCAGTCATAGGCATCACCATATTGGACGGAGCATCAGTACCGTTGCCAGATCCGCTAGAGGTTAGTACAATGGACACAAAGTTTAGGTAAAACATGTTGCCATTGAAATGAACGTTGATGATACAATTATGTATGGAATGCTAACTACTGCAAAAGTCGGCATTGGCCAAATGTAATGTTGAAACGTACCTCTGACTAACCCTTATATAAAAACCTCTTATTGTTGTCAACCAATGAAAAAAGGAGGTTTTTAATTCGAGGTGTGTATATATACAGTCGTGGTCAACTAATTAGGGACACTCTTTGGTTAAACCGAATTGTGAATTTATTTTTTATTTTCCAACGAGTCTAAACCATATTCCATATCTCTTACATGTAAGTATAATTAGTCATTTATGTGCCCGATTATACAAACAATAACAACTTCCCCCTTCCTCCTTGGCTGTTGTACCGAACGGACGTGTTTTGGCGTGAATTAATTGAATAATTTAAGTTGCTGGAGACTGTGCTCTGGGTCTTCGTCAGGTCTTTGATTCGACGGGTGCTGCGCCCCGAGTGTCCGGAGGAGCCCCTTTTACGTCGTGGACGATAGTGAGTGTACTCCACTTTTTGCGTGTCGTCGGATTTGAACCGACTGTCTTCTGCGTCTCGGCCTGTACCTGTACCAACTGAGCCAGAAGTGCGTGAGCGGTCGCTTCGAAATTATCATTAGCTACCGTACCTGAGTGCTACACGCGGTCTACGGATATCCCATTGCGCTACGAAGCGGCTACGCACAGTGCTACAACACCTATCTGCTACGCCCGGTCTCGCGCGAATAGGCCTAAACTACGATGCCGCTAAAGCGCACTCCGCCTACTTCGCCGGCTTCGCTTCCTGCTGCGCATGCGCCTACTACTAACGCACCACCTGCTGCACTCAAATCTGCTCCGGGTACGCGTGCGCACGCATCACCTTCACCAACGCTTCTTGATGCACTTAAAGTTCCTGCTTTAAATACATTGCATAGCTGCTCCTCAGAACCTAATTTATCAGATAATGCTACTGCTGCCTTTCGTAAACGTAAACGCTCCAACTGTGACAGTGATAAATTAAACGACTTCATGTCAGAAATACGACAGATGTTCAAGGACTTTCGGGACGAACAAGAAAAAAGATGCGACAGGATGTGCTCTGCAGTTGAAGAGATTCGCTCGACGGTTGACTTTCTCGCGGAAAAATATGAAAATCTCCAGGAAAGAGTCTCAAAATTAGAAGTTGATCGCAAGGCGGATTGCCAGTACATAACAAATCTTGAGGAAAGATTAGACAGTTACGAGCGCATCTCAAGGTCGACTTGTCTCGAAATCAGAAATATCCCCTCTGTTACATCAGAGACTAAAACATCTCTTCTGAAAACCTTCTTCAACACCACAAAGGTGCTAAACGTTGCACTTCAGCCTCACGATGTCAAGGATATTTTCAGGATCAACACCAAAAATCCGGACAGAAAGACTATTATAGTCGATCTTGCAAGCGTCCTAACTAAAGAAAAAGTTGTCACAATGTTCCGACAATTCATCAAAGGCACAAATCGATTGACCACAGAACACTTGCACATAAGTGGACCCGCAATCCCAATATTCATCTCGGAAAATCCTTCGTCCAAAATGAAGAAACTCTTCTACCAGGCTAGAGAATTTGCGAAGGAGAACGACTATCGGTTCTGTTGGATTTCCCACGGAAAGATCTTTTTGCGTCGAAGAGAAAATGGGCCCCTGGTCCGAATCACGAAAGAGACCGACCTCATCAAAGCCCAAGATCCAAAGTGACTAAATGCACTCTCACTGAACTGTCCAACCCTCCTGATTTTCACAGATCTTTACGTTGATGTTTTTATGTCATTTTTTGTCAGTAATATCTATAACAATTGTATTAGGCTAGCTGTTTACATTCTACAATCACACACTCTCATACACACACAATACACACATCTCTCGCACTACAAAGAAACTTCATATTCACTATTAATTTTGGGTAACCCAATCGCTCAAACTCTCATTTCTCAATCAGTCCCCCAGTTCATTCCTGACTCTAATTATGGATGATCTTAATAATTTAAGTAATGATATTGAACAAGTTGCGGTCTCGGAATCTCTGGTATGCGCCCCTGAAGACATTTTCAACTATGTATATAATAAAGCAGTCAATGTAAAAATTTTCCATACAAATATTCGTAGCATACAATGCAATTTTAATAATTTTTTAATCCTTTTGAATCGAATAAATCTTGACATTGATGTCCTTGTCCTATCGGAATGTTGGCTATCAAAATGTCCGTTTATCCCTTTACTCCCAGGATATGATCATTTCGAGACTGATTATAAAAACCAAAACGATGGCTTGGTTGTCTATGTTCGAAATAATCTTCAATGCAACGTAGACTTCCCTAAATTTAACGACGCAAATTGCATTGTCCTCAATTTCTCAAATAATATATCTATTGTAGCACTTTACAGATCCCCGTCAATAAAAAACTTAAGCCCATTTCTCAACAGCCTTGATAACACTTTAACTACCCTAAAAACATCCAATACTTGTGTTATTGTTGGGGATTTAAATATAAATCTTTTACCAAATAACTATGACCCCACCGCGGATGAATATTTGAATCTACTTGCCTCACACGCCATGCTCCCTGCCCACCTTCTCCCGACTCGAGAAAATCATTGCCTAGACCATGTAATTCTTCGGACCCCCAACCCTGCAACTACATTCATTTTAAATTCATTAATCACCGACCATGCTCCTCAATTTATCTGTTGCTTCACTAAAATTAATGCAAGTAACACTAAGCGCTTCGCCCAACGTATTGACATCGCTGCTGTCGTAAGAAAAATAGAAAATACTGATTTCTCTTTTGTTCACAACTCTAGAGATCCCGATACATTAGCAAATTCTATTGTCATTCTTATTTCTTCTATTATTAAACAAAATAGTCAAAAAGTTCCCATCCCATGTCGAAAACGAATAATTAAACCCTGGATTACGCCTGGCCTTCTGAAATGTATTCGGCATCGTGATAGGTTATATCAAAAATACAAACGAGACCCTGACAACCAAACACACATTACTATATTCAAACGCTATCGTAACTTCTGTAATAACCTACTGAAAAAATTAAAACGTGAATTTGAACAAAACGAAATTCAGAAGGCCAGGAAAAACCCAAAATCAACTTGGAATGTAATCAAACAGATTGCGAACCTCCATAAGAATCAATCAAACTCATCACACCTACTAAATTTATGTGATACTCCTTCAGCGTCCGTTGACGCAGTAAATAATTTCTTTGCTAGCGTGGGAAAAAATCTCGCCTCTGCAATAATCTCTCAAACCCAAACCAACACAAGAACTCTACACCACGCGACATCAGCTCACTGTCCCTCTAACTCAATGGTCCTTTATACTGTGGAAAATAAGGAAATTGACAATATTATAACGAACTTAAAAGATAAATGCGCAGTAGGTTGGGATGGCATCCCTACCTCTGTCATCAAAGCAGCTCGTCATATACTTGTCCCTATCCTAAAACACCTTTTCAATCTCTCACTCTCTCGTGGTATATTTCCACTTGTCTTCAAAAAGGCTGTTGTTCATCCCATCTTTAAAAACGGAGACCAAGACAGTGTCACGAACTATCGCCCTATTTCAGTTTTAAACATTCTTTCAAAGATATTTGAAAAAATTCTCAACTCAAGACTTGTTAGATTTATAACCGAAAACAGTATCTTATCCGTGAATCAATTTGGCTTCAGATCTGGTAAATCTACAGAAGATGCCGTTGTAGAGCTAACTGAGACGGTAATTAAAAACGCTGACAAAAAACTTAAAACTGTTGGCGTATTTCTTGACCTATCTAAAGCCTTCGACACTGTCTCGGTGCCTATTCTTCTTCGAAAGCTAGAACTTGCTGGGATCAGAGGCATTGCTCTTGATATTTTTCAAAGTTACCTCACCAACCGAACACAGCATGTTGTTATAGATGGCATCAACAGTAGAGAGGAAGATATTGGTTTTGGAGTCCCTCAGGGAAGTGTCCTCGGACCTACCCTATTTCTTATCTACATCAACGAACTGTGTAGCATGTCTCTCCCAAACTGCAAAATTGTGACATACGCCGATGACACAGCTCTACTTGTGCACGGACGAACTTGGACAGAGGCTCGCATAAACACTGAAAATTCTATAAAGGCTATCATGAGTTGGCTACAAACCAACCTCCTCACTCTAAACGTCTCCAAAACTAAATACGTTACCTTTTCCCTTAATAAAACCTCGCTCCCTCCGCCTTCTTTCTCCATTAGTGCTCATGTCTGTTCTTTTGATACAGCCCCATTGACATGCAATTGTATATCAATTGAACGGACAACTTGCATTAAATACCTTGGAGTGATGCTTGATAGTGCCTTGTCCTGGAAACCCCATATCGATACACTGGTTTCTCGCATCAGAAAATTGTTGTTTGTTTTCAGGAACCTAAGAACATCACTAGATTTTAACAGCCTAAAAACTGTCTACTATGCTTTGGCCCAGTCTATTTTGTCATATTGCATCACCTCCTGGGGTGGCGCAGTCAAATCCCTTTTGCTTAGAGTGGAAAGAGCCCAGCGAGCTGTACTTAAAGTTCTCATAAATAAACCTTCATTTTTCCCCACCACTAATCTTTATTCACTCTGTCAAGTCCCAACAGTCCGTCAACTTTTTATCCTTAATTCTGTTCTTCGAAAACATTCCCAGTTGTACTATGACCACAATCTTATTAACCTCAAACGCAGATCTGACCGGATTTGTAAAATAGAATCTCGACGTACTGCTGCTGCAAACCGTCACTTTTACTACATCGGCTCCCATCTATATAATAGGATTAATAAGCTATTAAATATATACCTGTTCGGGAAGAACATAAAAACACTTTTTTAGATTTTAGATAATTTATTGGTACGTTGCAGTGCAAGTCACAATGGCGAGAGAGAGAACCACAGATAAAAAATCATTCACCTATACAACTTGCTACAGATAAAATATTACATATTCTTATGTTCTATTTTTAATCGAACATAAATTGGCGGGCCGACACGACCATATACGCCTCTATATATTAAACTATGAAGTACTTAAATCTTATTCTAAACTATTATTTAAATATTAAGCCAAACTATTATACCTTATCCTTAGCTTATCCTTAGTGTAAGTCTTTTACATCCCAAATGTTTTCAATAAAATTAAAAATTTAAAGAAAAATCAATCCTCCCTATCAATGGGCAATACGGCCACCTTATTTATAGCTCTTCTATGAGTGCCTCGACCAGTTTTGACCTCTATTACTCGCACTAAACCATCAGACCCGCTAAATAAATTTATAACCCTAGCCATCGGCCACTGCAATGGAGAACAGTTTTCACCGATTAACAACACTAGGTCCCCAATTTTAATATTCGGATTGGCGTTATGCCATTTAGAGCGCCTTAAAAATTGTGACAAATAATCTTTGTGCCACGCCCTCCAGAAGTCTTGCTGTATCTTAATGCATTTTTTCCAAAATTTCAATCTATTTATATTCATAGAGGTTAAATCTGGTTCAGGTATCGCGTTTAATGGGCGTCCACATAAAAAATGAGCTGGAGTCAAAAAGGAAAGGTCGTTGACATCATTTGATAGCTGAGTTAAAGGTCTTGAATTCAAGGTTCCTTCGATTTGAACCACTATGGTGTTAAACTGTTCGTATGTCAAACACATACTTCCTACGACTCTCCGATAATGGTGTTTGAAAAGTTTAACTGAGGCTTCCCAGAGTCCTCCAAATGTGGGGCTATAAGAAGGAATGAACTTGAACTCAATACCCTTTGTTGCACAATAATTTAACACACTGTCTTTATGCTGCTGAGTATTATTCAACAAATACAATTGTCGCAATTGATTATTGGCACCTTTATAGGTTGAGGCATTGTCACAGTAAACCACGGAAGGAGTGCCTCGCCTGGAGCAGAATCTTTTAAAGGCTGCCAGGAAACATTCGGTTGTTAGATCGGAGACCAATTCTAAATGTATACATTTCGTTGCAAAACAAACAATCACTAAAACGTAACCTTTACTTATGATTGATCTACGCAGGGTTGACTGCTTAATTTGGAATGGCCCACAATAATCAATTCCGATATGGTTCCAAATTTTATCTTGGTTGACACGAGAATGAGGTAATGTTCCCATTAACTGCCTGGCTCTTTGGGCCCTAAACTTAAAACATACAGTACACTTATGTACAACCTTCTTTATTTCTCTCACTGCACTTACAATGTAATATTTTTGTATCAAACTAGAAAGAGTTAATTTTAATCCTGAGTGTAATAGAGATAAGTGTTCATTTCGAATAATGATAGTAGTGAGATGGCATTTATTAGGCAAAATTATTGGGCACCGTTGATTATATGGCAGATTTGCATTTTCTAGCCTTCCCGCTACTCGCATTATCCCCAACTTGTCCAAAAATGGATTGAGACCCTTGATGTTTGTCCTTATTGGGCTACCGTTTCTAATACATTTCAACTCATCAGCAAAATGCAATGACTGAACATATTTAATCAAACATGACATGGATTCCTTTATTTCTGTTACAGATAAATTTTCTAAATTGCGTTTGTCTTTGCTGATTTTACAATTTTTGATAAATCGTAGAACATATGCAAAAATTCGCTGCAACCTCACAAGAGTGGATACATTTGAAATCGGTAACAATTCTTGTTGTACATCGCAATTGACAACCGCAACATTATTCGAATCTGAATCAAAAAATTTGCTTAGAGTAATTTCCTTGGGAATGAAATTTATTTCATACAACTCCTGTGGTCCTCGCCACCAAATATCATGGGATGACAGCTGAGTAGGGTTTAAACCCCTTGACAAACAGTCAGCAGGATTGTTTGATCCATTTACATGAAACCATTCACATTCCTTAGTTAAATTATTAATTGTGTTAACTCGATTCTGAACATACGGAGAATTTTTTATAGATTTTAGCCACCACAGTACAATTTGGGAATCGGTAAACATATATTTACGTCTAAAATTGATATCTTTAAAAACCGACTTAACTTTACTAAACAATTTAGAGAGAACAACTGCACCATTAAGCTCAAGCTTTGGCATGGTTAATTTTGCATTGATTGGGGCAATTCTTGATTTGCTACAAACTAAGGACACATGCACTTCCTTTCCATGTATGGTTCTTACATATAAACAACACCCAAACGCAATATTTGAAGCATCACAATAACCTACTAGATCTATGTGATCAGCGTTACTAATTTTCAAATTTCGGTTTACAATTATAGGTTCCATGTTCATTAAATCGCTGAAAAACCTATTCCATGACAATAACAATTCGTTTGTAAGTGGTGAATCCCAATCTAATTTCTCCTTCCACAATTTTTGCATGAAATGTTTAGCCCTTGTAACAATAGGCCCAGCCAATCCCAAAGGGTCAAAGAATGTCCCAATACAACTCAATACAGTTCGTTTTGTCCACTCCTGTGGAACTTCACCCTCTGGCCTACAAATTCGGAGCTGATCTTTGTTTACATCTAAGCATAACCCCAATGCCTTCAACACTGCATGCCCACTCTTAAATTGATGGTCTTTGTCAAACACTTGCTTGTCTCGTGGAATATTGGACAAGATTTTATGATTGTTCGAACTCCATTTATGTAGCTCAAAACTTCCCAGCCTCAATAATTCAATCAATTCATCACATACCTTTTTTAATTCCGCGATGCTCGGGGCCCCGAAGATACAGTCGTCAATATAAGTATTGTTGATTAACACCTTGGCTGCTAATGGATATTGTTCCCCATACCTTAACGCCAACTCCACCAAACATCGCGTTGCGAGAAAACTGGAACTTTTGACTCCATAGGTGACTGTCTGAAGCTGTAAGCATAACAATTTATCATCAATTCTACTTCTCCACAGTATATTTTGCAGGTTATTTTGGGAGGGATCAGTTCTTATTTGTCTGTACATCTGGCGGACATCACATAGCGCTATAAACTCGTACGAACGGAACAGTATTAATATCTCAAATAGACCCTTTTGTACTACTGGCCCATTATGCAGAACATCGTTAAGACTTAAATTAGATTTTGCCTTTGCGCTCGCGTCAAACACGACCCTCAGCTTCGTTGTTTTACTATCCTTTCTTATGATTGGATGATGGGGCATGAAATACAATTGATCAATAGGTGTTGTCGATGAGGCTAGGTCGATGATCTCAGCATGACCCAAATCAACATATTCCCTAATGAATTCTGAGTAGGCCTCTTTTAGTTCCGGGTTTTTGTTAAATCGCTTGGTTAAGTTGTTCAGTCGTTGCAACGCTAAAGTAAATGAGTCACCCAAATGTAATTCTTCAATGGGTACCTTTAGTGGCAGCCGCACCTGAAATCTCTTATTAATTAACTGTACCGAATTTTTAAATTCGGCCTCGCAAATGTCCGGCTTTACTATGTCCTCCTTATTTATTTCGGGAGTATGTTGTTCTTCCCAAAATTGTTGAAGGAGGAGGTCCACATTCTCAGTTTGAATGGTTGTAGCGTGCAATACAACTTTATGCTCGTTTATACTTGTGAGACAAATGTTTTCTCTTTTGATATTCCCAGACAAGACATAACCGAATTTTGTTGACAATAGACACAAATTTCCTCCATTTAATTCAATTTTGTCTGGCAGCATTATTTTAAAAAATACTTCAGAGGAAAGTAGGAATGAAATCTGGCCTGGGACATTAAATTCATTGTCGGCTAGTTTAATATTGTTTGGAAATTCAATATCTTTTAAATCAAATTTGCTCTGTGGTAAAAAAGAAGTAATATTGTCTACCACTGAGAACAATGCATTGCAATTATAATCATCATGCAATGAATTTATCATAATATTTGCAGCCTTGGTTATTAATTTTTCCTTTTGACCTAAGGCTGAAATTTTGACCTCATGCTTGAAAGTGGGTAAACATAACTTTCGCATTAGATTGGAGGTAATAAAAGAAGTTTGACTTCCACTATCTAAAAGGCCTTTTGCAATAATACAGGAACCTGTTTCGCTATAAATTTTAACTTTAATTGTAGGCAATAATATCATGTTGGTGGAGGTTGTGCTATTTTGACAACATAGTTGCTCTTCTTTCGTCCTTGCCTCTTCCTTATGCAACACTGTGTGATGTGTTTTGCTTTTGCATACTTCACATTTAAAGAAGAATTTACATTTGTTTTTGTGAAAGTTGAGACAAATCTTACATATTTTATTCTTGTCAACAAATTCTAATTTCTCATCAATGCTTAACAACTGAAACTTCTTACAAAGGTACAATTTATGGTCAGCTGATTGGCAAAATTTACAACTTACAGGGGACACACTTGCATGATTATTAACGCGAGCTTGACTTTTAGAAAATGGATGTGACTTACCTTCAGTTTGCTGGCTTTCTTCAAAGCTCAAGGCCCTTTTTTCCACAAACTCTAAGAACTCATTTAGGGTTGGTAAAGAAACCTGGTCCCTCTCTGTGAAATATGCTCTGCAAGAGTAAGAATCAAGCTTTCTAATGAGAATTGTCACAATCACCATATCCCAATATTCCACCTTTTGACCTAAACCTTTAAGTGCTCCAATTTGTTGTCGCGCTTGCGATACCAAATGTCTCAAATTTTGAGCAGTACCCTTTGAAATTGGCTGTAAATCAAGAAGTATATTGATGTGATGGGTTATTAATATACACTTATTGTCATATCTATTTTTAAGTAGCGCTAATGCTTGAGTATACGACTCATTTACTAACGGTAACCCTTCAATTAAAGCTAGAGCATCAGCTTTCAAATACTTGCGCAAATAGAATAATTTTTGCACTGATGCTAAACTATTATCACTTCCAATTACTGCTAAAAACATATCAATAAAACTTTTGTACTGCACAATTTCTTTCCCATCGAATGTAGGTAGCTCTAACGTAGGTAACTTGCGCGATATTGCACCTTCCACTGGTTGATTTGCTTCCTTGCTCACACTGCTGTGATCCAATGTGGAATTCACGACCTTCTGCAGCTCACTAATGGCTGTAAAGCACAACTCTTCCACTTCGTCTTCCTCCATGTCGGGATCGTCGCCAGTATTTAATAACAGCTGCAGGTTTAACTGATTATCCCTGTATGTTAGCAACGCTGATCGAAGAACTTGTATTCGCATCTGGACAGCGTCAGCATCTACCAGCACTTGCTCTTGCTGCTCTATTGCAAATTTGTTTGCGCGAGTTATTTGTCCTTTGAACTGGCCAATTTGAGCCTTTAATTTCCTTATTTGGGCTGCAGCATCTCCCGGCGGCAACATATTTGTTGATTTTAATTGATTTTCCAATCACGGCTTGCAAATTCCTTTGAAAAAACTCTGAAGCTTATAAAATATTGTGTTTGTTGATAATTTTGTTGACGTGACGTATTTGACAGCTTTAGTTGACAGATGAGCGAACGCCGAATGACGTGTTGAGCATTAATTTTCGCACTCCTTTGCACCCACTGTAGCTGTGTATTGGCTCTCGCTCTGTCCTCGCACGCGCGCACTTATTTGTTGTCCTTGTCGCTCTCATTGGGAACGCGATATCGCTTTCTTGCTCGATTTCATGGACGTGCCGACGCCACGCCGGCCGGCCAAACTTCCCTTTCGCGAAATAGTTGCAAATACTGCAAATTTCTAGGAGATATCACTAGACGTGTACTATCACACCCCGATAACTGTTTCGGCACCAATTTTATGTTCGGGAAGAACATAAAAACACTTTTTTAGATTTTAGATAATTTATTGGTACGTTGCAGTGCAAGTCACAATGGCGAGAGAGAGAACCACAGATAAAAAATCATTCACCTATACAACTTGCTACAGATAAAATATTACATATTCTTATGTTCTATTTTTAATCGAACAATACCCATTGACTCTCTTCAAGTGCAAGGAAAAATGTCTCGTATGGTTACAAACTCTGTCGTATGAAGACACTGAAAGTCTTTTAGAGGTTTCTAAATAAATTATAATACTAAACTCCTTAACCTAAATAAATACAAAACACACACACACAAACACCCACACACAAACACCCACACACACACTCACACACACACAAACACACGCACACACACACACCACACTTAATAATACACAACTCATACACTCGCACACATTACATTACTGTTTCACAATTTTTACTAAAATAACCATAGGTTTAATTCAAACTTTCCAGTTTTTATTTACCTAATTTTTGTTTTAGTAAGTTTTTTCTTTTGTTTTGTTTTTTAATGTATTTCCTATTCCTTTTTACCTTTTTTCATACCACCTCCACTGGAACTCTGTCTCTTTGACGCGGAGGAGGGCGTTGCTATCTGCGACACAGTTTTTAACTCATGCAGGTATCATCGTTTCCATTTTTGTACTGTACACTTTTGTTTAATGTTCCAAATAAAGATTATTATTATTATTATTATTACTTCTTAAACATTAAACCTCTTTACAGTATAGCTGATAGATTATCGTAGTGCTATTTGTTCAAATAATGCTGGCTGGCCATTTAATTAGGGACACTGAGATATTGCGTTCTATTTTCAAAATTTGAATCTCAATACTTTTTTACTTCTTCTCTTATTGTTTCGTGGTAGTTTTGGCGGCAATCCCGATATTTATTTTAAGTTTTGAAAAATATTTTGAAGAAAAATGGGTAAAAATAAAAGTTGCGATCCAACACTACGAAAAATTATCATGAAGTTTGTTGTCGAGCATGGTTGGCCATACCGAAGGATAGCAGAACATTTAAATTGTTCAAAAACTATGGTATACAATGCAGTGCAACATGTCAGACGCAATAACACAGATTTAAATGTGCCCAGAACAAAAAGATCGAGAAAAACAACTCCGCAAGAAGATAGAATGATAACCAGGTTAGCTAAGAAAGATCCGTTTCTAGGCTCTATTTTAATTAAACACGAAGTGTTTGGGACAGACGAAAGAGCTGGTGTCTCAGCGAGGACCGTTCGACGACGTCTGGTAGAAGCAGGGTTGTTCGGAAGAGTGGCTCGCAAAGTACCGTTGTTGAAGAAAGAACATAGAAATGCTCGTTTGGCGTTTGCACGTAAATATGGACATTGGACCTACGCCCAATGGCAACATGTATTATTTTCTGACGAGACCAAGGTTAATTTGATTTCTTCAGATGGAAGGCAATACGTACGGCGTCCAGTAAAAGCGGAAATGAATCCAAGATTCACAAAAAAGCAGGTGAAACATGGCGGTGGAAACATTAAAATGTGGGGTTCATTTTCTGGACGTGGAGTGGGACCTGTGAGGAAAGTTCAGGGTAACTTAGACCAACATCAATACAAGGCAATATTGGAGGAAACGATGCTTCCCTATGCTGAGGAGCATCTCCCTATTATATGGACGTTTCAGCATGATAACGACCCGAAACATACCGCCCGTTCAGTCAAGTCGTTTCTTACCAGTCAGTCAGTATCGGTGCTAGATTGGCCAGCAAATAGCCCGGACCTTAACCCAATCGAGCACCTTTGGCACGAAATCAAGAAAAAAGTAGCCACTTATCGTACCACAACTTTAGATGAACTTAATGAAGCTTTTTGTGAGGCATGGGCAAACTATCCTGTCGAAACATGCCAGAAACTGATAATGTCTATGCCACATCGGTGTCAAGCGGTAATTACTAACAAAGGTTTTGCTACTGGGTACTGATTTTACACGTAATAAAATGGAGCTGTTAAAGATATTATAATACTGCAGATTATTAGTTTTGTTTAACTCTATTTTTCATTATAGTTTACTGTCCTTAATTAAATGTCCAGCTACAGAATTATACCTTAAAATTGAATACATGTTCAACCTTTGATATTAAATACTTTTTTCTATTTATTTATTCTTTTATTTACAGCCATTTAAAGCATAATAATCGGACCAAATTATGCAAATAATAGTTACTGAGAAATCAATAGGGTTTTATATTTGTATGTACATAACCGGTTATTGTTCTTCACTATCTTGCATGTCCCTAATTAGTTGACCACGACTGTATATATATATGTATATTTTCTTTATAAATGGCCATAACTTTTTTCTGGTGATCTGTTTTTGATATTTTTTCAATCAAGAGTTTATCCCATTTAAAATATATTTATGTGGGACTAATAGTTTAACATCTTTTAAGCTTTTAAACCGTAATTATTATCCAGGTTGAGCGCGGAGTATCGCCATTGCCAGAGCCGGGCACGCACCGCGTGGTTATCACCTCAGAGGAACAGTTCAAAGTGTTCACTCTGCCTTCACTGAAGCCACACAATAAGTACAAGCTTACCGCGCACGAGGGCGCTAGGGTACGTACTATTTAACTATGTTCTAGAATATTCTAGAAGAGTAAACAATATTTTAGACAAAATATCATAAATAACACCCAGTTTCAGTTTTTTTACAGTCGGTTTCAATTAGAACAGAGAACAGACATATTATAAGTTTCTTCCAAATTCTTTTGGCCGTTTTTAGGGTTCCGTACCCAAAGGGTAAAATCGGAACCTTATTACTAAGACTTCGCTGTCCGTCTGTCTGTCCGTCTGTCCGTCTGTCCGTCTGTCTGTCTGTCACAGGGCTGTATCTCATGAACCATGATAGCTAGACAGTTGAAATTTTCACAGATTATGTATTTCTATTGCTGCTCGAACAACAAATACTAAAAACAGAATAAAATAAATATTTAAGGGGGGCTCCCATACAACAAACTTGATTTTTGCATTCCAGCGCCATCTAGTTTCATTTGATGTTACTACGGTACTTTTCGCGGTCTCATGCGACCGCTCGGGGTTTGAGAGGTAAGATGAAAGAGGTTTGCGATTCCGCTGGCAGGTGGCGCTATTTTACCACTATCGGTAAAGTAAGTCGGTAAATAGGTGGTACTTCACATGATCGAATAAAAAGTTTGAAATTGAATTATTGAATTCATGTAGTTAGGTAAATAGGTACCTAGGTAGATATTATTAATTTCCAATTAATTTCGAGTTCGAATCCTGGCCGTGCATCAATGGATATTTCTGTTCGAAAAATGTACCTATATGCGCGTTACACGTGTTTATAACAGTGAAGGAAAACATCGTGAGGAAACCTGTTAGTATTCTTGAAAGCGGCGACGGGATTGCAACCTGTCACGTGTGGAATGCTAACTACGTAGTTAGGTAAATAGGTAGGTTACGAGATATTATGAATTATTTTTTATGTTTCTAGGGTTCCGTATCTAAAGGGTAAAAAACGGGACTACTAAGACACCGCTGTCCGTCTGTCTGTTACCAGGCTGTATCTCGTGAACCGTGATAGCTAGACAGTTGAAATTTTCACAGATGATGTATTTCTCTAAAATCAGCATAAAATAAATATTTAAGTGAGACTCCCAACAGTACAACAAACGTGATTTTTTTGCCGTTTTGATAATAGTACGGAACCCTTCGTGCGCGAGTCCGACTCGCACTTGGCCGGTTTTTAGAAAGTAACTCTGTCTGTCTGTGACGTTATCACGGCCAAACCGTGGAGCCGATTCTGATGAAATTTCATATAGACAAAGTTTAAAGTCTTGGAACGGACATTGGCAAATTTTTCCCAATTTTTTTTTCGATTTTCTGGAATTTCCATGTTTTATGATAAGTTCCACACGGACCAAGTCGCATATAAAAGCTATTAAGTCGCATATAAAAGCTATTTGTCCATAAAATCCCTTCTTTCCAGGTGCGAAGAACTGCGTTCGCCTGGTTCGAATGCGGAGCTGGTGTTGAAAAACATCGGGAGTGGTGTCTTCTCTGCCTCACGAACCTCGGCGACTGTCTCGTGCTGAGCCCAGAACTGCGGCGGCAGATTAACGCGGCCGCTGTTAGGAAGGAAGACATCAAGTTAGTATTGAATACCCAGGGGGTCTTGAAAACGATCACTGATATATCGAGACAAACGTCATGTCGTTTTCGATTATACTTTGAAAGGTGGATTGACCAGAGTTGACAATTATTACTTGTCAACTGTCATCATTCATTCTACTGCGACTGAGGACGTTTTCTAAGAGAGCGGTTGGGTCAGACATATTGGAGTACTGTTACTGTCGTCGATAATGTCGAAATCGTTTTGCAGAGTAAAACTCTGACCTTTTTAAAGAAAATCTTCAATTTGGGTTGAATGTACCTCGAGGTAGTTCCCTTTCTCTGCACTTTGCAATGCATAGTCACCTGACATATCATCTCTCAGTTGTCTTTTCCATACTCTCTGTGTACCCTAATTAATGTTTATTTTTATTTACAGCGGAATTTCCAGTTTATGCTTCTCGAAGCGAGGCGAAGCTCTCTACTTGCACTCCTCATCCGAACTACAACGGATTTCGCTTGCGGCAAACAAGGTAACAAACTTTACTCACATACTCTACTGAGGAACTCTACTTTCAATCAAACAGCTCTACTGTTTGATTGAAAGTAGAGTTACTCAGTAGACCATAGAAAAGATGGATGGACTGTGGGAAAGATGGGTAAGAGTAAGTGATGAGATGACGGCTGCTAGAGGGAAATGACGTGCTCAAAACGGTGAAGGAAAACATCGTGACGTGAGGAAACCAGTTAGTATTCTTATAAGCGGCGATGGGCTTGCAACCTGTCACGTATGGAATGCTAACTACTGCAAAATGTGGGCATGTGCCAAATATAATGTTTGGACGTGCCTCTGACTACCCCCACTAGACATCTTCATAGGATCTAAGCGTCTGGAGATTTGAGAGGATGTCTACCGTGCTTGGGAATTACAGTCGTGATCCTATTTATTTTTTTCTCCATCTAATTGGGATGAGGACAGGAAAATGATGAGATGACAGGAGGAGTTATGTGCAGTACATTGACGCATTTCTTTGGTGACAGGTGACAATTGCGCAATGCCATATACTTCTGTCGCCGTGGGCGGCGGCGCTGCGAGGGCCAGCGGACGAAACGCCATTGACAAATGGCGAACACAAGGTACGTTTTACGAGATAAGTTAAGTAAAATAAAACATCAAGTATAACTGTTTAATTTCGGCGAATGTTACGTTTGGACATACCTCTAGCTACTCTTCTTAGACATATTCAAAAATCTGTGCGGCTAGAGGTCTTTGATGTCTACCACACGCATGGGGATTACAGTCGTAAACCTATGTAATTTTTAGGGTTTCGTACCCAAAGGGTAAAAATGGAACCCTATTACTAAGACTTCGCTGTCCGTCTGTCTGTCACAGGGCTGTATCTCTGAACCGTGATAGCTAGACAGTTGAAATTTTCACAGATTATGTATTTCTGTTGCTGCTCTAACAACAAATACTAAAAACAAAATAAAATAAATATTTAAGGGGAGCGGGCTCCCATACAACATGTTTTTTTTTTGCCGTTTTTATAGATAATGGTACGTAACCCTTTGTGCGCTAGTTCGACTCGCACTTGGCCGGTTTTTTTTTTGTTTAATTTTGAGACTTAATGATAATTTTATTTTGCAGGAAGAAGCGATCGAGGCGCCGCATGACGTCACAGCGGCTTCCGCTGACATCACGGTGGACTCTGTGAGGGATCACACCAACGCCACACCCGAGGCGCCTCCGGAGCTCAACATCAACTTACAGGTGGCAATCTAATACATACCTTATCGTTATTGACTGAGAGATTGGAATCCATTGCATGAGAGGGTTAAAGTTCACATAATATTTGTTAAATACTAGTTTTTTAAGGGATAATAGCTGAACATTTCAGATTAAAACTAAATATATTAATTATCCAGCAAAATGGTAACTTAAAATTACTATACAGATAGTCTGTACACTGAACATGCTAATAACAGTAATGCTTGCTAGATAGAGCTGCATCTACTATTTCGATCTGTTGCCTTCTTACACGTCTTCATGTGTGATAAAGCAAAGAAGTTACTATGTACGAGTATATAGAATTAACACTATTGTGGTTGTTAGTCAGTTTAAATAGAAATACTGCTAATTAGCAAGTTTTAACTTGTATTGCTGATGTTTCGAGATTATTCAGATGCTCAGATTTCAGATTTATATTTGAAAATTCACAACTAATAAAAAAAATTGAAGGTGTAGACTTTATCCAACTTTCATCTGTAACCAGAACACACAAGTGAACACCAGCTCGATGGTGGTGAAGACTACAACTCGAACGACGATCAACGAGAACAGCGCAGACGGTGGCGCCACCACAACCACGACTACCACTAGCAACGCTGCTAGCGAAAACAGTGAGTTTATCTAACTACCCACAAAAAAATAATTTCCAAACTGTCGTGATTAGTAGACAACTATAGATTACACGGGTCTTTATCACGTATTTACCTTTTTATAAATGGTAATACAAATTTAAGGTAATTACGTGATAAAAACCCCCTGTAAAAATTATAGTTATACTTAAACCAACTAAAATATAAAATAATATTTCTCAATCAGACGCATTTATTGATATTCTAACGGGTTTTTGTCACGTCATCATCTTCCTGTCCGTATCCCACTTAAGTGGGGCTAAATATGTATTTTTTTGACATGTCCGTGTTGTCCGTGCACATAATACACTATACTAACTACGTGTACTTGTAACCTAACAATATGTATGCTAACTACTGCAAAATGTGAATATGTGCCAAATGTTTGGACGTGCCTTTAACTACCCCCTTCAGACATATTTGATAATCTGAGCGACTGAAGATCTGAGAAAATGTCTACCGTACATGGGGATTACCGTTGTGATCCTATTTCATTTCACTTCATTGTACACAAAAAAAAATTACATCTTGACGAGCACATCTACTGAGAACAGGATTCTAAGATGAAGGATCTTTGATTTGAGGCTTCGCGATAAATAACCCGTTAGAATAACTCTAAATAATTATTTTTATTCTTATAGGCTAGAGTCTGGCTAAAGCAAATAGACATTCGAATTATTTGAAAACCTTTGCAACTCACTATACGCATGTTGATTGAAACAAATTAAAGTTATTGAAGGTATTTTTATACTATTTTTAAAACTATCGTGATTAGTAGACATAACTATAGATTTTGACACGGGTCTTTATCACGTAATTACCTTTATTTACTTTCCCGACGTTTCGACTATGTTACAATAGCCATGGTCGCGGGAAGACTGCAGGCAGTAACATAGTCGAAACGTCGGGAAAGTAAATTAAAGGTAATTACGTGATAAATATCCGTGTCATAATCTATAGTTATTTTTATACTAATTTGGGTTGCCATGTTGTCAGTCTTACTCTCATTGACCAGACTCTAAACATCTTAGCTAATATATTTTGACTAAAAAAAGTAATTCCATATTAGACTATTTCATATGATGTATGATGTTGTGTCTTAATTTAATAGTTCTTACGAAAATTGCATGAATGCAATATGTTGCTTAAAGCATTGTTTTTTTTTAATTTATTTGTTAAACTGTAGAATTAAAGTTATTTTATTTTATACATATGTGGGAATTTTCAATACATTTATCAAGCAATATTTGATTATTCATTGTAATAATTTAAACTTTATATTTAGACGTGCCTCTGACTACCCCTTTTAGACATTTTTGGAGACTAAGCGCCTTGAGATCTGAGGGCATGTCTACCGTACTTGGGGATTACAGTCGTGATTCTATTTTTTTTATTAAAATTATATAGGTATTGTAAGTTCCTACAACAAACGACTATTGAATTTAAACCCTAAATTGTTATATCGCTTCATACACCCCAATATATGTTTACTCTTTGTTTGTTTGTATGTTTGACGGGCGCTTTATGTTTTGTTCGTAGTCCTAGAGCACAGTCGCGAGGAAGGAGTCATCACGCGCATCGAGGTATCCGACACTTTGCTTTAAACCTTATTATAAATACTAATAGAGCTGAATTTTGTTTGACCAAGCGTGAAGTTTACCGTTAGAGGCCGTCCATTAATCACGTGATGTTTTATTAGCATTTATTAACATTTTGCCGAAAAATCACGAAATCCCCCCCCCCCCCCCCCGATCCTCACGTGATTTATGAACGACCCCTTAGAAGAAAAACAGAGTGATGAAAATATAATGCAACTTTGTCAAACAATATTGCATGAGAACTTTCCCTAGTTGAACTGTACTATCCCTTTTAAAATTTTTTTATTATGAGACTATTTAAAAAATCTCTAGATATCTATTCGCAGTAAATGCTTTCTTTGCCTGATCGTGTAACTAAAACTTTGGTGGCTATTCACTTGAGATACACACCCACGAGAATTGTCACCAATTTTCTAACTAACTTTATTATTGTGATACTAATCAATTAACACTGTATTTTTACTTAGCAATGTTGTGGCGTCCGCTCGTGTTGTTCCGAAACTCATCTATCATCAAAGTAAAGAATTATAGTTGTATGGAATATTAAATATAGTACTGTAGATAAGCTAAAAATCTACAAAAAGTTAGTCGTATGACGTCGATCTTAGACTATAAATATATATTGCTGATAGAGCAGTATACTTTATCTACAAAGATCTGAACGCTTTGAGAGCTGAGATTTTGTCTCTTAGGGAAGACGTAGATTCTCGAAAATAAACTTTTAAACGTATACTAGGTAGGTACTTCCTTATTTTTCCAATCAGTTGATAATAAAGGAACTTGGCATTACCAAATTAACCTTAGCACGAACTACTATGTAGTAAAAGAGACTAATTCAAATCGCAAAAATGTAACATTAGTTGTTGTAACAAAGTCTCGCTCTCGTAGTGTCTGTGACAGACATCAGAATTCATGTATTTCTGATATCAGAAATACATAAATACTGGAAATAAATTATATTTATTGGAATACTAGCTTTTACCCGCGACTTTGTCCGCGTTGTATTTCACTTTGTATTGTAAAATATTAAAGTTCCTGAAAATCACATCCCAAGACTTTAACTTTTACTATCTTTAAGTATTTATGAAATTTTATGACAATCGCCCAGGCGATTTGGCATAATAACGTCACAGACAGACAGACAGACAGAGTTCCTTTCGCATTTATAATATTAGTATAGATTGGAGACCTAAAAAATTATCAAAGCTACGTCATACGACTAACTTTTTACTCTGCCATAGTGCATCGACAGTGCTGTTATATTCGTCTTTCAAAAATGTTGTATCAAATAGAACCGGGTGAACACTCGCGGCCGCCACGCGTTGCCGAGAAAAACGTTCGATGGTACTCATAAGAAGATGTTACACAGACCGGAACAGTGACGGTGCCAGCCGGGACCGACCCCAAGCTGATTCTTGACCTTTTCGATCGCCAGCGGACCGCCCTTACTATCCCGACGTCGAACATCCCCGCCTCCCCTTCCCACACGACCTAATCCGCTACACATTCAACTCGATCGTCCGCCGCTGTAACTCCATGAACGATTTCGCATACGGAACTATACATGACATATGTATCGAACGACAACACGCACGTCGTACGCGAAGTAAGCAACGTGCGATTCGTCGCGGGGAGCGTGAAGATAGACGTGTACGCCGTGCATTTCTACGTGAACAACCACCTCGCGAATGTGACATGCGTGAAATAAGACGACAAGAACGCGAAATACGACGCGATCAGCGTCAAAGCCGACGTGATGAACGTGAAACGGATCGCGACTATCGTGCTATAGAAAGTGACGCACTTCTAAATTATAAGCATTTATGTGACTACAACCACAGATATAATGTCTTCAACTTTACAGCTTCTAATAAGCAAGCAACCATCTGATTTAGTGGTGGATTTACCAACAGGCTAGGAGCCTAGGATGGATTTTAGGGGCGGCAAATTTGGGTTAATTTTTTCAAACATCTTATTTATTTTCCTCCCTTCCACACATCTCTAGAAAATAACCTAGGGGGGGGGGGGAGAAATAGCCTACGGGCGGCAAATGTGTAAATCGCCACTGTTATAAAACAACTTTATTTTTTATACTTTCAAACCACACACTCACACGGAATCGTCTTAAATTTACGCTTGTTATTCGCGACCAAGACCAGAAGATAACATTGATAATACCATAAACAAATGTTTGACTACATTGAAATTATTGAAGTAACAATAAAACATTGTAAAGTAAACAAGGGAGGTGTTCAAAAACACGTTACGCCACCGTCCATTCAACTGGGTTACGCCAAATAATTCTGTTTTTAAATGTTTTCTTATTTTATTTATTGTGGTACCGTATAGTGTGTTGGTGAATATTTCCCATTTATCTTGGTGGTTCTTGGTCATATGCAAATTAGGTATTTTACGAGATGTATCAACAACATTAGTAGAGGGAAATGCTCTGTTCAATTCCTTGATACAAAATCTTCATGCAGTGTTTGATAAATTAGTTCGTCTCTACAAAACTTAGCAACAATGGGCAAACTTAGGACAAAAAATCATTTTTTACTAATATTATAAATGCGAATATTTGTGTGTTTGTGGTTCTATAGAATTGGTTGAAACTTGAATTAGAAGTATTTCGTTCATGCATTTTTCTGTATATTATCTTTAATAAATTACATGTTAAATGTTAGTACCTACAGCATTTAATTACTTGAACAAAAAAGTGCATTTTGTTGTCGTACAATGGAACGTAGGCGCGGATACATGTATTTCATTTGAGGGCAGTTTTTGTGTGTTTTTTTATTACCCATAAGTATAAAAAATGTTGTTAATAACGATTATTGTAAACAGAAAGTGATGTCCATGTTATGACGATTTCAAAATGTTGAAATTGGTCAATATAAAATGCTTCGGTCGTGAGTCAGAGGGGTAGGGGGGGGGGCTGCATTTATTCCCCCCTTCCTTTCTCCGCGCCTGCGTAGAATTGTTGAGTATCCGATATTTGCACCACCGAAAATTCAATTCAGATATCGGACATAATTTTTATGTGAGTGACAGTAGGTTTTATTTTATTTTTATTCAAAGGTATTAAGTGTTGCTTTACTACTGCTAAACTTAATATCGTGAAATCAATATTAGCAGCAACTAAGGCTTTTTATACATTATCTGTTGACATTATAAAAAGCCGTTTCCACGTTTATGTGTGTATAAACGAAACAGAAAAATGTGTATCTTAAGTTGCAGTAAATATCATATCATCAGATAAGATAATCAAATAAGTTTAGCTGCTAAAAGTTGCAAACTTTGTCTATTGTATTTCTATCACTACAATAAAATAATGAGAGTTTTCGCGATATTTGTTTTTGCCTGCATGTTACATTAACTGTATATCTGGATGAAATGTTAGCTATAGTTTTATATCGCCTAAGAGCTCGTCCACATCATCACGGTCGGCACTTTTCCGTGGAAATATCCGGCGCGGTCATATCGTATCAAATTCGATGCAATGTTCAATCTCTAACCAGTAAGGCAGTTATTTCTAGAAACGGCCGCACTCATAGGCGTATATAGGGGGGATGGGTGGAGCAACCCACCCCTTAACAGTCTGGATACCCCAGGATTTTCGATTACCGATTCAAAGTCCTCAGCTGGACACTTTATTAATTTACATGCCCCCCCCCCCCCTGTCCCTTGATACGCTAACGGCTGCGCCGCGCCGTTGTGATGTGGCCGAGCCTTACTCTGTACTTAACAGTTTCGCTTGATATACGAGTATAAATCGAGATTACTGCTTATTAAATAATAGTAATTTGTATTATTTTAAAGGAATAAAGTGAAAAAGATTATAATTTTAGTACAAAACCCCGGAAGCCATATATATTGTTTTGCGCCAGCGATACATGCTACAATGTGATTGTTAATTGTATTTCAATCAATATATTTATTATTATTTTATATAAATGAATGATTTGTGAAAATAATAAATAATTTTAAAGCAATTTTAAGTTAATCAAACATTCGCAGCGAGTGTGATGTGACTATTTATTTGCATTTTTTATACTGAAGATAAATTGTATGTAGTTAAGTAGATTATAATTGACAATTAGTTATGACTACACAGTTATTTTATATTAGTTTTTTTTATATAAGTTGTTTGAGAAATGTTCATCTTGCGCTTTATTTTAATATATTTTTTTGTAAATTCAGTAAATTGTAACATTGCAATTATATTTTTGTAGCGTTATAAAAGATTTGAACTTTAATTTTGATTTGCTTTTACAGTGTTACAAGCACATGCCACACACCTTCTTGACTTGCAATTAGGAATGCTTCCTCCTATATCGAGACCTACCTACAAAAGGTAGGTAAAGTCCTTTTCGAAGAATTGTGAAACTGGTAGTAGGTAATTCCATCTTATGGTATGTGCCCTGTCCTCTATTATACCTGTTAATTGAATGCGTTGCTTGTATTAAGATTGAAATATAATGGCAGCTGTTACTTGTATTAAGCACACCATCATAACATCACAATTTGTGATATAAGGGATTGATTATGTTTTAGACATTATTATTTTATTCTATAGATTTAAGTTACATGAATGTGCGTGCCTATTTTGTTTAGGAACTTCTTTAATGACCACTGAGCTGCAATGGTAATATACTGTAGGAAGCGTTACAGACTCGTATAGCGTCTTAGAAGCTTCACTTTATAATGTACAATTTTTCTCTATGTATGTGGCATTTTTTAATATTTGATACGAGCTATTTGTATCTTAACATTCTTACACGAAGATTAAAGATAAGATATAATTAAATACCTGCCTATTTTATTTCATTAGCCTTTGTTCATCCACACACATCAACTCCACAGGTAAACTGGGTAGGTACTTTAAACGTACCTAGACTATGTACAGTAATGGCGCCGGCACACTTACGTGTCGTGGCGCGGCGTGTCGCGCCAGTAGCCAATCGCAAGACAGCGTTTGCGACACGACACGACACCCAAATGTGTCTCTAACCATACTAAATGTATGAAAGCGATTAGCTAGTGGCGTGTCGCGCCACGACACGACACGTAAGTGTGTCTCTGCCATAAGTCTTTTGGCTTTTATTAATTAGGGCGAAACGTGCGAAAAGGTACGCCATTGGTCTAGTCACCTAGTCAGATACGTGAGAGACATGCCGATGAGTATAGAAGCGCGCATAGATTAAACTATAATTAAACTAAATGGAAGTTCATCCGCATACCAAGAAACAAGAATGTAACGACCTGAGGTATGCATCGACTACATAGCCTAATAGACGCCTAATGGCTTCATTTCTTCAAACAAACAACTCTGTCAAGTCAGTGAGGTATGAGGTACGGGGGGAGCCGGAAAAAGCATTCTAATTTCAAAATGACGTGATTCACTAGGGATGGGAAGTGTTGACATGAGTTGTCGATAGCAGTCAGAGGCACGTCCAAATATTATATTTGGCACATACCCACATTTTGCAGTAGTTAGCAGTCCATACGTGACAGGTTGCAAGCCCATCGCCGCTTATAAAAATACTTACTAGGTACTGGTTTCCTCACGATGCGATGTTTTCCTTCACCATTTTAAACACGTGTTTAAAATGGTGAATGTATAAATATCAATTGCTGTTCGTTAGTCTCGCTAAAACTCGAGAACGGCTGAACGGATTTATTTTATCTTGGTCTTTAAATATTCGTGGAGGTCTATGAAGGTTTAAAAGGTGAAAAAAAAATCGAATAATTGCCGGGAAAACCTAAAAACAGCCCTTTTCTTTTTCCCATACAAAAGTTAAAAAACGTAGAGTCCATTTGAGCTTTATTAGGTTTGATAGTACGGGAACGGGAACGGGATCGGGATCGGGATCGGGAACGGGAACGGGAACGCGAACTAATTCTAAAGCGATAATATGATAAATGCGAATAGCAAATAGGTTACTTCATATCCATGTAGGTACAACGCGAGCGAAGCCGCGGACGGAAGCTAGTTGGCAATAAGTAGTTTTACTAGTTAGGTTCAACTGTTGTTGTTACTACTATGTAGGTTTATCGATCATCAATTATTGAGTAGTGATACAACACTATTGACTTTCGACAAGGAAAATAACCAGTCTAACTTGAGCTTGTGGTAATGGTTTTTTAGCATAAACAGACGAGATGTGCACGGGTCAAGGAAGTGGTCGGTACTACTGCAGGTTTGACGCGCGGTATTTTTTATCGGCCGTATAAGACTGATCTTTTGGATGTCAATGTTCGCCTTGCATGCGGTGTCTTTTTGGGCTGTGTAGTCGATGGAGGTATGCAAGTAAAAAAAAATATTCTGTTGGAACAGTCAAAGTCAACTGTCAGTTATATTGCTATTATCAAAGTCAATGTAAGATACAAGTAGTACTACCCAGTGTTTTGATTTTGATTTGTTTACTGTTGGCCTTTATTTTATTGTTTCTCCTGTTTTCAAGGTTTATTTTCAGCCGATAAACTGCTCAAAATGAGTGTTTGCCGATTTTGTCTCAATAGTAAACCTAGAAAAGATATCACTGACTTAGTTTCGAACCATGATGATAGCAAAAGTTACACGGAGATTATATTATTTTGCTTAGGAACACAGGTTACTAACCATAGTATTTTAAATAAGAATATTACCTGCACAAACTATGTATTATACGCTTATACTTAATAGATGGTTACCAACTACAGTTATCGCTGCTTCGTATTTTAGGTGGAAGAAGATTCAAAAGTTAGTACAAAGTTATGTATGAAATGTTTCAAAAAAACTATAGAATTCTTCGAGTTCAAGACCTTAGTAATAAAGAATGAAGCTTATTTAAAATACGGTAACGGCAAAACTGACTTTAAAAACGAGATTGCCAAAGATAAAATTAAAGCAGAGTTTGCATCTGTGCACATTACTGATGTTATTGTTAGCATCAAGGAAGAGCTTAAAATAGAAGACAATTCAGAGGATGAATCGCTTAGCGTTATTAAAAAAATTAAATATGAACACTTAGAAGAGAATGATAATGGTATGTATTCCCTTCTGGTAACCAGATAAAGAGACCCACTCTAAGCCAGATTCCAAACCATCCTTTTCCAATTGGTTTTCTTACATTTTAAGGCAGAAAAGCAGATTACCATGCTGAATGTGGCATGTACCTTCTCCTATAACAAATCACTACTCTGCCGTCCGATCACTAAAAGGCAGTGATAATTACGTGATAAGGACCCGTGTCAAAATCAAATGTTACTTAACGGCCTTTTAGTGATCGGACGGCAGTACTATTTATAATTTTGTACTAAATTGCAAAATTAAACTCTAATAAACTCTACGAGTCTACCTTCCGTACTTACCCTGTCCCCTGCAAATTCGTGTGGTTGGCAACGAAAGTTTAAAATGTGTTTCATTTACAGCATCCATCAACCAATCATCTAAACCTCAAGAAAGCAAACCGACAAAAGTGTGTGAACAATGCGGGAAACATGTACAGTATTTAAAACGGCATGCGCTTAGCCATTTACGAGCAGAACAGCGCAAGAAGCGCCAACTAAACAATTGCAAATGTGAATTTTGTGGCCAGGTATTCGCATCGGCTAAATTAAAAGGGGTACATAGACGACGGAAACACACACTCAGACCAAAGAAAGAATGCCCTATATGTCACACAGG
This sequence comes from Hydriomena furcata, assembly GCA_912999785.1. Lineage (NCBI taxonomy): Eukaryota > Metazoa > Arthropoda > Insecta > Lepidoptera > Geometridae > Hydriomena > Hydriomena furcata. Next base: position 11,667,903 of record OU538822.1, on the reverse strand, counting down.
TATGCCCTATATGTCACACAGGGTGCTAAGTTTCTGTGACGTTAAATGCATGTCAACAAATAAACAAATGTCAAGTTTTTAGGCAGGTGATGACATAAGCATGTTACATCATTGTCGATTCGACCAATCCTGAAGGTTTTGTGTCACGTGACTGGCATTTAAAAATAGAAAATTTTAATTATGGATTGTTTATTTTCAAGTTATTTTACTCCATAACACTTTATGAAGGCATAATTTACATAGATTACTATCAACAACACTTTATTTTTCATACTGTCAAATAGCCTATTCTAGTTAAAATATGTGAAATTAACTTGCTAACAATCAAACAACTTTTGCATAATATTTTTATAATTACACTAATATTACTATTATTTTTATTTATTTTTTATTCTATGTAAGTATAACATGTTCTTCACTTTTACAGAGGTCTGGCACGTCACGCAACACATGTAAGTATTTACATAAACAATACATCTGTCAAAACATTTGTCACTGATAAAGAAACCGCGTTTTACTTTACTTAAAAACAGTAACAATTATGACATCTCACATCACAATGAACATGTACAAAGGCGAGCTTAACCCTAAAAGAGTTTTCTACCAGCAAACCTTTGAGGCTAAGTATTTTCGCGTTCCAGCCGACCATTGCATTTATTACAGTACCCAATTCTAAAAACTGGCTTACCATACGATAGTCCAGCCACCTAAAACAACTGAAGATGAAAAACTAATAAAAAAACTCCACACGCTGATAGATAAACTTCTTATACCATACTTAAATTTTTGTAATTAAAGTGTAATGTTTCAGACGTCGTGTACATGATAAAGTGAAACCTCATCTCTGCCAATACTGCTCAAAGTGCTTCTCCCAGAAAAATCATTTGCAAGTACATATAAGGTATGTAAAAATAAGAATTCTTTGACTTAACAATAATTCGTTATGAAGGGACACGTTAAAAAAGGATATTTTTTTAATTTAACACTATTTATTTAAGGAACAAAGATACAAATTCAAAGTTAAAAGGTATTTATTTCAAGAAAATCACAAGCATCTCTTTGATATGTCTTAGAAGCTAGGTGAAACTATGCCTGACAAGACTCCTCCCTTCCTATACATTATACAAGACAAGTCCACTTACCTACTCTGAGACAACTGTATGGTGACAATGAAAGGACTAAGGCTATTCACTTACATCATAGGGCAACCGTTGATATTACTATTAAAATAGTTCTGGCGTTTGTTGCGGGGGGAAATGTGCACACAAGTGCAGTTCCCCACACTTACATGCAAAAAAACAAAACTGCCAACTGACTGTAATAATGTCGTTATCACATAAACAATCCAACAATACACTAATAATTCGTGTACAGATGACTCACACATTGACACGTTTTATAAAATGTGTATGCCCACTTGGGCTTGTACTTTGACAGAGGAGATAGCGGCGATTAACTACTCCCTTCCGTTTGAAGCCCGTGTTGTTCTAAGCTAGGTACAGAGCAGGAGCATCTTTAAGAGTTTGTTGTTTCCCTGTTTCTTTCTTTGTCGCTCTGTATCAGATCAATTACTACCTGGAGTCTTGACTCCGGAGTAGGCTGGTGCCTAGGGCGGCAAATTTGGGTTTATGTTCCCTTATGCTCCCTCCCTTCCTTCTTGGCCATTGATTTTGCCAAATGTCTTACAGGAATCACCACTTTTAACTAAATTGTTGAATAATCTCTGTTGGGGGGGCGAGTTCGTATTGCGTTGTCACTTAAGTATTGTAAGTTATATTGTTTTGAGCTTGTGATAACTTATAAACTCTTCCAACAGAACTCATACAAAAGAGAAGCCGTATATGTGCGTCACATGCGGAAAATTCTTCAAAACGCGCAGCATTATGAAGACTCACATGCTCACACACAGCGAAGAAAAGAAGTACGCCTGCACGATTTGTAATAAAACCTTCATGATTGTCGCGTGAGTATACAACAATATCTATACCTCCAAACCGTTTATACCTATGTAGGCCGCTACTTATAAGATTGGACAGCTCAGTTGGTAGTAACTCTGTAGGTTGTGGGTTCGATTCCCACCAAGGATACACATATTTGTGTAACGAACATAGATTGTTCTGTGGCTGGGTGTTATAATAATAAAATAAAAGAAGTATGTATTTCTAAAAAAAATTAAGTAGTATAACTTAATCTATCAGTAATCTGAATCCCATAGTACTTACAAGCTTTGTTTAGGGCTAGATTAGCGATATGTAAAAATGTCCAATATTTTTTACTTGAGCCTTATATAAACGCAATGTGAACCAAAAATTCAAATACTAAAACGCGCTTACGATATCTTTGAACATGAACATAGGTAAATAGAAATACCTCTTTAATCGAAATACCTTCTGTTGGTTAATAGTCCATTAACGCTGACATAGGTCTCAGAGATCATCCGCATACAAATCCATCCGGAAAAAATACTCGGGTTCAAGGACTCTCGAGCTTAAGGGGCTCCCAGTCTCTGATTGCTCTTTTTCGAAACGAAAAAAGAAATACTTCTGAACAAGTCACATCTCCTATTTTTATAAGTATATTACAGATTTCTATTAAGCTGAAAACATAATAGCAGAAACTTTTCACGATAAAGATATCATCTCAAAATGATACGTGTTAGAATTTATGATCGAAATATTTTATATACTTACTATTCAAATCAACTTGTGATTTATTGTTAAAGATAGGTAATATGTAGATCTAGATTTCTATTAGAATAGATTTTTGATAAGTAATTATACATAATTTATATCATTAATTTATTCGAAAAGCTAAGGCGGACCACGCGCCGACGTGTGTTTGTCGTCATTGCAGCGGTCGGTAGGATTATTTATCGAAGTGATTAAAGATGGGTACATCTTTATTCACATATACTATACATTATAAAATAGGAGATGTGGCTTGTTCACAAGTATTTATTTTTTCGTTTCGAACAAAAACAATCGTCGACTGGGAGCGCCTTAATGAATACACTTTCCAATCGTTGTTCTCATTGCCTGAGATTGCCATTCTCATCGCCACACACACACACACAACTGCGCTAAGAACAAGTCTGCAATGCGTCGCGTCGCGTCTCGTAGCAAACTGTCTGGTATAAGTCCCTTGTATGAATAAAGACAAGATTGAGTGTGAGTTCGTTCCAGATATCTAAACGCACACATGCTCAGCCACACGAAAGAGAAGCGCTTCCCTTGCCAGCACTGTGCCGCGGTGTTCCATCGCTCGGACCACCGCAAGCGGCACGAGATCCAGGCGCATTTGAAGAGGGGCTCAATCAGGATCTGAGCTAGGGGCAGCTCGTAGAAGTTAAATTAAAAAATGTATGTTTGGAAGTGCCTCTGACTAACCCCTTTAGACATCTTCAAGGATCTGAGCACCTGGAGATCTGAGAGGACGTCTACCGTACTTGGGGATTACAGTCGTGATCCTATAAAAAAATAAATGAAATATGGATGCAGAGTTAAAATGCAGTTCTCTTGAATTCACGCCTCAAATAACTTGGCAGTAAATAATATTTTTTGTGAATTCATAGTATTTAGTTCCGAAAATTTCCGGTTCACATTACGCGTGTATGATAGTATTCTGACAATTCTCTAAAATGACATGTATGAGCATCTGAGCATGGACTTAAATTTGTAAATTGTTCTATGGTAGACGACACAATGTGTAGGTACATATAGGTAGTTAGGAATAGTAACTACCGTGTATCGTGAGCCTATTTCTATTTTCTTGACTGTCTAGATGGTTAAGTTTTTCGGGTGTAGTGTATTCTATGTAGTCTATCCTAGGTAGGCCATATTGGATTTACTATTAAAAAAACAATAAAAACCGACAGGTAGTTATTTCGGCTTTTGTAATTGTTTTCTGTTATATACTTTCTTTGCAGATACCTAAATGCACACATGCTAAGCCACACAAAGGAGAAGCGCTTCCCTTGCCAGTACTGTGGCGCGGTTTTCCATCGCTCGGACAATCGAAAGCGGCACGAAATTCAAGCTCATCTGAAGAAAGGTTCATCCAGAATCTGAGCTAGGGGGAGCTCAAGAAAGGGACAACAGTTTTCATGAAATGTTTGATTGATTTGGATAGATCAAAAAGGGTGAAAATGCTGATCTAGAGTGTATTCACCTAGGTCTGGAAATCATGTATCTTTTTCGCATTCTCTTATCAGTCTTTAAAGGTTCTCGAAGTTATGCTTCACTTTGAGAATCGAGTCAGGCATAGTGCTAGTCAGTAAATTATCTTTGTATCGTAGGTAGTTCCCTACGTGTATTCTGAACTTGCGTAGTTACTTTTAGGAAATGTAGGTAGGTATATACTCGTAATAATTTATATTTATAACTTTTTCCTCAAAGTGACTATTTATGTAAGTAAGAACAACACCAAAAAATGCTGTGCATTTTTTATAATAAATTGACATACCCAATACAAAACAAACCAGTCTTTATTTATTAGCACAGTTCAAAACAAATAGGATCCTATCATAAAAATCTATAGATACAAGTACTAAACCTTCCTAATACGTCAATGTCGGTTATGAGAAAGAGGCCAATCTTCCCCTGTTTTATTACCACTTTGTAATCCAAAGATCTTTAAGTCCGATCTACCGTCCTATAATCTAGGCGATAGGTACATAAAAAATCAGAACAAGAAAGTCAAGTTTTTTTCCGTCTCACTGTGTAGCTAAAACACCTCACTCATTCATCAGTCAAAGTCATTTGTCAATAGTGTCAATGCCATCAACAAGTAAAAAAAGTGTAAGTACGCCAAATCCGCCAAAACAAAAAGAAGAAGAAAAACTGTAAAGTTTGTTTTGCTGGCTGGATGGATATTTAATTTACTTCTATTTATCGTATTTAATTGTATTTAAATGTATTTAATTGTGCAGCCTTTCTCATCTACCATAAAACGGCCGAAATATGAGTGTGTGCCGGTTTTGTCTTGCTAATAAACCCAGAAAAGATATCACTGAACTAAAAGTTTTACATGATGCTAGCAAGAGTTTTAACGAGATAATGCTGTTTTGCTTAGGAACACAGGTTACTATTGCTTTACTAGTATATTATAGCTGTTTTTATATTAATATAATCACCTATAATAACAACAATTGTATTCTGTTTTCAGGTGGAGGAAGATTCAAAACTCAGCAAAAAGTTGTGTGTGAAATGTTTCAAAAAAACTATAGAATACTACCACTTCAAGACCCAGGTGTTAAAGAATGAAGAAATTCTAAAATCTGTTAATGTCATAGTGCATTCATCAGATTTAAAAGACATGATTTCGGAAGACAAAATCAAAACTGAGATTGAAACAGTTGATGTTAATGATGTAATTGATAATGGATTTGAATCCGATGCAAAGTATGATGAGGTTGAAATTGAACTGAAAGACGAACCAAAAGCAGAAGAAGGATCAGAGGATGAATTACTTAGTGTTATGAAAAAAATTAAATATGAATATATAGAAGAAAAGGAAATTGGTATGTACCAACCTACTGCCTCTATTTAAAGTTAACTAATTTTGTTGTAGTTAAAACCAATATGATTATGTCTGGATCTGGACTCTTCGATTTATATTGAAATGGGTTTAGTTAAAGTCACATGTTCCATATTTATACAAATATCATGTTGAATATTATTATTATAATAAAAATGCATTTATATTTAACATGTTATATTTAGTATAAACCATGAAACACCTGTCTATTTCTCTTATAAACAAACGGGATGTGAAGAAATTTCGTTGGTTTATCACACAAATTGTATTAGTTACTTTTCAATCACACTGTATGAATCTCAGTTTTCTTATGTTCTCTATCTGCTGTCCTTAGAGTTGTATGTAATGCTGTACAGAATAAAAATAACAAAACAGGTTAAGGAGTCGGACTCGCACACAAAAGGTTCCGTACAATTATCTATAAAAAAAACTGCAAAAATATGACGTTTGTTGTATGGGAGTCCCACTTAAATATTTATTTTATTCTGTTTTTAGTATTTGTTGTTATAGCGGCATCAGAAATACATTATCTGTGAAAATTTCAACTGTCTAGCTATCACGGTTCATACAGATACAGACAGACGGACAGCAAAGTCTTAGTAATTGGGTCTCCTTTTTACCCTTGGGGTACAGAACCCTAAAAAACAAAGAATGCATAACAATTCTGAGAACAATAAAAGGAAAACATTGTGAGGAAATCAGTTGGTTAATACTAACAATTAAACTTTGAGGCTAGTTACTAGATAGATTATCAACCTTGCTGTTAGGTACTTACATAGTTTCTTTTCTATATTGTTCACTTTATTTCCAGCACCGGTCAAAAATAAAAGAATCAAAGAAAAAAAAATAAAACCTATTAAAGTGAAAATTCCAAAAAGCAAGCAAGATATGAAAGTGGGCCCGATGAAGGTTTGCGAGGAATGCGGAAAGTACGTAAGAAATTTAAAAACTCATGCGCTCACTCACTTGCCTTTAGAACAACGCAAACGGGCCAAGTGCGAGATATGTCTAAAAGTATTTGCATCGGCTCAGTCGAAGTCGAAACATAAAATGCGAAAACACCTTTGGACAAAAAAGGAATGCCCCATATGTCATAAAAGTAAGTTTATATTAAAATAAGTATTGTAGACAGTTAAAAACTTTAGAGCTTAGCTTGTCTCGCTATATCTTGCTCAAAGATATCGGTTAGTTCATTAACTAACCAAAATTCTTGAGCAAGAAAGGTAGCCATGGCAGAAAATAAATAATAATAGCTAAAATATGCTATTCCAGGAAATAATCTGTGAATATTCAAAATTTCAACAAATCAAAAAAATCCATTTTTTGTTAAATATTAGTAAAATAAAAAAAAGAATAACGACTGTATTCCTCAAGTATGTTTGACATCCTCTCAGATCTCCAGGCGCTTAGATCCTTTGAATATTTCTAGTGGGGGTAGTCAGAGGCACGTATTATGAAACAAATATGTTATTATTATGACACAACACCTACATTTATAAGCATACTTGTTTCTCCAACAGTGGTGATGCATCTAAGCATGCATAAGAAGATTCATGATCCCGATGCATTAAAGTTCGAATGTGCGCCTTGCGGCCGCCGTTTCGTATCACAGTCGCGACTGGACCTACACATCTCCGTACACACCAAAGATAAGCCGTACGAGTGTGAAGTTTGCAAGACCAAGTTCCGGCTCAAACTAAGCATGATGATGCATAAGTGAGTTGTAGAATTTAAACTATTGTCAAAGTCAAAAGTATTTTATTAAAATAAAATCACGAGGATCACTTCGAAACGTCTTAGGAGCTAGGTGAAGCTACGCCTGTTTCTCATTTTTTATCCGCCTAGCCTATCATTTTTTAGGGTTCCGTTACCAAAAAGTAAAAACGACTTCGCTGTCCGTCTGTCTGTCACAAGGCCGTATGTATCTCATGAACCGTGATAGCTAGACAGTTGAAATTTTCACAGATTATGTATTTCTGTTGCCGCTATAACAAAGGCTGTATCTCATGAACCGTGATAGCTAGACAGTTGAAATTTTCACAGATTATGTATTTCTGTTGCTGCTATAACAACAAATACTAAAAACAGAATAAAATAAATATTTAAGTGGGGCACCCATACAACGAACGTGATTTTTTACCGTCTTTTATACATAACAAGCGACCCGCCCCGGCTTCGCACGGGTTTAATACATATAAACCTTCCTCCTGAATCACTCTATCTATTAAAAAAAACCGCATCAAAATCCGTTGTGTAGTTTTAAAGATATAAGCAAACATACATACATACATACAGACGCGGGAAGCGGAAAGCGACTTTGCTTTATACTATGTAGTGACTAGCAGCCCGCTCCGGCGTCGCACGGGTGTAATAATGATTTTATGGATAATTTTTTTACACCTTGGGTTACATTATCGATGTTTTCATACGGATCCCTAATATTTTTGAAAATATTCTATAGCCTATGTTCATCAGGGATAATGTAGGATTCTAATGGTGAAAGAATTTTTCAAATCGTTCCAGTAGTTTCGAAGCCTATTCGATACAAACAAACAAACAATCAAATCTTTCCTCTTTATAATATTAGTATAGATGAGATTAAGGTAAATAAGTCATTTGTTTTATTGTAAACTGTCCTTTTTCCAGACGCTCTGTTCACGACAAAGAGAGATCACACCTCTGCCAGTACTGCTCGAAGAGTTTCTTTAAGAAACACCATTTACAAATACATTTGAGGTACGTAAATAAATAAAATAAAATAAATAGGATCACTCAAGGCGCTTAGATCCATTGAAGATTCCTAGAGGTGGTAGTCAGAGGCACGTCCAAACATTATATTTGGCACATGCCCAAATTTCGCAGTAGTTAGCATTCCATACGTGACTGGTTGAAAGCCCATCGCCGCTTATAAGAATACTAACTGGTTTCCTCTGACTACCCCCACTAGACATCATCAAAGGATCTAAGCGTTTGAAGATCTCAGAGCATGTCTACCGTACTTGGGGATTACAGTCGTGATCCTATTTTATTTTTTAATTCCATATTCGACCTATTTACTGTTTTCAACAGAACCCATACAAAAGAGAAGCCATATACGTGCGGCACTTGCGGCAAATGCTTCATGTCACGAACCATCCTCAGGAACCACATGCTTATACACAGCGAGGAAAAGAAACATGCGTGCTCCCTATGTGATATGACCTTTGTTAGGGTCGGGTGAGTACTGCTTACTACAACTAACTTTCTGCATTGAAAATTGCGGAATGCTCCATACAAACTTCCACCCCCTATTTTAGGGGGGTGGGGGAATAGAAAGAGACAAAAAGTAGCCTATGTCACTCTCCAGCCCTTCAACTATCTCCACATAAAAAATCACACCAATCCGTTGCTCCGTTTTGACGTGAATGATGGACAAACAAACACACTTTCACATGTAAGTATGGATTATAATGCATAAGTACCCTGTCTGTCTTGTCAGCAATGAAGAAGCTCTCTGCTGCTTTAGGAAATTATCGATTTCCAAGAAAATACACTAAAAACAAAAAAAAAACGGTTTAAATCTTACGGACCGCGACGGTCATTTTAGTAATTGGTGATCCCTGGCCTAAGTCTTATTCAAATACAAAAATCATTTATTTCAATAAAATCACAAGGATCACTTTGAAACGTCTTAGGAATTAGGTGAAGATACGCCGATTCCACGAGTCTTTAGTCGTTAGTTTTTTTTTTTTTCTTTAGTCTTTTCTTTATCGACCAAGCCTAGAAGAATCAGGCAACAAACATGGCATGTGGTCTACCTTTTTTTTGTTTTTTATATTAAACTCAATATATACCCTCATTTGTTATTTGATTATAACAAAGATTAGTATGTTAGATAATGGTGCAAATTCTGTTGATTCGGTTCCACAAACTAACTAAAAAACCGGCCGAGTGCGAGTCGGACTCGCGCACGAAGGGTTCCGTACCATTATCTATATAAAAACGGCAAAAAAAAAACACGTTTGTTGTATCCCTTAAATATTGATTTTATTCTGTTTTTAGTATTTGTTGTTATAGCAGCAACTGAAATACATAATCTGTGAAAATTTCAACTGTCTAGCTATCACGGTTCATTAGATACAGCCCTGTGACAGACAGACGGACAGCGAAGTCTTAGTAATAGGGTCCCGTTTTTACCCTTTGGGTACAGAACCCTAAAAACGCTCTTGTTCTTTTTACATTAATAATAATAATAATAATAATAATGTTTATTGTCATTAAAAAGATTAAGGCTCGTATTCATGAACGACACTAAGCTAAGTGTAGGATTTCTCACTGCAAAGTTTCCGATTTCTCACAGTGTCGAATATGTCCATACATTCGTTTCATGAACAACACTTAAGTATTCCTTAGCTCAGTGAACGCATGGGGGTGGATTCGGCGTTGTGATTGGTGGTTGGTTTTGGACCTAACTTCAAGCAATGGTAAACGTCATTAATATCAATCAATCAAAGAAACAAACCACAGAGTATTTTGTGTAAACAAACAAATGTCATGTCGGCTCATCAGCTGTGGCCGTACCACAAGTTAAAAAGGAATATCAAAACAATATTAATTACGGTGCAAAAGTGACAACGCAACTGTTCTGATATTACTTTAGGACCTTGTGGTATGACCCCTGATATCTGTTGGATTGATAAATTACAATAAAATTTTCTTGTATGTAGTAAATATAAATAGTATCGTTTTTTCGTCGACCGATTATAATAATCATCAAAATCATCCTCATTTGTACTAATTTTTAAGTTAAATTTACTTGAGGTTATACGTATGACAATACAACCAACACTATGCGTTCGGTAAAGTAGCTGTTGAGGTACTTTGGCTAGAGGAACACTGAAGTGTACGCATAGTGTCGCACAACACTCAAGTGATGTTTATGAAACAAGATATTGTCCACTGTGGGTCGGAGCCTACTATGCGTTCTCTTAGTGTCGTTCTTGAATACGAGCCTAAGACTTTAATGTCATTAAAAAGACATTAAAGTCTTAATCAGCGTAACCTCAGGATGAATAGTTGAAAAATCTGCTATCTATCGTTTCAGGTATCTGAACGCACACATGTTAAGCCATACGAAGGAGAAGCGCTACCCTTGCCAGTACTGCGGAGTTCGCTTTCATCGCTCGGATCACCGCAAACGGCACGAATTTACTGCACATTTGAAACATGCCTCGTCTAGTGCCGCGTGAAATAATTTCATCAAAAAATTCCGTTTAAACGTAGCGTGACAATTCAGCGGTATTTTAGGGTAAGAGAAGGCTTATATTAGACCGGGCCGGGCCGAAGCCTTTAGTTAGTAAACGGGCCCGAACGGGACACAGATCAGGCACTGTTTAGTATAAACTGCTTCATACAAAATGTATGTAATGTTTCAAATGCCCCGTCCGGGCCACTTCCACGGCCCGGTCTAATATAAATTTACCCTATGACAGAGGATTTAACATTTATCAATTGAATTTAAGACGCTGCCAGTCGACGATTATTTTTGTTCGAAACGAAAAAAGAAATACTTGTGAACAAGCCACATCTCCTATTTTATAATGTATAGTATATGTGAATAAAGCTGCAATGACAACAAACACACGTCGGTCGGCGCGTGGTCCGCCTTAGCTTTTCGAATAAATTAATGATATAAATTATGTATAATTACATATCAAAAATCTATTCTAATAGAAATCTAGATCTACATAATACCTATCTTTAACAATAAATCACAAGTTGATTTTAATAGTAGGTATATAAAATATTTCGATCATAAATTCTAAAACGTATTATTTTGAAATAATATTTTTATCGTGAAAAGTTTCTGCTATTATGTTTTCAGCTTAATAGAAAACTAGGTAGGAACCTGAAGTAATATACTTATAAAAATAGGAGATGTGGCTTGTTCAGAAGTATTACTTTTTTCGTTCCGAAAAAGAGCAATCATCGACTGGCAGCCCCTTAATAGTTATCCAATCGAAATAAAGTATATATTTCAATGCTCGGCGATAGGCCACGGAGCATCGCAGCGCAGTTTTGCGAGATCACTGGCTACTTGAGTACCTGTGCCAATTAGAAGCTGAAGTCTTAAAAGACACGTCATCCAAATATTACTTTTAAGTTTTTTAATAAAGGGGACAATTCCTTAATAAAAAAAAATGTTGATTAATATTAAAAGTTGAAACAAATATTATATTTGATGGACATATAAAAAAAAATGTTTTGACTAGCCTCTCGACTAACTAACAAGGCTTCATTGTAACTAGAACCACTATATAAAACCTACGAAAATGTTTCGTCCAATCGAAAAGTCAATTATCGATATTTGTTTTTTTTTAGTTTTACGACGGAACTATTAATCCTTCAACTTTGAAAAAAAAAATCAAATCGGTTCGTCAACAAAAAGGTACATAAAAAAGTAAGGTCATACATAAAAAAACCGGCCAAGTGCGAGTCGGACTCGCGTGTTCGAAGTATATATAAAAAACGGCAAGCTATGGCAGCTCCACTTAAATATTTATTTAATTCTTTAGTATTTGTTGTTATAGCGGCAACAGAAATACATAATCTGTGAAAATTTCAACTGTACAGCTAACTTTGCAGCTATCACTGTTCATGAGATACAGCCCTATGACAGACAGACGGAAAGCGAAGTCTTAGTAATCCAAAAAAAATATCAATATATTTACGCGTCGAATTCCGCCTTCCTTTTTTCGTCGGTTGGAAATAACTAGTAACTGCATGGTGTACTCTATTTTATTTAAATAATAATATGGCCAGCCGTTACGATGCAATCAATAATCAATTCCTATAGTTCCTTGTCTATTGTAGACAAATTAGTATTTTTTGGCTATCTAATAATTAAGTATTTATAAATATATTTTTAAGAAGACCAATATTTTGGAAAATGGTTAATTTAATAATACCTGAATGTTTTACCTCAATGAGTTGTTAAGTAACTGAAAAACACGTGTAAATTCTTGGGATAAAGGGTGCAAGCGGTAAATTTAAGTTTGAATAAATATACATATTTTGTTAAAACAGTGTTTATTTAATCGCAAAAATACTATTAGAAAACCAGCAAGTAAAAAATCATATAATCAAGAACTTGCCACACAGAATGTACAATGTCATATTACTATTAGTTGATGGTTATCATAAATATTACCACCTCTAAGGTGTGCTCAAACACAGCGCGCAAGGTGCGCGGCATTCGCAGGACACAAAATTGCCGCGTGACTAGTTTAGACATAGAAGTAAATGTACACGCGGTCGCCTATGTTTGGTCACACCTTTATATCAATAAACTAGCCGACCCGTGACAGACGTTGTCCTGTCAAATTTCAACAATCGAATAGAAAAGACTGTCATATTTGTTGCATACTAGCACCATCTATACAGAAATCATACCATTTGCGTTTTTTTATCGTTTTGGTGATGTTTTTAATTTTTTTAAGAAGTCTATTATTTATTCGGGCATTATATCTACATTTACAGCAAATTTCAACTTAATCCGTTTTGTCGTTTACGCCTGATTGAGAAACAAAAATAAATACAAACTCACAAACTTTCGCATTTATAATATTATTAGGATAAAACACGTTAAAGTAATGTTTACAGGTGGTATATCGCGCAACCTATTCTTTGTTATGACAGGGATGTCTATACATTAGATACAAAAAAGTATGGTAAAAATTGGGGCCATCGCTAAAACGCTAAATAAATAAAGCTCTTCCTTCGTATTGCCCATTCAAACTGACAACTGACTACTAGTGTCAATCAGTCTGAAACGCAAATGTCACTTTAGACTAATCCCCATATTCTGAGTTGTCACTTCGAAATATCTGCACTTCGACTCGACTTCGAAACTGTATTTTGGTAGCTTTAGTTGATAAAATTAACTCGAGTTTGTTTCTAGTTGGAGGAGGAGGATTCCTCAGTCAACAGAACTGTCAACTTAAGGTACCTCGAGATGTACATTGACATTCCTCGACAGCTTCTGAACGACGCATGCGTGTGACAGTTTGTTTGATAAAAATCTCGGACTGATGACGTTATGACGTAATTGAGGAACTTCCAAAATATCGATGTAAAATACCAAAAATAAGGTACTTTTCGAGGGAAAGTTCTAGGGGACTCGAAAGAGTTTGAGTCGAGGTTACAACTAAGAATATGGGGTTGAATCAGTTTTTTGTATACAAGATGTGGTGTGCCGGAACTTGCAGAGATATCTAAATTTAAGTGGGGCGTTTACGGACATAGCGGTTTTTCAGCCACATTATCCCCATCCTCCTCAATCGTAGAACATGTACCTTCCTCAGTCAGCCTGGGAGAGTTACCCGGCGTGTAGATATTCAAAGTGTTCGCTATAGCGTCCAGCTTTTCCCCATAATGGGGGTACTCCTTGGTCAGACATTCTACTATGTATTTGATTCTGTCATTGAGTGAGCGTGCCTGGTTGTATTCAGTGAGGACGGCTTGCTTCGGCTTCTTGACGCGAACGGATTGCCGCTTGATGGCTGTGGACAGCTCGTTCCCGAGACGCTGGCTGCGGACCACTCGTTCTAGAAGCTGGAATAAAACGAAGAATTTAATGTGGTACGTACAAGATGTTGATCAAATTGTCCGGTGGAGTATCCAAAGTATTCTAGAGAGCGTAGACCATTGACGATATTTCCACTAGGTACCTTACCTACAAAGCAATTTATGTTTGCAAGCGAGCATCCGGGCACGCATCTTATATTATGTGCCGTGGATCTGATACCTATATCATCCATGAGAATACATTAGCTATCGATAAACCTACCATCTGAATATGGCTAAGTTAGAGCTCCAGTGTGAAGGAATCTGAAATAATTTCGTAGATACCTACAAAGTAAACATAATCTCACCCATTGCTTCTGTCTGTCAGCGTCACGACACTCGCGCATCAGTGTCGCGACCTGCTCCTCTAGTTGCGCGTTGAGAGCGCTGGTGTCGGCGACATCGCGATCCAGTCTCGCCTGCTCTTCTCGTAGCTGTTTCAGTCTTGCTTCTGCTTCAGATAAGTCCTGAAAAGTAGCGCTCAATCAATTTCCGACAAAAAATGACAGCAACAATACACACAGATCTATAAGAGCATAAACACCGGTCTATATGAGCTTCTGAAATGTAGTAAGGCTGAAGAAGATTGAACCGACAGTTATCCTACTGTCGTTGGAACAGTCGTGGGGAGCTCATGAGTTACCTTGGTGACTCTTGCCACGTCAGCCCTAGCAAGCCTCAGCTTGTGGTGGTAAGCCGACTGCGAGGTGGTTCCCGAACCGTGGGACTTCTCAACGGCCGCGGCGGCTCGGCTCTTGTCCATAGCTGTTTCACGTCTTGTGACGTAGAGAGCCAGGTCTTCCGCTAGCTTCTCGCCTGTCCGACGGAGTTGCTCGCGACGCACCTAGAGATTTTATATATATTGAAGACTCGACAACATAGTTACCAACCATTCTACATCTTTTTTGTTGTGTTGCGAAGACAGTTTTATATGAAATATTTTTTGTGAAAATCGTCCAGATCATTTATAAATTAGGGTAGAAAAGTGCATCTTGTATGAAATTTCAATAATCCCATACAAGAGGAAAGGACGTCTGTCGAACCAGTTACTTGAAATATAATTTGAAGTCGAACATTGCGCATTGTGTGCTTAAATGAGTATTTGACTATACTTGAGTTTCAACAATTTTACTAAGGAAGCAGAGAATTTGGAAGTCATTACCAGTTTCTAAAATTAATAGTCAAACATTAATCTCTTAATACCTCTTACCTCCATCCTGTGAATTTCAGTTCTCATCTGCCCAATTTCCCCGACCGCAGACTTGGCTTCTTGCATGTTCTTTTTTAATTCCACCGCCAATATTCCCTACAGAAATACGTCAGGAATTTAATCTAGGTTTCAACGAGAACAGATTACGATTACCTACAATTTCTTTAGTTGTAATCTTACCTTCCGTTGCCATATCAGCGCTTCCCTCTGTATACGATCAAGATCCTGTGTCAGATTCATCTTTTCCTTGTCCATCTGCTCTATCTCATCTTCTAATTCCAAGATATCTGTTTCTGCACCCTGAAAAATTTCAAAATCTGATAATATTCTGTTTGAACTGCAATGAGTAACAACTTCTTAGGATCTCCATTGCTTCTAATTTTTTTACTAAACATAACAACGAAATGCAAGATAATGTTGATGGTACCAGAAAGAACTTCAAGGTCAAATCAATCAACAGTTTTTGACGGACCAAACATTGAAGCACCAATTTTTATGTTCCAAGTTTGTCAACAACCCCATAATGTTCTTAAAAGACACCACTGAAGAAACTTACCTTCAAATTGGCAGAATATTCATGCGTCATCGCCACATTGGTCCTTTGCGCGTTATCGTTCCTTTTCAAGGAGTCCTTCCTAGTTCTCTCTAGTACTTCGAGCCTCCCCCTCAGCTCGCGCAGCGTTCGGTCTACACGGCCTCTCTCTTGGATAACTGTCTCGCATTCCGCTTGTATGCGCATCGTCTTCTGTTCGCAGATTTGTATTTCTGTAACCAAATTCCGATAATTTTGAACTTCATAACACATTTCACTCGATAGGTGCATGGATTGAAACAAAGCGATCATGGAAGCTAATTTATTGATTCAGAAGGTTGAATCCAAGATAACCTACATTTAGTATACATTTTAGGAGAAGCCGTGTTGGCAGAGTGGAAGGTACCTCGAATTTCAATCTGAAGGTCGTGGGTTCGAATCCCGGCGTGCATCAATGGATTTTTCTATTTGATAAATTTATATGCGCATCAAAAACACTGGAGATCTGAGAGGATGTCTACCGTACTTGGGGATTACAGTCGTGATCCTATTTATTTTTTATTGTTTTACTTTAGGTCTAGAAGTGTGCCCTAGATCCAAGTGCTTAAAATACATTAGAGTCAAATTTAAGTCAAAGGTATCCCGTAAGTAATAAGATTCTTCATTCGGAAGAATCATGCAAAGCAAAATCTATCTTACGTTTGTTAATAAGGTTGATGTCAGCGAGCATTTTCTGATGTTGCTCAGTCAGCTTCACCACGTGACCCTGTAGGCGCAGCCACTCGTGCTGCATGCTTTCAGTCCGCTCACGGAGTGCCTTGATCTGCTGTTCCAACTCTTCAATCCTGCGCTCTTGTGGGGATTTCAACTGCAACAGAAAAATACACACACTTATATGTAGTGGTTCATTGGTTTTACCAACTGCTCTGCAAGTATTGAATATTTATAAAAAGTATTACGATTTAAAGAACAAAGCAAATGCTGATGTAGGTAGACTGTGGGGTAAACTTATGATCATCAAATTACTTTTTTCTATAAAAGCCTTTTAAAATTATCAACTTACATCAAAAACCTCCTTCAGAATCATATATTTCTTGATAATAATATCCAGTTCCCTTTGCTTCCTGGTAATGACAAGCACTTTCTGGTCAAACTTCTCTTGCAACAGATCGATCTCCTTCTCGCGTTCTCTGACTTTCGACAGTGTGTCCTCGAGAATAAGGTTGTTTTTCGCCTGTCTGTTCCTGTTGACTTCGATGTCCAGCATCATCTTTGCGTGTTGGTTCTCCATCGCCATTAGTTCTATTTCCTAAAATCAAGTAACTTTCAGATCTTTGAAGATTTCTACATGAGGTAGTCAAAGGCACATCCTAATATAACATCGGCACATGCTCACATTTGGCAATATCATACGTTGTAAGCCCATTGCTGCTATTATCGCACAACTTTTTACTACTTTTTATTAATAGGTACTCGTAATAAAAACATAAATTTATATATTACCTGTTTCCTAGACATCTCCCTCATCTTCTTGATGCCATTAGCCATAGACTCCACCGCCTTGTCATTTAGCAGGCAGTCCTGAAGATTCGCCAGGATATCATTCTCTAACTTCAGTTTATTTTCTGTCTTGCGGTCCAGTTCTTTCTCCGTACTTTTCAGTATGTTCCGCATTGTTTGATTTTCCTTAACATTATAAAAAGTATTCATTCAATTAAAGAGCTCCCATTTGACAATACCATGAGAGAAAATACAACAGCTGTAGGCTGTATGAGTCTTACCATCTGTATCATTTGCTCGTCTCTTTCGGTCAATTCGATAGATTCTGTAAACTCTCCAATTTGGGCTTCCAGATTGACACGTTTTACGTCTTCGATGTCGACTAAAACAACAAAATTATATCGTTCTTTTTAATAAACTTGACCAGTGGGTTTGCCTTATTTAAAAATAAAGGCTCAATGATCATTTGCCTCTTTATCAGGGATTTTGTGTTGTGACTTACAAAGTTTAGTAGCATGTTCGATGTCGTAAATAAGCTTGTCCTTATTCATAGCAATTTCTTTTCCCTTATTCATTTCTTCAGTCACAACTTTTTTCGTGATCTCGAGATTGTTGATCAATGTACGGTAGTTTTCTTGTAGCACTCTGTGAAATGTTTGAAAATATATATGACTACTGACTAGCACCCGTACGCGGCTTGGAACCGGTAAAAAGTTACGAGTAGCTATCCAGTTTCAATAGGTACCTATGTTATGTACGTATTTTCGACGTAAAAATAATTGTAATGCATCCGATTTTGATAACACGTTCATAATTCAACTTATTCTTAGATTGTCCAATAATGTATGCACTTACTTGTAATCGTCCCTCACCGAGTCGTAAACCTTATCTCTCTGCTGTATGTTGACGAGCACGGAGTTCCACAGACTGACCAGACGCCGCTTGTCTAGCTCCAGATCTTCAAGTTCCGCCGCGTATGCAGTTACCTTGAACACAGTTATGACACCATTTTAATAAAGTAAGATCTGACGGGGTTATTGTATAGTCAAAATCAAAATGTTTCAATACAATCCCAAGGATATGTACTTTGAAACGTCTTTGGAGCTGTTAGCCCCAGGTTGTAGGTAAATTTTTCTAAAGGAAAATGTTATCTTGATGTGAAAGAATTAAGCAGAAAATTAGATTAATTTATTCATAAAGAATAAATGATAAGAACTAGGTTAAGGTAACTGTTTCTTCAATGAAATCTTAGGAAAATCCACCAGATGAAAATACCAGGTGTTACCTTATCGTTGACTTGCTCCATCTCAACGTTCTTGATTTCTAGTTGCTTCTGGAACATCTCCAGTTTAGACTCCAGCTTCCAAACCTCTTGGCCTACGCTGAAGATTATCATATCCTGGAACAAGTGTTGCAATTTTAGAATACCCTTTTTTTTAATAAAAACATCACCGGCGTTCACATGCTGAATTACCTGAGTTTCCGCAGAGTTACTTTGTACCATCTGCTAGACTTTAGGTTTAGGAGGTCAATGATTTAGTTTTGGCCACGGGTTCGCTACTTTTCACGTCTGACAACCATTATTGGACACAAGTTCAAAACATTTTCATGGCGTTGCTTAATAAACCCCCCCTAAGGTTTGCCACCTTCTGTAAAAATTAAATGCTCACCAGCTCCCGTTTCTCGTCAGCCAGCGCTCGTTTTTCAGCGCGCATCTTGTCAGACATTCGCTGGCTGACTGTCAAGTCCGATTCCGTTTCTTCGCGCCACTGCTCGAGTTGCCTGCATAATGTGGTGAGGGCTTCCAATTCTTCTGTTGCTTCGCGTTCTATAAAAGTAACAAAAATCTTGATGGATACTTACTGGATATTTTGATACCATAGTATGAAAATATTAGTTTTTAGTTCATAAAACCATCATCGTATTTAGTTTTTATCAACTTTTTGACTATTCTACACAGTACTTCACTTACCTATCTTTGTATGTCACATCGTATTTAGTTTTTATCAACTTTTTGACTATTCTACACAGTACTTAACTTACCTATCTTTGTAATGTCACAAGTTATTTATTACATACATTGCTAAACTGCGTTAATTTAGTTAGAAAACTATTGTGACTCTGAAGAAGACCTTGTACGAACGATTGTGAAAAAAGAAGCATTCAGAAGGCGCTAAAGCTAGCTATAAAAGAAAATATTGTAAAAAAACCGATGGGCTTGGGGATGCACCAAATGGAAAGTTTAAAGTAGATTGGACGTACTTAACCATCCTCAATTTAAGCGCTCTTTGGGGAATCTTTGACGGATTATTGGATGAGGGAGACCCTATCCATTATTCCCGTTTTATTCTATTTTATTTAAAACGGAGCTGAAAAAGGACTAGCAAACTTTGATCTGTTATTTATCTGATAATGCTTTAGGTACATACGCTTTCCCTCAGACAGTTGTAAGAAAGTTTATTACCGTTAAGCTGATCCTTCTCCAGCTTCTCCTTGGCCCGTTTGTATTTCTCATTGGACTCCTTGGCTCGTCGCTCGGCAGCCTCGCGCTCATCTGTCCTCTGCGCCAATGTACTCTCGTACTCCTCAATCAACACTCTCTGAGCGTTGGTGTCGTGGTCACTCCGGTAGATAGCTTCGAGGTCCTTGTCGTAGCCCAACTTGCTCAGTCTAAGTTCATCACGCTAAAGTAAAACTTCATTATTCTTTGATCATTTTGTGGTCACTACTGTTTTCTAAGACACAGATGCTTCCTCGTTTAAGCTGATCAAACTTGGGTAGGACTTGTAAGTAGGTAGTTTAGGATAAGCCCAAAGTAAAGAGAAAAGCAAAGAGTATGTTATCACTACATGGAAAGATTGTAACGAAGGAAACAATCAGAGTACAAGCTGATAAAGCTGTCCATGACTGTTGAAAAAATATAAGGTCAGCTAAGCCTCACAACTCGGTTTTACAGCTTTATCGTTTCCTTATCAATGTTTTTTTCTCAGTCACTTTAATTGGATAGTGAAGCTAGGTACTGTGACTCTGAAAATTACATTGGAAACCAGTGTTGCAGTTTTAGGCACAAGATTACCAAGTTGAGGATTTGTTCCTCGGCAATAGCATTCTCCTTCTGCAAGAAGTGCCTCAAAGTCTCCTGAAAGCGCTGCATCAACGGATGGGAGGATTCCAGTACTGCTGGCATCGCGCCAATATCGCGTTTGCTGCGCCATCTAGGGTCAAAAGTATTTCCGATTATTACGACGGAAATTAAAAGGGCATCAGATACACCTTCGTAGCGTAATCATATTTTAGAACAGCTTTCTATGGTAAACGCCTTGCTTGTACGTGCTTTACGTTTATCAAACTTAATCTAGGGCCAGATGGAGATTCAAGATTATGCAGAAGCATATGTCTTCGTCACCAAATCGGATTAGACCATCGTTTTTAGGGTTCCGTACCCAAAAGGTAAAAATGGGACCCTATTATTAAACTGTTCGGTTTGTCCGTCTGTCTGTCTGTTTATCTTTCACCAGGCTGTATCTTATGAATCGTGATAGCAAGAGAGTTGACACTTTTCCAGATGTGTTTCTCTAGCCGCTCTAACAACAAATACTTACTAAAAACAGAATAAAATAAATATTTAAGTGAGGCACCCATACAACTTATTGTTTTTTATAGATGAAGAATGGTACGAAACCCCCTCTTGCGCGAGTCCGACTCGCACTTGGACTGTTTTTTTTTTAACACGAGGTAGTAGATACAAAGTTTAATAAGAAGCTCAAAGATATGCAACTTACTCTTCAAAGACTTCCCTTCCAGCATTCTTGCAACGGCACTGGTCAGGTAGACAGCCGCAGCAGCGACAAATACCATCCTCAAACGTAGGAGTCGTGCATTCGCACACTTCCGGTTCCTGCGGAGAGATTGGTTATCTTTATTACCTACTTAACTTTTGAAATTATCTAGCCGAAGGACTTCCAAAATGTACGTAGGTGCCTAATAGATTTTTATATTAGAAAAAATTATGTGCATAATAACGTGCTCAAAATAGCAAAGGAAAACATCGTGAGGAAAAGAGTCACAATAAGTATTCTTATACGTGGCAAAGTGGCAATGGATTATGCAGCCTTTCACGTAAGCTAATACTGCAAAAAGTGGACATAAACCAAATGTGATGTGTGGACGCGTCCCTGACTACATCCCGTAGGTATTTTCATGGATCTTAAGTGCCTAGATAATTGAAATGACTATGCTTGGAGTTATCTCTTCCATAGACATAATGTATTTTCCGATACTCATTATGCTAGGTCTGCAAGAATAGCATATTCTACTTTTTATCCAAATACCACGCAAGCGAAGTCGCGGGCGATACTAGTTTATATAAAAAAATTGGTCGGTAGTTATTTAGCTCATACTCACGTGAGGGAATATGATTCTCTCATTTTTATACAAGAGGCAGGTATCATCATGGATCACGATCTCGTGCTCATCTCTTGGGCACTCGCAGTGTGGTGATAGGAGTGTATCTGACGACGAACTGTCTATAGTACAGGGACATGCTCTGGAGGATTCAGATCTCGAAGATTCAGACATTTTAGACACGAATCACAATAGAAAAAATATTTTCCTCAAATCGGTTTTTTTAATAGAAAACTCAAAAGTAAAACGAAGGCTTAATTTGCTGCCAGTTTGCTGCTTAGCAACAATTCTCTTTGCAATAAAAAAAGGTTGCATTTGTTTTCATAGCTATACCTCTTTGATTGATCGATAAACTATTTTGAATAAAAAAGTTGCATTCGATTTCTGGCGCGCTTTGATAGCAACCTCCTTGTTACGTCGATGATTAGAGTTGCCTTGGCAACAAACTCACCAACAAACGCACAATCAAAGTTGAATGGTTGACACGGTTGAAACACGAGGTTTTGTGAAGTGAAGTGTTTTTGCAGGAAATAATAATAATTCTTTAAATTAAAATGGTAAGTAATTGAATCTGTTTCTTTAATTAAGCTACTGTTGGTTGTAGGTTGGTACCTACTTACTTATCTACCTATAAGTTAGATCTATATAAGGTAGCCTTAGAAAAATAGTGCAAAATACCCTTTTCGAACGTATCTATAGGTATTAAATAACAAATAAAGTTAAAATGGTAGAATTGTATTAGGTACCTAAGTTCCTAATGTTAAATAAGTCAGTACCAGCCCTACAAGATGTAGGTACGCACAAATTCGACAGCATCGCACTACAAATTCATTCCCCACTTAATGCAAGTAAATTTAATAAAGGTACGTTCATATTGTTGTAGATACTCTCTCGCTCAAAACCGGCAACAGACAGCCGCGCTAGCACTGGTAGCAGTTCAGCTAAGAAGAACTTCCCAGAACTAGAGGATTACATTATGAAGAGAGATTATGTTGGAGCCCTCACACTACTTGAGGTAAGGACTTAATAAATATTGGTGTACACTTTTACACATAGCGCCATCTAGCCCCAAAAGTTTGTACTATGAGAACTAGATAAATAATAGAATACTTAAATACTTTTTTTTGTGTTGTTATTAATAATAATAATAATAATATAATAATAAATATTGGTGGACATTTTACACATCGCCATCTAGCCCCAAACTAAGCAAAGCTTGTACTATGGAAACTAGATAACTGATAGAATACTTATATACTTTTTTTTTTGTAAATACATACATATGATACATACTAACACCCAGACACAGAGCAAACATCTATGTTCATCACACAAATATTTGCTCTGGGTGGGGATCGAACCCACAACAAATATATACATAAAAAACATTATAACACCCAGAAAAAGCCGTGTTCTCCGAGTGGGAGGCAACTCGACTTTTAATCTGAAACTCTTGAGTTCGAATCCCGGCGTGCATCAACACGTGCTCAAAATGATGAAGTAAAACATCGTGAGGAAATCAGTTAGTATTCTTATAAGCGGCGATGGGCATGCAGCCTGTCACGTATGGAATGCTAACTAATGCATTTTTTTTTAATTATACCCACAGAACGAACATTTATGTTTATCACACAAACGTTTGCCCTGGTTGGGAATCGAACCCACAACCTACATCGCAGAAGGCAGAGTTACTACCAACTGAGCTGCGTGGCCAGTCAATTGTGTTGGGGTTAATCCCAAAGTGGTTTATATAAATATATATATTACTAGTAGTGATGACGACTATGTGTGTCATTCAGTTCCTAAAACATGAAGGCAACACACACGTGTGGCTGGACGTCTGGTCGGCATGGTGCTGGTTCCACCTCGGAGAGTACCGGCAATCTCTGGACTTGTATCTCGCGATACGCAATAGCGAAAAGTTGGACGATAAAGTTGCTGACACTCTCGCTCTAGACATCGCCGTTTGTTACTTCTACTTAGGTAAGTCTAAAAAAAACAGGTTGTCTGTAAAGTCGGTTTACTGACGATAGTTGAACGTGACAATTGTGATTGTGCCTCTTTGTTGCTCGTTCCGCGCTCTCGCTTGCACTTCAAGCCTTAAATGGAACGCCTCCAAGTGAGGTAACGCCGCATGAGTCATGTTTTTTGGTGCGTGCAGCCGGCTCCATCGAATTATAAGACGTTGTCAGGTCAAAAAATAAAAAAATATGAACATTATTACATAGCGCCTTTTAGTCCCAAACTATTTAAGCAAAGCTTGTAGAGACTATGGGAACTAGATACCTAATAGATACTTAAATACTTTTTTTTGTAAACACCAACATAGACATTATAACACTCAGACTCAGTACAAACTTTTGTTTATTCTGAGGTCAATCTAAATATTTGTCCTGGGTGTGGATCGAATCCACAAACCACAGCGCAGAAGGCACCAGACCTACCTACTACCTACCAACTGAACTGTGGGGCCAGTAAATATTACTTTCGCGGAAAGGCACTTCATCACTTGCCGGCGCTACTCTAAGCTGTGTGTAACCAGTAGATTGAGGCGTGGCTGTGTCTTTAATGCTGCTGTTGCATAACAATCAATTAAAATTGACAATTATGAGCTCAAAACTATCGTGGTTGTTATTCATTTTAATTATAAATACGGCTAAATTGCTGACGTTTCGAGACAATTCAGATGCTCTTCATCATGATACGACTCGATCACCGGCGCTTCTTTCGGCTCGGGCGAAGCGGGCTATGCACCGCAGTATTCGCCGATCTGCCGTTGATCGCGGTCGCGGACGATGCTCATGATGAAGAGTATCTGAATTGTCTCGAAACGTCAGCAATACAACAAGAAACGTGGTAATTAGCCGTATTTATAGTTAAAATTATGAGATCAATTGAGTTTTTGTACTTTTTCAGGAATGTACAAGGAGTCACAAGAATCAGCCGAGGAAGCTCCTAAGTGTGCGTTAAAGGTAACTTGCCAAGTAGAGAAACAATACTGCCTACACACTAAAGCTAAAATAAACCATGTCTTACATAATTATACTGGTGTCGATTCTGTTGGCACCGAGCTAATCCAAAAAAAACATAAAATAAAATTAAAACAATTTCGCTCCTATTCCTTTACGTTAAAGTCTAAATTAGAGTAGGTGGCGATTATATTGTGTCCATTTTACAATTTGGGAATAAGAGGACTCTTATTTTAGGCTTAGCTCGGTGCCAACAGAATCGACACCAGTAACTACGATAGAAATAACTCAAAGCGTAGACTTATGTCCCTACTTATGACAGTTTTAAATTACCTAGGATAAGTACCTGGTTTCTTTAAGCGGTAGGTCAGCGGTAATCAGTCAATTTAAAATTTATAAGCTTAATAAAACTACGTCAAACACTACTATGATTCAGGTAACTGACCAACTTTGAATAGTAGGTAGGTATACTTAAAGTATACTAGATTGGAACAGGTTTTTTCTTACTTAAAATGGAAAAATATTATCTACCAGAGAAAATTTATATGTTTTTGCTGCTTAGTTTTCAACTTTACAGAACAGACTCCTTTTCCACCTAGCCCACAAGCTAGGCGATGAGGATTCTCTAATGCAGGCCCATGCTTCATTGCGTGACGTTCATGAGGATCAACTCAGTTTAGCTTCGGTGCACTATCTTCGCGCACACTACCAAGAGGCTATCGATGTTTACAAGAAACTACTTTTAGATAGACGGTAAGAAATAACACACTATCAACATTTTTATGGGGACCGTGGCATTTTCTACTTATTTCATTTATACTTGGGAGGATTCGTTAGTCTGATGATCTTGGCTATAACGGAGATTAAGCCAAGAGATTACTTTTGGTGGTCTACCAAGATAGATATAGAGGTCTTAAACAATGCCTAGAGGACAATGTGCCTACACACTTATTTTGAGTCTTCATAACACGTTTAGAACTTACAATTCTTACAGGAGGTTCTTTATGTGACAATAATAATGAAGAGCTTTAAAAGCACATCGTTTAATAGTAAATTATTGCAGATACAAGAGATATGAGAAAGACGATATGGACTGGATCAAAGTTCTTTCGCATACATCTGGGTAACATATAGTAAAATTATATAGATAAGTATAGAAATATATGTATTTAGATAAACCTAATGTTAGTTTGTTTAGAATATTCTGATATTTGTAACAAGTAGATTGAGTAAACATAAACACTAGAATAGGTAACTATAAAAATAAGAACAGAGTTTGGGTACCTAGGTAGTTTTTAGTTACGTGCTACTGTTAGTAAACTCAACATTTTTCTTTATTGTATACAAAACATGTTATAACTTAAATATTTATACTTACTCGACTGAACTACTGAACTCTTTGGTACTACTTACTACTCTTTGATACTCTTTGGTACCTAATCCATTACAACTCATCCAACTCTTTGGTCAAATAGATAACCTTTTCAGAACCTACATGGCTCTAAACGTGTACGTAGCGCTGTGTTATTACAAGCTTGACTACTACGACGTGTCTCAAGAAGTTCTCAGTGTTTACTTGGCCCAGCATCCCACTTCGACTGTTGCTAGCAACTTGAAGGCGTGTAATTTGTTTAAGTAAGTAATCGATCTTTCCTTGATGCTTTTTTCACAAATCTTTTGTACAGATACTATGTGTATCTGCTCTTATGACAATAAAATGTATGTTCCTTCTATCTTCTCACTACTAAAAGTGAGAGGATAGCCCCTTTAGACATTTTTTTCAGATTTTTAACCGTACTTGGGGATTTTACAGTCGTGTTCCTATTTAATTTCATTTACTAAAAGTGTGGGTTTATTAATTATTATTATAAATGTAAGGCTGAAGCACAGCCAACCATCAAATAGAAATAGCACGTAATGGTAGGAAATAGGTAATGTTTCATTACAGTCTTGAACCTGCCAGTGACTAAACCCAAGATCTCTCTTGGTTTTTATTACCAGGATTTTACTTCATGCGAATTTACTGCGGTACTACCTAAAGCACTAATATTTATTTAGGTATAATGTATTTATAAAGGTTGTATAATGGAAAGGCAGCGGAAAACGAGCTAAGACAGATATCGTCTGACCAACACACCTTCGGACAAGACCTAGTCAAGCACAACTTGGTGGTGTTCAAAAATGGCGAGGGAGCCCTCAAGGTATCTCCTCTAATCCTCTTACTAATATTATTAATCTGAAAGTTTGCAAGAATCTTTGGGTATTTGAGGCTAAATCACGCCGCAAATCCTTATAACGCGTTAGCTGCGGAAATTATTGACAATAGACCAAAGTAATGTACTAGAAAATATCAATATCTACAAAAAAGTATGTAATACCATATGTCTAACTATTAAGGATCCGTATGAAAACTTCGATAATGTAACCCAAGGTATAAAAAAATTACCCATAAAATCATTATTACACCCGTGCGACGCCGGGGCGGACTGCTAGTAGAGTTATAAATAGATGAATGAATGTTTGTAGTATAAATTTGCTCATATTCTTTGCAGATTTTACCAGAACTAGTTGACGTTGTACCGGAAGCTAGGTTGAATCTAGCAGGATACCGACTGCGAAACCGTGAGCCTTTAGAAGCGAGGGCATTACTGGAGCCATTACAACCCACGTCACCCTTACATTACATTCTACGAGCAGTGGTAGCTGTGCGTCTCTACAATGAAACGAGTGATGTAATTGATAATAATCTATACTAATATTATAAAGAGGAAAGATTTGATTGTTTGTTTGTTTGTTTGCATCAAATATGCTCCGAAACTACTGGACCGATTTGAAAATTTCTTTTACCATTAGAATCCTACATTATCCCTGATGAACATAGGCTACAGAATATTTTCAAATATATTAGGGATCTGTATGAAAAATTCGATAATGTAACCCAACGTGTGAAAAAAAAACCAAAAAAAATCCTAATATCCATTACGCTGCGGAAATTATTGACAATAGAGCAAAGTAATGTACTACAGTTTTATAGATAACATCAATATCTACAAAAAAGTCCATAATACCATATGTCTAACTATTAGGGATCCGAATGAAAACTTCGATAATGTAACCCAAGGTGTAAAAAAATTACCCATAAAATCATTATTACACCTGTGCGAAGCCGGGGCGGACTGCTAGTCATTAATAATGACCACATTTTTGCAGTAGTTATCATTCCATAGGACATCATACGTAAAGACATTTTCTGAACCCTAGGATGACCAAATGAAGCTAGCCCAACAGAGTTTCCACCTAGTGGGCAGTTCTACTTCAGAATGTGACACGATCCCTGGCAGGCAGTGCATGGCGTCTTCATACTTCCTCGCTGGACATTTCGAAGAGGTGCTGGTGTATCTCAACTCTATCAAGAGCTTCTTCGTAAACGATGATACTTTCAACTTTAATTATGCCCAGGTAAGTACTTACAACCCGGTCAGAATATCTGTGCACCTCGCTGGAATGCGGCGCCTCTCCCGCTCTCTCTCTCTCTCCCGCCTCGCCCGTACCATGACGTCACGAGGTCAGGTGCACAGATATTGTGACCGGGTTGTACTTGTGTTGAATCTCACCAACCTTCCCCAATTCGCTCAAACTTTTAATGTAGCAAGAGAATACAAGTTCTTGGGTAGGTAATGTAATGACTATAAAAAAGCGGCCAAGTGCAAGTCGGACACGCGCACGAACGGTTCCGTACCATTATCTATAAAAACAGCGAAAATAGCGGCGACAGAAATACATAATCTGTGAAATTTTCAACTGTCTAGCTATCACGGTTCGACAGACAGACATGGCAGACAGCGGAGTCTTAGTAATAGGGTCCCGTTTTTACACTTTGCGTACGGAACCCTAAAAATGGGAAGGAAGTTATATTTTAATGTCCAAAACAAGAAAAATAAAAACAAATTTTGGCTTTTTTTTAATTTACTCAGCTAGCTGCTGTCATTTATGCCATCATTTAATAAATATATAGTAAGTAATAATGCTTAACCAAACCATTGCTCATCTGAGTTGTCTCTGCAATGTTTTGACTGTTGTCCAGGCAAAAGTTGCAACTGGCTTCTACCGCGAAGCTGAAGAGTGTCTTCTCAGCATCCAGGATGAGAACATGCGAAGTAGCTTCACATACCTCGCGTGTCTCTGTCGCTGCCACGTCATGAATAAAGACGCAAATCTCGCCTGGGAGATCTGTGTCAAGGTAAGCTAACTTAAAGTCAAAGGACTGACTGTAAGCATTGCCCTGGAGGCATGGCTCATTCTTGAAGATGTAATTTGGCGCATATCCACTTTTTGAAGTATTTAGTTGTGGGACAGTTTGCAAGCCCGCTTTTATGAACTACGGTTATCGCAGGATTTTTTTATATACAGTTAGATATGTCTATTAGTGATAAGGCCGCCCATTGTACGTAATTCGAAAATTATTTGTTTAATGTTTTGCTTGTTTAATTCTGGTGTACAATAAAGTATTATCTATCTATCTATATATTGTTTTCAGTCTGCCGGCACACCGGATAGCTTTGCGTTGCTACAACTGGTCGCCAATGATAGCTACCGAATGGGACAGTTCCTGGTAGCTGCTAAGGCGTTCCACATGCTTGATAGGTATCTAACTTTTGCCATTTGAAATCACACATTCATATTGCGCTTATAAATACATGACATCACACTGGAGCTCTACATAGCATTAAGGAAAGGATCATTGAAAAATAAGTTTTTTGTTGATAAATATTTTTAATGACAAGCTTTTGTAAAATCATTCAAACCATCAACTTTTTAATCAATCAAGAGTATTTATTAAGGAGTTTCGTTGTGTCTGTTGAACAGCTCAGCATCAGATCAGCTCCAAAGTTACATAAGTATGTAAAATTTTAGCTCAATCGGTTGGGGATAACTGCATCAAAATTGAGTTGCAAGATTCCACCTTAACAAACATAGTTACATACATATATTGCAAGTTAAATAAAAGCTTGTAAAATGATAGGCCCCAAGTCGTGTTTGTTGCCTGATTCTTCTAGGCTTGGTCGCGAGGAACAGGCGTAGCTTCACCTAGCTACTAAGACGTTTCAAAGTGATCCTTGTGATTTTTGGACTTTGACTTTGATCATTTACCAGGTTGGATGGTGGTCCAGAAATGTGGGAAGGCCTCCGCGGAGCAGTTTGCGGATGTGCGCAAGCGGCTGCCGCTAACAAGAACAGCGGCGCAGCGGATCTTCGCGATGCCTTAGCTTTGCTGAGGGGACCCCGCGCGCATCCCAGGGCTGACCAGATATCGCGACCTATCACTAAGTGGGCTCAGCAGAATCGGATCAATGTATAAACTAAATAATATGAATACAACTTCTTGTATCTGAAGGCAATTTTTTTCAGAATCGCCATTTTTTTCTGTCTTTCCTGAGATAGCGCTAAATATCTTGACTGTGGAACTATTTTGTAAAAACTTATAATCATGTTATGATATTTCATACCAATATTTATCGCTTTTTATGCTGTATACCTACGCTTCCAATACAATAATAGGTGCATATTAACAGTGAATAGTTATTATGAAAAGTGTACAGATTAGATATTCTCTAACATTAGGTACCTATTACAATCAACATCATAACATGATAAACATGTTTTTACAACATAGCCCCACTGCTAGTACATCTCCGCCTTAAGGATTCAATCTAGATAAATTATACACAGAAACACGATTAGTGAAACTTTTCTCGGTAGATTTATTTTCCAAAGTTGGCTCTTCCAAAACACTATTTACGTTTTTACTCAAAACTTTATGAGTAGCTGAACAGTTATTTTTTATACAATTCGTTTAATAACCATACAAGCTACATAAATAAAAGACAGTTTCTCTTTAAGTTTGATGGTTTTCAAGGTAATGCGATTTTATCACTTTTTCCCTCTTATCCGGGTAGACTCAGTCCATACAAAAAACCAAAAATGTCACATATTACCTTAACAATTTTAATTATCAATTACCATATATTCTTTCTCAACACACCATGTTTTAAAATAATGGTTTGAAGCCTCATCAGTTATAATAAAGAGCATTTGAATTGTTTCAAAACTCCAGCAATACAAGGTAAATCGTGTTAATTAGCCGTAGTTATTTTTAAACCCAATAGTTGCGCGTCATGTGTTTATCTAACAAATTACCTGAAAATAAGTTTTCCGCCGAGTAAATACCTTCTAACTCCAAATTATATTCTGCCATATCAGCACTAGCACCGGACATTACCCAACACACATGACTAAGAACCTGTCTTACCTTACCTTTAAGCAATTCAGTGTCGGTTGGGGCCATTGAATATTTATAAAGCCACAAATTAACAAATATTATTCATGCGTTATTTTCAACCGAAGAAAAAAAGGAGGCGGCTCTTTACTCGAACCTTTTTATGTATCTTGTTATGTACCTGGTGTTCTAATTTTGTTTTTTTTTATTGTGTAGAGTCTTAAAATAGATATAGACAAGAGAATAGACCCAAGGTGGTCCAATTTATGTAGGACTAATAGTTTCTTCATATAACTTAAAAATCTAATCGCCTTTTGACTTTTGAGTTAGATAACGGATATTTCCACGATGAAGTTGTTTTTTTTTAGCGTAAACGTATTTTTTTTACTATTTCTGGTACAATCGTCAAGCCACGACACACGTCAAGCCTTTAAGAGTTGGACACACTGACACACTCCTTAATATACGTTACACGATTGCGTAGTTTTTTAGGATAAGATATTTTGCGCTAACCTAGGTTGACCTAGATTAGTTCTAGGTGTTTTAATTATGTACCAATATAGAAAAGTACTCGTATCTATGACTTTATGACTTTTAAAGTTTGATGGTTTTCAAGATAATGCTGTTTTATCACTTTTTCCGTCTTCTCCGGGTAGACGTAGCTCATATACAAAAAAACCGGTTCAGTGCTAGTCGGACTCGCGCACGAAGGGATCCGTACCATTATCTATAAAAACGGCAAATGTTGTATGGGAGCCCCCTTTAAATATTGATTTTATTCTGTTTTTAGTATTTGTTATTATAGCAGCAACAGAAATACATTATCTGTAAAAATTTCAACTGTCTAGCTATCACGGTTCATGAGATACAGCCCTGTGACAGACAGACGGACGGATGGACAAAGAAGTCTTAGTAATAGGGTCCCGTTTTTACCATTTGGGTAGGGAACCCTAAAAAAACAAAAATTGCAAGCATCACCTTAAGTAGGTTAATGCACTAAATGCACTCACTGCCAATCCGGTAGGCAAGGTTTTATTTAATTAGGTCTCACACCGGATGCCCATATTAAATACTTCTAAGCACTCCAAAGCAATAAAATCACGTTCCAATCTAACTAGTTTCTAGTAACCAGCCAATAAAGTCAATGGACGTGTCTCGGTTAAATATTTGCAGATCTGCACACTTAATTTCCTCTATATGGTAGGAATGGTAATGTGTCGAAATCCTAGTTACTTTGACGACATTTTTATTATGAAAGTCATGATTATTTTTATAGATGGCAACTTGGTTTATTGGCTTTTTTTATGTAAGGCTAGCTACTGACCGCGGATTTGCTTTCGTGGTACCAAGATAAAAGTATCCTTTATGCTATTTTAGGAGATAAGTTATGTAAGATTCTAAGTTTCATCAAAATTCGTTTTGACATTTGGATTGGTTGAGCCACAAACATGCAAACATCCTCACAAACTTTTGGATTTATAATATTAGTAAGAAGTAAGATAATGAGTAGACACAAATCGTGGGTTCGATCCCCACCCAGGACAAATATTTTTGTGATGAACATACATGTTTGTTCTGTCTGGGTGTTATTATGTATCTTAGGTATGTATTTACAAAAAAAAGTATATAAGTCTTTTATCAATTATCTAGTTCTCATAGTACAAGCTTTGTTTAGTTTGGGGCTAGATGGCACTGTGTAGCTTAGAATATCTTCTATTCTAATCGTACCTATCAAGTTAGTTTTATTTTTTAAATATTAAAAATGTTCTCTTTCAAAACTTGGTGTGGTACTAACACATATTGTAAAAACAGGAAAATACTCACGTAAAAAATAAGTTCATAAATGTGTTTAAAATGTTGAGTTTAGCAATTTAGTCTAGTTATAGGTATCGACAGACCGGAAATTTATTTTAAACAAAGCATGATAAGTACGAGTTCCAATTAACAGTAATTGGTTCGAAAATGTAATGGATAAATGTATAAATATATAGGTTAAGGAAAAAAATAATTTATCTGCAAAAATTGCATTTATTAAAACTAAACTATATTTACATAACGTAAATAGGTACAAATCGTCAAGATCGAGTCCGTAGGCAACAGTCAAAGCAGTATAATAAATAAACAAATCACTTTACATTCCGCGCGCGAGGTCAATATCCCTATTTCATTACTGAAAAGCACACGACCAATAAGACAACGGCCAGATGGCAAAGAAAAAAAAAACAAGAACAATAAAGACTAATTCTTTGCGATGTAGCCGCGATCTAGTCCATTACTATTAAAAATATGTGTCAACAAGCAAGTTATCATCAATTTGGCACTATCAAGCCTTTCAATACCTTCAGCTCTTGCCAGCAATGAAATAGGGGTCACATTGGCTTGATTTAGCCCCATGGGTTGGCGACGACTCCTCCATATCCACCGTATCCGACGCCGACGTGGCCTGGCAGTGTGAGTCGAGCGACTGGAGCGGCCACAGCGACTGGTGCAGCCACAGCGACGTGGGCTGGTGCCACCACCTTGGCTACCTGGTGAACAAAATTCAACCTTGGTTTGAATACCAAAAGCCTCGTATAGTGATGATCGGTGCATGCTACCGTGATGGGAAAGGTTTTGTTTTGAACCGCTCCACCATAGGATTACCATATTAGTATTTATACACACGCTTTGCTTAGTTAAGTGCTAGATAGCGCTGAGTAAATATTATACCAAATATTTTTTTGTTTTTTTGAATTGGTGAGACTGCGAGGATCCCCACAATAACTCACCGCATGAGCACCGCCAGTTCTCTCCACTACAGCATTGAACCCGTTGATCTTGTCCGCTGTGTAGGTGACTCTGCGAAGGTGTCCATCAGGCTCTACCAAGCTGTAGGATCCGTGGACGACACCGTTCTGTAGCGTTTCTGAGGCATCCTTCTGGTCGCCAGTTGCGGGATCAGCGACTCCGTATGAGAAGCTATACGCAGGGTTCGGGTCTATCGGCTCTGCGCGAATCACCTGTATAAACCATTTTACGATTAAGACTAGTTATAAACTCTTCTAAAAACACTATTCACGTTTTTGCTCAAAACTATGAATAGCTGAACAGTTAATTTTTATTTAATTCGTTAGATAATAATCCAAAATTAAAGACAGTTTCTTTTTAAGTTTGATAAGATCATGCGGTTTTATCACTTTTTCCGTCTTGTCCGGGTAGACCATACAAAAAACCAAAAATTGTAAGTATCACCTTAAACTTATGGTAGTTTTAATAGAAATGCACTAAAACCGCCGTTTGTAGATATGGCGATAATAAGGCTGATTCAAACTGATATAAATTTATAATACCAATTAGGACAATTTTTTACTCACTACTGATAAATAAATGCAGATAATTAGGTACGTTTCACGTCTTGAAAAGTAATAATATATTCGATAAGCACGTTGAATTCTTTGCTATGCGCGTAGCAAGGTGCTACGACGCGTAGACGCGTAGCACGAGCGATGACCGTGAATATATTTTTTAAACATCTTGCGTTTTCGATGTTCTATTAGTAACTACATGAAACTATAATTATCTAGATAGGTAAGTTTTTGCTGCTAGAAGGAACCGCGCGCTTCACATCGAGTCTGGGTTTCCATCATAGATAATCACCGCTGGCTAATCAATTGGTAACTAAATGAAACGCCTAAAAGACACGAAATAAAACTTTGATGGCTATGATGCTTGCCTACAAACTTGCTGGGCCTAGGCGGCGGTTTTTTAGTAAAACTATATTACACCTGCTTTAATCGCGGGGAATCCGAACAGTCGCGTTGCGAACACTCGCTTTCGGGTCTGTCTTCTATATATATTATACAAACTTTTACCCGCGACTTCGTCCGCGTAGATCCAAGAAGTCAATATTTGACAAAACATTGAAATTCCTAAAATTCAATCAAAAGATTTTTTTGGGAAAAAAGTAGCCTATGTCCGTTCCATGACTTTAAGCTATCTCCATATGATATTTCATCATAATCGGCTCAGAGGTTTGGCCATGATAACGTAACAGACAGACAGAGTTACTTTTGCATTTATAATGTTAGTATAGACTAGTATAGATAGATCAGTTTTGAATTTCAGTTAGCCAATGTTTTGTATGGCTTTACCGGTGCTGCCACGGCCTTGATGATGGGAGCATGGTAGGCAGGGGCAGCATAGTGTGCGACCGCGGGCGCATAAGCCGGCGCGGCAATAGCACCGTATCCGATCCCATCATAGATTCCAGGCGCCGCCACCGCCGCTGCACACGCACAACTTAACAGGAATATCTGGAATTAAATAAATAAATATTAGTGGACATTTATATTTATTTATTTATTTATTGCACACAGCGCCGTCTAGCCCTAAACTACTTCAGCCACGTCTTCAGTCCAGACAGTGCGAAGGCTAGCACGAATCACTATTATAGAACTAGTCAATATCGAATAACTGTCAGTATTGACGTTTTGACGATACGATAGGGACTACTAACTACTGTAAAATGTGGGCGTGAGCCAAATATAATTTTTGGACGTGCCTCTAACTACCCCCACCAGACATATTCAAAGGATCTAAACGCCTGGAGATCTGAGAGAATGTCTATTGTCTAGGTACCGTACTTGGGGATTACAGTCGTGATCCTATGTTATGTTATGTTATGATAGGGACACGTACTAACCCTCGGACTGTCTGAACGTGTGTAGCGCGCGCATACCTACATACAAACTTAGTTTTACTATAGCGACATAATTTGTTATGCCTAGGAAGTTAATATTTTACTTTTCATGAGAGAAAGACACAACATATTAAGTGGAATTGAAATACGAATTGTACAGTTAAGACTGCCTATGCTAAAAAGTTTGATTATATAATTATTAATACATTTTCAAAGAAAAAAAATGTATTAACATGAAAATTATAAATTATTAAAACTATGATCTGTTTAGTAAATAATTATCAATTCGCAAGTTAATTAGCAAGGTGCTTAGAGGAAACTTGAAGGAATGGATGTTTTAGAAATTTTGATCCGAGGCATAGCATGTTTTTGTTCATCCTTACAATTGCCATGCACAAAAAGTAAATCACAATGTGTTTTTGTCTATACTTCTGTAAAATAAACTTTCTAGTATTAAAGCAGCAAATTACTTTGTAATTGCAATTGCAATTGTAAACATGCCTCGGTACTGAGCTACTCAGAAATTATGAAACGGGCTCAATTACAAGTTTATAATGAAACCTTAGCTTATCATTAATTACCCGACTACGCCAGAAGGAGAGTAATATTTTTGAACTGTACATACGCTTGATATACGTATGCATGTATATTTATTTGGCACGCTATACAGCCGACTTGACGGATTATAACATAGAGGTTTCGTTGATTTAGTTTCAATTGTGAAAGTGGCTTATGCTATATATTTTTTAAATATGGCGCCTCCCAAAAAAGAGGGGCATAAAAAAATACTTTTTTTGCAGTCGAGTGATTTTATAACTACCTAGCTGTCCCGAAAGACGTAGCAATAATCCCGTAGAATAAATATTTTATTCCCGATATTTACGATTTCTTTTTTATTTAAATATTGCATTTTTCTTTTTTTGGAACTGCCCCTGTATTAAAGCGAATCAAAAAAAACCGGCCAAGTGCGAGTCGGACTCGCGCACGAAGGGTTCCGTACCATTATCTATAAAAACGGCCAAAAAAACATGTTTCTTGTATGGGAGCCCCCCTTAAATATTTATTTTATTCTGTTTTTAGTTGTTAGAGCAGCCACAGAAATACATAATCTGTGAAAATTTCAACTGTCTAGCTATCAAGGTTCATGAGATACAGCCCTGTGACAGACAGACAGACAGACGGACAGACAGACAGACGGACAGCGTAGTCTTAGTAAATAGAGTTCCGTTTTTACCCTTTGGGTACGGAACCCTAAAAATATAAATATTCAAATCGGTCAAGCCGTTTTTGAGATTTAGCGAGATTTAACGAACAGCAATTCATCCTAATAATATTATAAATGTGAAAGTTTGTGAGTTTGTGAAACGGATTAAGTTGAAATCACTACATAGTATAAAGCAAAGTCGCTTTCAGCTTCCCGCGTCTGTATGTAATATGTAATATGAATGTATGTATGTTTGCTTATATCTTTAAAACTACACAACGGATTTTGATGCGGTTTTTTTTTTATAAATAGAGTGATTCAAGAGGAAGGTTTATATGTATAATACATGCATAATATAGTAGAGAAACACTGATAATTTTAGAGGTTTCTAATGTGATGTCGTAAATAAACACATTTTTTTGCGCTTACATTGCAAATGCTGGCTGAACCCCACGAGATATATCAAAATAATATACTAATGCCTGAATAAAACATAGACTACTTTAAAATATGAAAAAAATCCCCAAAAAGATAAAAAAAACGCAAAAGGGATGATTCTGGTATAGATGGCGCTGGTTTAACAAATCTGACATCTCAGACTAAAAACATTCAGTCTGCTATTCGATTATTGAAATTTACAGGATCATGTCTGTCACGGGTCGGCTAGTTTATATATTATTTAAAAGAAAACGAAGACAATTTGTTTTATGTTGTCTATGATATATTTCGTACCTTAGCAATCATGATGGCGCGTGCTTGCTCCTCTAGTCCTAGGGCACGTGTGGTGTCTGCAAGTGCACCACTCGTATATAAGGTGCATGCACATGTGGCCAGCCTA
Source organism: Hydriomena furcata (assembly GCA_912999785.1). Lineage (NCBI taxonomy): Eukaryota > Metazoa > Arthropoda > Insecta > Lepidoptera > Geometridae > Hydriomena > Hydriomena furcata. The sequence continues at coordinate 11,630,152 of OU538822.1, read as the reverse complement.
CACTTGAGACATATTTCGCAACTTTGCAAGGATACGTGCTACACGTTAGAAGCAAGTTTATCAAGCCAAATTATGGTTGTGGAGAATTAAGTACTGTGTTGGTACTGTTAGTTATACTTATTAGGTTCGCCGTAAAACTAAGTCATAAGGTGATATGTGAAATGTTTGGTTTTTTGTATGGGCTGAGTCTACCCGGATAAGACGGAAAAAGTGATAAAACTGCATTATCTTGAAAACCATCATACTTAAAAATAACCTGTTTATAATTTACTTAGCTAGTATGATTTATCTAACGAATTATACAAAAATGAACTGTTTAGCTATTCATAGTTTAATTGAAAACTAAACTAATGTTTTTGAAGAGCCAACTTTTGAAAATAAATCTATCGAGAAAAAGTTTCACCAATCGTATTTCTGTTTATTCTTATGTTATCATTGACACAAAAAAACAAAACTGTATGTTTTGTGGTTATTGAGAAAAAACGATTTTGCGAAACGAATGAATATTGGTAGAATACATAATACTCGTATAATATTTTGTATAAAATGCAAATTAATGCAGAATGTAGGCATGTGCCAAATGTAATGTTTGATTGAACCCGTCTCTGACACCTAGTGATCCTCAAGAATCTGAGCGCCTGGATATCGGATATCTAATCGATGTCTACCGTACATTACGACTACAATCGTGATCCTATTGTAATCAGTACCAACTAGTCCCAAACTTAGCAATGTTTGCACAGTACTAAGATTAAAGTTATGCACGCCGGCCATTTGTCAATCTATGATAATACTGACCCAATATTGAATGTAGAGCTGCTACAATATTCTCTAAACTCGTATTTGACTAACGAGGCGCGTGACGACCGGATATTAGACGTTTTTTCTCAAGTTTTTGTAATTTATTTATTTTATGCATGTGAAAACTCAAAAAGCTCTTTAGCTATTAATAAGTTATGTTTTTGATGGCACCTCATTTCTTTTTGTTGATAGTCCTATTTCTTTTCTTTTCCGGTACCTTCTACTACCATTCCGTTGACTATTTTACAAGTTACATTTGAATATAATTATATTTAGGTACCTATCTGCAAATGTAACTTTGTAACCCTATTTAATTATATGGTATTACAAAGTTATTTATGCAGTTGGTGTATCTAGAAAACTGAACCGCAATTGCAAAATATATATGTATATGTATATGCTAATTTTATCCTAAATTTGAAGCTTCTATGTCCGCTAGAAGTGCCTTACAGTTTTGATGGTCTGTGAGTGAGTGAGTGAGTGACAAAATAAGAAACTTTGACTAGTTATCATTCATAAACTACTGATTCAAAGTGAATGACATTTGAAATATACCGTGTTTATACAATTCAGCTTGGTTACTGAAAATTCAGGCTTCTAGTTGTATCCACAACGAAGTTATAGGGGGATGAAAACGGGTTATTCGCATTTCGTACACTCGACCTTTTAAAACGACATAAAAAATAATTTTGAAATCCCATACAATTATTCTCACTTCGTACACTCATTCTATAGGGTTGAAATTAGCATTGAAAAATTGAGAGTTAACCCTTAGCCACCTAACGTGTATTCTAGTAACACATCCACCTAACGTCGGTCGGTCATGTCATCAAAAAATCGTAAATTGGCAATAATCGAAACTACATCATGTTCTTCAGTTGTTTTTATTTCAAATTGTTATAATAAACTCTTCAAAATAACACTTCTTATTTTTATTACAATTAATAAAAGATGACTTACAAATATTTTAACAAATTATAGGTTTTTAAGTACAGTGAATGACAAAAGTATTAGCAATTTTTATAAAAAACAATATTCGTTTAGGTAAAAGATAACTCCAATATGAGGCAAACAACAAAATAAATTAAATATATTATATCATAATAGCATATAAAGGTTGAATATATATATTAGTTTTGGTGGTTTGCCTAATTGGAGTTATCTTTTACCTAAACGAATATTATTTCCTTAATTCCATTGTTATCATTTAACTGACATCACCATTCAATAACAAATAGTAGTCAATAATAAAGCATAGTTATTCCTGTAACTTACGTAGACTACCTACCAAACATAGTCCTAGTCAAAAATATTATTTTATTTTCCCTAACAATTGGCCATTATCCACCAATCTTTTTCTAATCCACCAAATCACAAACTTTTTTAAAATTCGAACTATACTAAGAAGTTTATTCTACATACGAGTAATACAAGGAGGCTTGCACTATTCCGCCAACGATAACCTTAAGTCTAATTATTACTAACAGGAAGGAATTATAGTACACATACACATACACTTACCCTAATAAAAATATAGTAAATGACACTTAAGGCCCTGTATGTCGACGATAGCTCTTTTTCGAAACGAAAAAAGAAATACTTCTAAACAAGCCACACCTATTTTTATTAATATATTACTTCAGGTTCCTACCTAGATTTCTATTAAGGCGCTCCCAGTCGACGATTGTTTTTGTTCGAAACGAAAAAATAAATACTTCTGAACAAGCCACATCTCCTATTTTATAATGTATAGTATATGTGAATAAAGATGTACCCATCTTAAATCACTTCGATAAATAATCCTACCGACATAAATTCTAAAACGTATCATTTTGAAATAATATCTTTATCGTGAAAAGTTTCTGCTATTATGTTTTCAGCTTAATAGAAATCTAGGTAGGAACCTGAAGTAATATACTTATAAAAATAGGAGATGTGGCTTATTCAGAAGTATTTCTTTTTTCGTTTCGAAAAAGAGCAATCGTCGACATACAGGGCCTTAATAGCAATGTCTTAACTAAAATAAAACGCATAATTTATTTTAAGAAATTTTAATAGGGTCATATAGACAATAACGAAATTATTATTTTTTTAATCATTATTTTCATTCAACACGTGTCCTTAGAATTAATAGCAACGGGGTTTTATCACGTTTTTAGGATTTGGTAGTCTGCAAGAAAACCTTGTAGTTTCGCCATGTCCGTCCGTCCGTCCACAGCTTAGTCCAGAGACTATTAATGCTAGAAAGTTGTAATTTGACATGTATATTATGCTTTTTACTTCATTATATATGTACTTACGACTTTCTTAACATTACTTATATGTAGCATTTATGTAATGTTAACAAAGTCTAGTAAAACATTTATTAGGATACAGACCTCCCCTACACCTAAAGTGGGGAAGTTTTTCTTGCATACCCTATAGTGTGGGGTGTCGTTGGATAGGTCTTTAAAAAACATTTATGTGTCTGTGAAAACAACTTTTCGATTAATTCATGGTAAGATTACATATAATGAAGTAAAAAGCAAAACTTTCAAGGCTAAGTAGGGCTCACAAGTTTACGAGTAATAGTCGACCAACTTATAAAATGAAGTTGGAGAAATAATAATAAAAATAATATGTAGTACAAGCTGACCCGGCGAACTTCGTATTCCCGTTCCTGTTCCCGTTCCCGTTCCCGTTCCCGTTCCCGTTCCCGTTCCCGTTCCCGTTCCCGTTCCCGTTCCCGTTCCCGTTCTCGTTCTTAGGAACACACCTACATTGCTTAGACAACAGTTTTCTAACAACTACGTTTTAGTTAGAAAACTTTTGTATGGGAAACAGAAAAGGGCTATTTCTAGGGTTTTTTCGGCAATTATTCGAATTTTTCTCACCTTTTAAACCTTTCCTAGACCTCCACGAACATTTCAAGACCAAGATAAGATAAATCCGTTCAGCCGTTCTCGAGTTTTAGCGAGACTAACGAACAGCAATAGATTTTTATATACATACATAGATGTGTAGTAATATAAAAATGTAGTACAAATAGCATTGGAAACTACATAATTATATAACGTTGTTAGCTGTGTGTTGCCTCCATTTATTCATGGCGACGTAGATTCCACGTATTATACTTCCGTTATATATATAAATATATATTATCTTAATCCTGTAATTATCCTAACATCTTATCCTATCCTAATCCTAATAATATTATAAATGCAAAATTGTTTCATAATCAATTAGGCCTTAACGACTGAATGGATTAAGATTAAATTTGCTGTAATATATAGACAAAAATCAGATGAAAGATTGGGAGCACTTATAATTCGAAAAACATCCCAAATATAAATGATAAAAAAACGCAAAAAGATGACATTGGTATAGATGGCGCTGCAGGTGTGCAAAAAATTAGACACTACAGACTAAAAACATGTAGTCGTCATAGCAACGCAGTTTTGACTAATGAATGATACGCATTCTACCAAAATTCGTAATTTATTTTATCAGGACGAGGTTTATAGGGAAAAAATTGGAAGTTGTCTAAAAGTGCTTTTATCTATGCGATTATTAAAATTTGGACAGGACAAAGTCTATCGTATCGCTAGTAAGTTTGTCAATCAGGCCTAAACGACTAAATTTAAATTTGCTGGAGATGTAGATTTTTATCTCGAATAGAAAAATAGAGATATTAATAATCCGAAAAACATCCCCAAAATGGTATAAAGAAGCGAAACTTATGATTTTGATATAGATAGCCTTGGTTGCAAAAAAATCTTAAAATAACTTCAAAAATAGTAAAATTCGGAAAAACTGAGATTGCTTTTCTTTATGCGTTTATAGAAATTTAGACAAAACAACTTATTGTCGCAGGTGCTAGTCTTCTTATAAATAAAATTATCGTGTCTGTGTTTGTAACCAGACTCCTCAAACGACTTGACCGATTATTATGTTTTTTTTTGTGTTTATTTGATAGGTATAATTTTAATTTTTTTTATATCCCAAGTGTGTCAAAAACCAAAATTTATATTTTCATTTTTTATTTTTTTATGAGTTAGTACTAAAAGTACATATAACCCTAAATTTTCATTCTTCTACCACCAACCCCCATTTTTTAATAGCGATATTGTTTGGGAAAAACTGAAAGAGCTTTTTTTCTGTGGGATTATTGAAATTTGACAGGACAACGTCTGTCGGGACAGCTAGTGATATATAACGACTGAATTATATCAAATTTTAACAAGACAAGGTTCGTTACGAAACAAATTAGAAAAGTAGCCTGAATAAAAAAGTAAAATTCGTAAAAACTGAACATTTTTTTATTTGATTTTATTGATCCACATATACGACAGATAAGGAAAACATTACATTTATGAATAAATATTATAAAACCGAACGTTAGTGAGGATGTTTGTATGTATGGATTTATACCACTATTAATCACGCCCAAACGACCAAAAGCTTTATTATAATTTTTTATCCGTATACCACGTGAGTGAAGCCACGGACAGAAGCTAATTTAGATAGGTATAAATAAGAGGTGTGTGTGGGCGACACACATTGTGCTGTGTCGTCCAGAACGATATATACGAGTACATAATGTTCATCAAAACAGTTATTCTTCTATCCATCTCTTACTTCACACTACATATTAAGGGTTCCTTGATCGAAAACGATTATGAACGTGAGTATACTAGTATTGACGTGACTGCGGCTCGGAGTCACTCATGAAAAAGTGTAACGCCCGCTCACGTCTGTTACGATGAGTCACTGAACGAGAGAGGCGCCGGACCATTTACATTTTGTCACGTAAAATCTTCGCCTGTAAAACCGACTTTACAGGCAACCAATTTTTTTTTAACTGACGAAATAAGAGGATGTTCTCAATTCGACATGTATAAATCTTTTTAGGGTTCCGTACCCAAAGGGTAAAAACGGAACCCTATTACTAAGACTTCGCTGTCCGTCTGTCTGTCTGTCTGTCCGTCTGTCTGTCACAGGGCTGTATCTCATGAACCGTGATAGCTAGACAGTTGAAATTTTCACAGATTATGTATTTCTGTGGCTGCTCTAACAACAAATACTAAAAATAGAATAAAATAAATATTTAAGGGGGGCTCCCATACAACAAACATGATTTTTTGCCGTTTTTATAGATAATGGTACGGAACCCTTCGTGCGCGAGTCCGACTCGCACTTGGCCGGTTTTTTTTAATTCCGATTAGATTTTTTTCTATTGTATAGTTTCATGTTGGTCCTATTTAAAATCCCAAAAACTCCAACTAGGTACTTAATAAAAAAAAACAATTAATAAAGAAAGAAGATTTCATTTGAAATGGGTATGTTTTGTTGAAGTTTTGTACGACCAAAAAAAGTGAACCCTTTATGGATCACTCGTGTCTGTCTGTCCGACTGACACAGCCAATTTGCTCAGAATCTACAGGACCAATTTATTACAAAAAATATATTTAAATATGAAATAAAAACTGGTTATACATAGTTAAATAAAATAAAAAATCTACAATAATTTAAGAGTATATTATAAACATAATAATAATGACGATAATTCAATTAAAACATATAAATGAACTATTAGTAGGATTTACAAATACAACATTTCCTAAATTTATACAAGGTGCACGCACGCACACTCGTAAAAATAAGTAGGTATTTCTAGATTGTGGTACTTTAAATTTTTACAAAATTCCTCATAATGTAAGCAAGCATGTATGTCCTGTCCATTTTTTAGGCACGCCTTACAGGCCAATGGCGCCCCCCTCCCCAAAATACAGGGGCATAATATTTTTTTAGGTATTTATTTTTTAGCAGTCGGGTTTTGTTTTTATAATAATTAGTTTTATCTTGTTTCTGGTTATTGTGCAGGACCGTCATATCCCGGCTATCGCTACTTTCCCGAAATACAGGGTTGGATGAAGCTTCACGAAAATCCTGCTGACTGGTACACTGCCAGAATCAACTGTCACGATGAAGGTATATAAATAAATATATTTTTTCTTCCTACGACTCACGAAAGTTTTAAAATGGCATATTGCATCCTACAGTGCAATATTTGCACATTTTTTTAATTTTTGTTTTTAATTTTATCGAAAACTAGCGACCCGCCCCGGCTTCGCATGGGTAGCATGTTATTATACATATAAACCTTCCTTCTGAATCACTCTATCTATTAAAAAAAACCGCATCAAAATCCGTTGTGTAGTTTTAAAGATATAAGCAAACATACATACATACATACATACAGACGCGGGAAGCGGAAAGCGACTTTGCTTTATACTATGTAGTGATAGTAAAATGTAATCTCACTAATTTATGTATATCTATATCTATATAAATAAAAATCAATTGCTGTTCGTTAGTCTCGCTAAAACTCGAGAACGGCTGAACGGATTTATCTTATCTTGGTCTTGAAATGTTCGTGGAGGTCTAGGGAAGGTTTAAAAGGTGAGAAAAATTCGAATAATTGCCGGGAAAACCCTAAAAACAGCCCTTTTCTTTTTCCCATACAAAAGTTTTCTAACTTAAACGTAGAGTCGTAGAACGGGAACGGGAACGGGAACATTTGTTAATTCTAAAGCGATACGAAGTTCGCGGGGTCAGCTTGTCTTTTATATAAAACAGAGTCGTTAGTTACACGTCGAAAGTTCTGAACCCAAAACAGAGGCGGATTTGCAGTCCTAGCTGCTCTAGGCCCCGGGTCATGTGCCGCCCCTTTCTTAGCACTCATCATATAGACTAGATACATAATTAATGAATTTACTTTATTGCCCACTTTTAACTGCCGAAAAAAAACTGGCCAAGTGCGTGCCACGCTCAATGCAGGGTTTCGTAGTTTACACAGCTAACAACGTTACATCGGTAACTTTCTACAATACTTGGACTAATAAGTTTACTTCTAGTTTACGAGTAATCGTCGAGCAACTTAGAAAATACATTTTCTTAGTTTGTCGATGATTACTCGTAAATTTGTAAATCCTACATAGCCGTGATAATTTTCCTTTTAAATTCGTTATGTTAAAAAATTCACGGTAGTAGTACACCGTGAATTTTTTCACACCTCCAAAACTAATCGTGGTATAAAACTGGTAGGGGGGAGGGGGGTACACACTTGACTCTTAACAAAGTCGTAGAATAAAAATCTGGAAAAACAATTTTATTTAGGGTATACCTCGCATACCCTAAGGTGTGGGTTGTCGTTAGATAGTAGGTCTTTAAAAACATTATGGGTTTGTGAAAACAACTTTTCGATTAAGAGATCCGTTTGTGAAATATTAAGCTTTAAGGCGAGTAATAAATGTTTTTGATGAATGCAGAATCGTTTTTTTCTCAATAACTGCAAAACATACAGTTTTGTTTTTCATGACAAAGATAACTTAAGGATATAATCTAGATAAATTACAGACAGAAACACGATTGGTGAATCTTTTCTCTATAAATTTATTTTCCAAAGTTGGCTCTTCAAAAACACTAGTTTCGTTTTTAATCAAAACTATGAATAGCTAAACAGTTCATTTTTATATAATTCGTTAGATAATCTTACTAGAAAAGTAAATTACAGACAGTTTCTTTTTAAATTTGATGGTTTTCGAGTTAATGCAGTTTTATCACTTTTTCCGTCTTATCCGGGTAGACTCAGCCCATACAAAACGTCAAAAATTTCACTTATCACCTTAAAGTGTAAATTTTTGTTAGAGTCCCTCTCCCCCCTAGAAGCTAAACTATTGGGTTTGGGGGCGTGAAAAAATTTACGGTTGTAGTACAAATACTCAAGTTAAAAGCAAAACTATCACGGCTAAGTGAGCTTTACAAGTTTACAAGTAATCATCGACAAACTTAGAAAATTAAAATTTATGCAAATATCAAGTAATGTTAGAAATTTTGCAGAAATATCATCGACAATTACATATATAACGCCGTTAGGTGTGTAAATTACGAAACCCTACATTGCGCGTGGTACGACACGCACTTGGCCGGTTTTTCATGCTAAAATATGCAATAGTAACGCCGCGCCGCGTACTAACTAGGCCACATTCAGAGAGATTATTCAGAGAGTGATTTAGAAGAATTATAATCATAAAGTACGCGAGGCTTCAATATATTAAGATACTTTGTATTTGAATTACTTATTTCTTGTTAATCTTGTTATCATCAGTGATTTTTTTTTGGCACGATTTGCCGCCCCTTATATTTGGCCGCCCTAGGCCCGGGCCTACCGGGCCTTAGGGCAAATCCGCCCCTGCCAAAATACGTCTGTCTGCTACAACTACGACAACTAGTGCGCGGAGACTGACATTGGCCTACACATACGCAACACACGCTCTGGCGCTCACGCTCTCAACAGGCGCGTTGTATTGGCTGCCGCAGCCGGGAATTCGTGGCTGCCTAGTGCGCGGGCTCCCATACAACGTCACATGTTTTACTGGCTGCCGCAGCCTGGCTGCCGAGTGCGCAGGGGGCCTAAAAGATGGGACAGTTTTCACCCGGGAAAATGGTGAGATGTAAAAGCGCTAACCACCTCCTATTCCATTCCAGATGCAGTTTTGGCCACACCCGTGAACGAAGAGTTTAAAAATGTTATATGGAAAATCCACGCTAACCCCGAACTATATTTTAGGGAAACATCGCTATCTAACCAGACTACAACTGCAATATATGTAGGAATACATTCCGACTACCCTGAAGGCATATACAAGTATAATAAACAAGGTTAGCTTGAAATTTGTATTATGTCGTGTCATATAAATTGGTATTTTTTTGTCACACTTTTTCAAGTTGAATTTTGTCACATTTAGACCGCTGAAAAGATTTCTATAAAATTTGGCAAGAAGACTGCATCTTGGGGAAGAACATTGGCTTTGGCTACCTTTTGTCTCAAATAAAACCCATATGGGGTGAAGTAAGGGATGAATGTTTGTATGGGTAACCCATCAATGCTCAAGTTAGATACATGAGAATTCATATTTAGGCTTTTACAACAAAATATGAAGGAGGACGAAATCGCGGGCAACAGCTAAAAAAATATATATAAAATTTTTATGGACATTTGGATAATTTTATAGATAGACTAGCCAATGATAATTTTAATGTTATTACAGGAAAGCTGGTGATCTCGTTGGATCCAATCGTCGTTCATAAATTTCAATGCCACTTCGTGAACCAATCTTATGAACAATCGACAGATTGCTCACACCAACTGCCTTATATCTGCTACGCACCTGCAGCGTCTGCCTGTGGAGAAGAGTCGAGCAGTTATTCACCCGATTCACGTAAATCACTAACAAATACCCAATTTTTAAAAGTTTGGGGAGGTTTGCTTCTCACATTCAAAAGCAATATTATGGCCGGCCAGTGTTAATTCATTACTTTGGTAGGCAGAGCCGCCCCTACCTGGGGAAGAAAGAGGTGCGGGGCGCCCAGGTTCTAGGTCCCAGGGGCGCCCTCAAAATTCGGGGGCTCCGAACGTTTTTACTAGCGCGCCCGGGGCCCGGGAGAATAACTCAACTACTCAGCTCAAACTTACTAAGCGTCTACTTAGCGCATCTACAAGACGAGTTGGTTCGGGAACGCCTAAAGGTCCTCGTAAGTAAGTAACGTCCAACAGTCACAAACATACCTACTCATAATCAATAAGTTCCGTGTCAAGTGTAACAGAAATACCGGTATCGGAACGAAGGGCTCGAACCAGCATCTCACCCCACCACACCACCGAGGTCGTCGAATAGCTAACATAATTTTCTTTTCACAGGTTACGAAATGGACGAGCGCACGGGTCAATGCTACAAGTTTCACTATTATTCAGAGACTTGGAATGACGCCTACAGGTAGGGATGGAATTCTTAAAATGCGAAAGGTCGTGAGGATATTTGTAGTTATCATCCATTAGGGTCGTTCCTACCCTACAAGGGTTGCGGGGCGCCGAGGACCCAGAGGTGCCGATCCTCTGATGCCCGGGGCGCGCTCGACACTTTTCTGTGTGTGTGTACCTAGACCCTACCCTTAACTTAATCCATCCTTGTACCTACCTATACGAGATTAGGTAAGGTGCCTTCGGTAGGTTTGCACCCCGGCGCAAAATAGGCTAGAGACGGCCCTGTTACTCATCATCATCATCATCATGGTGATCGCGACCACCTTAAATACCTCGCAATCATTTCCATATCACTCCCACAGGATCTGCCAGGAGGAGGGGAGCCATCTTGCTATTATAAACAGTGACTTGGAAGCTCAAGTGTTTGTGGATCTTTTCGAGAAGTACCCTAAGGGAAAGTTGAACAACACAAACGCTAAGTATACGAACGTTTTATCATTGGGCTTTTATTACTGGCAGCAAGCAGATAGATACGTGACTATCTTTGGTAAGTATAAGTACCTACATAATCTTATATCTATCACTACATAGTATAAAGCAAAGTCGCTTTCCGCTTCCCGCGTCTGTATGTCTGTATATATGTTTGCTTATATCTTTAAAACTACGCAACGAATTTTGATGCGGTTTTTTTTAATAGATAGAGTGATTCAGGAGGAAAGTTTATATGTATAATAACATGCTACCCGTGCGAAGCCGGGGCGGGTCGCTAGTACTATATAAAACAAAGTCGGGAATGTTACAACACTTATAACTTGAGAACTGCTCTACAAATTTTCATGATTTTTAATTTGTTGAAACTGTCTTCGCCTCGAATAGCAGAAGAACTATTACAACATTTACAGCATCGAGAACGGGGACGGGAACTTAATACAACATTTGTTAATTCTAAAGCGGTACGAAGATCGCTGGGTCAGCTAGTAGGTAGGTATAAAACAAAGTCGGGTTTGTATAACACATTATTATAACTCGAGTAGGTAGGTAGGTACTGCTAGACCGAATGATGTTCACGGTTTTTAATTTGTTGGATTTGTCATTGCCTCGAAAAACAGAATAACATTTAAAACATTTTAAAAAATTAAGAATTTTGTAGTGAGTTCAGTTTGATACAACATAAACGGGGACGGTGGCGTCGCGTCGATTTCACTTCGATTTTGCAGAGAACGAACATTAAAATAGCTCTTTTTTAGGTCAAACCTTGGAGCAGGCAGGATATGCAAAGTGGGACAAAGAGAACCCTTCCAGCCGAGGGACCCACAAAGAGCTTGGAGGAGGCATGTTCAGAACCGGCCTTTTGGATGACGTCACCAAAAAATTAACAATCCCGTTCATATGTGAAAAAACACCCCTACCCAAGATACAAATTGGCTGGCTTTGATATAACATGCATACGAACGTGTAACCACTAACCAACCTATATAACATCACTACATAGTATAAAGCCAGAGCCGGATTAACCACGTAGCAAGAGTAGCAAATGCTACGGGCCCCGCGACTCGAGGGGCCCCGCGGTCCAACACAACTCTCACCGTAAAACAATACCTAATGTAGATAGGAGCGTAAAAATATTTTACTAGGGTAGTAGGGTATGCTTCACTCCCACCTGAAATATGACCTTATAATTATTATATCTATTATATTCCGAGAAAAAGGCTAAATACTGCTAAATTTGCCCATATTAAATCTAGAAAAGTTTATCCCACCAAAAACATTCTGTAAAAAACTAGCCAAGTCTCGATGGAGCTGCTTGTTTATCTCTAAAAAGTAATGAAATCTAGACAAAGTCGTGCCAAGTCTGAGGTTCCTTACTGCGATTTCTTTATTATTATAGTTAATGATGTGAAATCGCAGTAAGGAACCTCAGACTTGGCACAACTTTGTCTAGATTTCATTACTTTTTAGAGATAAACAAGCAGCTCCATCGAGACTTGGCTAGTTTTTTACTGAATGTTTTTGGTGGGATTTCACTTCTTTTTGTAGAAACGTGGGCTTATTGATTTATTTTAATAGATTTTCTTATTTGACACAGGTTTTTTGACATATTTTTTTGCAATGACAGTCGATTTTTTTATATACCAATAGTAGAAGGGGGCATTACCATTACAGCTGAGACCAGCTGAGGGTTCTTCATCAGATACTTCAGACCTTCGATTTTTGACATCAAATGAAGCGGCTCATTAAGTTGAATATTTTTTGTAAAGGCGGTATGTCGATCTCTAATAATTTGGTTAAGCTGTTGTGTTTTCTAATCAGGGTCACCAGGTACTCCAGATCTTCGATTATCCTAGTTTTTAGGGTTCCGTACCCAAAGGGTAAAATCGGAACCCTATTACTAAGACTACGCTACCCGTCTGTCTGTCTGTCTGTCTGTCCTTCCGTCCGTCTGTCAGTCACAGGGCTGTATCTCATGAACCGTGATAGCTAGACAGTTGAAATTTTCACAAATTTTCGGTTGCTGCTATAACCACAAATACTAAAAACAGAATAAAATAAATATTCCATACAACAAACGTGATTTTTTTGCCGTTCTTATAGATAATGGTCCGACTCGCACTTGGCCGGTTTTTATGGTTTTCCCTTAATGTGGCCATTAAAATAAAACCTAACTCTGTACCAAATTTCAGCTCTCTGAGTTTATGGGAAGTACTAGTTCTATTCTGATGATCATGAGTGAGTGAGTGAATGAGTGAGTGTCTAAAACGCGAAACTTTGCTTTCGCTTAACTTCGGAACTAAATTACCTACAGACTTGAAATTTTGGATTTTAAGTATGTGATTATAGCTTACTGGATGACGAAAATTTCTGCTTTCTGGTATTATCCAGAGGTTTTCAAATAGGGACCTGAAAATGCGGCGAAATGATTCCTGCAAAGGATGGTACCTACGGCAGTGTTTGTTTGCTTCGCGCTCGACTTGGCGGGGGCACTACCGTGCCCCCCGATTTGTAACAGTTTTGTTTTATATAATAGGTACCCTTAACGTGAGAACCTATAGCAAACTAAGGGCTCCTTTACAAAATTTGCTACAGGCCCCGCGCTAGCTTAATCCGGCACTGTATAAAGCAAAGTCGCTTTCCGCTTCCCGCGTCTGTATGTCTGTATGTATGTTTGCTTATATCTTTAAAACTACACAACGGATTTTGATGCGGTTTTTTTTAATAGATAGAGTGATTCAGGAGGAAGGTTTATATGTATAATAACATGCTACCCGTGCGAAGCCGGGGCGGGTCGCTAGTTTATAATATATTTTCAATGACCAATTTGACACAGCACACAGCTCTGCTCTGCCTTCTGCAATGTAGGTTGTGGGTTCGATCTCCACCCAGAATAAACATTTGTATAATGAACATAAATGTTTGTTTATTAGTAGTATAGTATTGGGCATTCTGTCCCACCTGTCGCGCAGTCGAACTAGTTCGCCTACGCTCCGTTGTGACAGAATGCCCAATACTAAACGGATTCGTATAAATTAGGTATTTTGAAACTCATTCATCGCTCGGCAATAAATTCCCTGTCGCTCTGGACGGTGTTTCAGAAAATTCAATAATTAAAGTTCGAATTGATCGATCAAAAATTTATATACGCATAAATCTGTCACTTATAATGATATACAACGAATATTTAGTGTACGAACTGAGTGCCGAGCGTCCAGCGAGGCGAGGCGTGCAGCGTTTGTGTCAAGCAGATCAGATGCATTAACACGTAGGTGTCCTGAGTGGCGGTCGAGCGGAGCGCTTCGAAACGCTGAACGAACCACTGCCGCTGGACGCTCGGCACTCAGTTCATACACTAAGTGTATGAACTTAGAGATTGTGTGTGGGGGTGTGTGCGTGTGTGTGTGTGTGTGTGTATTTTGTTATAGTTAACAGATAACTGATTTCTAAGACAGGTTTTAAACTTCATTTTATTTAATCAAATAAAACAAAGGTCTTTTAATTATTTCATTTTATTTATCAATAAAAAGCCTTGGATGTTCTTCGAACAATTTGTCGGCCAAACGCACAAAATCTTGTAATTTACGCCACTGCGATGTATCCGTATCGGTTTGGAACTTTATACGAACAAGTGCCTTCTTCCATAACGCCATGGAGTCGGTGTCACGCGCATCGCTTGTTTTGTACACTTTACAATCGACATAATATTCACCATTAGTGTTTGCATTTCGTCGCTCGCTGCCATTGGCCACACGGTTTACGAAGAACGATGATAAAACAGGTCGTTTGCTCGATGTCCCCTCGTTGAACTCTGCATCACTTTCGTTATTCGGACTGATACCGAATACATCCATAGGACGGGTCTTTGTTTTATTACTGAAACAACATAGAAAACAAAATGGTTAGTTACATTATTTCTTACTCAAATCAAATGTCTCTGAAAAAAATTATAAGGGTCAAAACGCACTTGCTACTTTTAACATCAGTGATCAACAGTAGCTTTTCGGAAGCTCGAACACTTCAAGCAGTACACATACGAAACCTAGTCGCAACAGTCATATCGCCATTTGTCGTTTTTTTTTTGAGTAGCGACTGAACGCTAGAATGGAACGCAGTTAGTAGTCAAACGCGATGCAGCTTCGAAGCGTTCGAACGCAGCAAGTCACTAAAATACGATATACCTAACAACAATGTCAGTCACAAAATCATCAATCACCGTCAATACTAAATGTATCACGGGTGCTTACAGCTAAATTCTAAAATTAATTTAATACTCGCACTGCGTTATCTGAATATCAAAGCAAAGTATTTTACTCAACATTGTTTTACAACAAAATTTTGTTTACCTTGATTGCGATGAATCTATTGACGATTCTGACTTGCGCTTCCTGTTGTTGTTGGTGGCAGGCTGCTTGCGTGTGAGTTTAGTTTTCTTTTCGATGAATGCAGTTGGATGATAGACTTCGCACTCAGATTCAGACCTGAAATATAGATGTAATAACATTTAATAAAAATCGTAAATGCAAATAGATCAATGGTTTTGGTTAAAACATTCTCAAAATGTTTTTTTTTTTATCCTATAAGTACACAATACAGTACAAAATATGTTATATACTGTATTGTACGCTAAAATGCATAAAATATTATGATTTATTTATATGCGCAATGAGCCATCTCATTGCGGTCTAGACGATTTTTCTGACAACCTTAGGAAGGACAACATGATAATACAGACAAGTAAAGAGAAAAATAGTACACAATTAAAAAAAAAAAAAAAAAAAAAAAAAAAAAAAAAAAAACTTATTAAGTACACTTACATTTCTTATCATACTTACATGTTTTCAATCAACGGTTGTTTTAATGAGAAGGTGGGAGCTTGATGCTTCACCAACTGATGACGGCAGGCGGAGCAGAAGATGTCAGCGAGCGGCAGCAGGTTAGCGATCAACACCGAGAGTAACAACAACTAGTAGTTGTATACTAATGAATGAGCGTTCGCAACGTACTTCTTGAAGACTGTATCCACACTTGAATACTTAAATTCGACTGTGTTTAGGTCTCCGAAAACATGTAGCTTATAAATCAAAATCGTGTGTGTGTGTGTGTCTGTTTTTTCTTGTATGTATTATATCAACGCAAAAATGAAGAGTCATGAATTAGATCACAAACAGTTTCGACACGAATCAAATTGTTAATGCAGCGAAAAACCCTAGGGCTGACTAACTAAACTATGTTATTAATTAACAAGCAACGATATTTACATTAATAAGGTAAATATGTACGCATGCCATCCTTACCTAAGATAGCTGATTTATGCGAATGTGACTTTGCTGACCAGAAAAAAAATATATTAAGGTTGATCAAAGTCCAATAAAACTGACAAATAAGTATTACGAAATATGGAAATATGAAATGGTTACTTTATTGGAAAAAGGTTGTATGAATATTTTTAATATCAGGCTCATATGACTAATGTAATAGTCTGTGCGGTGGTTGACTGAATTATTAACGCGAAATAAATATTAATAATTTAGGAAAATAAAGGTAAATATTAAAACATTTTATCATGAGTGTTATACGTATTACATTTCATAGTATTAACTTAATTAAGTTATAGATATGTATATTCTATTTTTCAGGATGCGTAATTTACATCAACTTGTGTAGAAAAGTGTGGTTTGGAATTTGGTCTGCACAAAAATTTTATCAAGTGGAATCATCATCAAATAGAGATCATAATTCGAGAAAAATAAAATAGGTATATATTTACTCACATTTTTTCACGAGTGATAAAAAAAATACTCTATTAGTACCTCTGAATAGAGTTTTTTTTCAGTACTTACTTTATTAAATCGTATATTATTGTTTGTTATTTTCAGAAAACATTTTTTTAAAACCTTTTGAATCTCCCGGAGATGTTTCCGTACAAGTCAAGATATAACATAGCATAACGTTGAGAAGTTTGGCGTGAAATTCAATGTAAATAATTTAGGATAAAAGGTAAATATTATACTTAGCATTTTTCCCACAAGGGAATAAGCAAATAAAATAGTATACTGCCGTACAGATTTAATTAAATAATTTTGTATGTTATTTTCAGGAAGCGTCTGATTGACTTTTGTTTCCGATTTTCTACTGAGATCACACAACAATATTTGCATTTACATAATATAATAGAGGACAAAGGGCTGTGCGGGAATTTGGATACAAATACGAGATGCATGAAGTACTACATTAATTGGTATTTAAGGTTTCTATCTATTTTACTGTTCTGTATCAATGGAAGGGTTGAAAATCTAAAGGATCCAAGTATCATTTCTTTTTGTGTTCTTTGTTGTAATTTGTATATTACACAGATTGTATTTTCATAAAAAATATTAACATTTAAAACTTTGGCTCATAGATCCTTTAGATTTTCAACCTTTCAGTTATTCTCTTTACTTTTACGTTTATACATTTTTTATTTTAACAAAATGCCTCATTGCTCGGTTTGCGATGTTAATGTAGATAATCGTTGCTGGACCAGTCACTTACGAACTAATAAACACAAAAATAATAGTACTGTACCTCTTATTGAAAACGTTGAAATCTTACGATCATCGTTTAAAGGCCGTATTATTTCTTACAGAGTTATTGCATCCAAAGATGAAGCAAATAATTTTCCAGAAACATTTTTTAGTAATATTCGCGAACAGGTTAAATCTTTAATCGATGATTCACTTAAAAAACACATTTCAGTAAAAATTAATTTTCAACTTTTTTCTTTATTTCTATTGTACAAAAATGATTTACAAGAAATCAAATCTTTCGCCACCAAAAATTTTGTCATACATTTTAATTATGATTTTAATACTATTTATGAAACGGTTGTCACGTCGTTGTTGAAAAAAATTGAAGAATTCGAGGAGAGAGACAGTGGATGGACATTCTTGAGTAATTTACATTTAGAAGTTAATGTTAATAAGTATCAGCCACTTAGTGGGTCTTATTTTATAGATTTACCTAAGTTCATAAAAAACAAAAAAGCGTGTTTGAATATTCACAATAATGACAATTATTGTTTTATGTGGTGCATTGTGGCTGCATTGTACCCAACAAATCAACATCCAGAGCGAGTAACATCTTATCCTCACTTTCACGATGTTTTAAATATTAAGAACGTTTCTTTTCCCGTGACTTTTTCAGATATAAGTATTTTTGAAAAAAATAATCCTTCTTTAAATATATACGTATACGGTTTAAAAAAAAATAAGGTAATAATAGGTCCTCTCTACAGACCTCAATCGTGTAAGGGTAAATCTAAGAGTATTCATCTACTGTTCTTAGAAAATAATAGTTCATCCCATTATTGCCTTATCAAAGATTTGCCTCGTCTTGTTAAAACCCAAATCACAAAACATCATAGTAAATTATATTTTTGCGAAAGTTGCTTATTGTTTTTTCCTACTCCTAAACAAATCGATGATCATCTGTGTGGAGGAATCGTAACTGTTTTACCTGAAAAGGGGTCTGTATTACAATTTAAAAATCATGATAGAAAACAAAATATTCCATTTGCCATATACGCAGATTTCGAAACATTACTGGAACCAACATCCGCTAGTGAACCCGACACTGCTAATACATCATTTTTACAACGACACGTGCCTGTAGCATTTGCCTATAACATTGTTTCCTCGTTAAATTATGCTTTTAATGATGAGGTATTTAAAAGTTATCGTGGTTTAGACTGTGTTTCAAAATTTATAGACTCTCTTTCTGCTGATGTTAAAAAGATTTACAAAATACTAACCGAAACCCAGGTCATGACATTTACAGAAGACGATGCGCGAGATTTTCAACAAGCCTATAAATGTCACATATGTGAAAACCTACTTTGGACTAGTAAAGTTAAAGATCATTGTCATATAACAGGGCGATACCGTGGCGCCGCTCATAGACATTGTAATCTACAGTATAAAATACCTAAATTCATACCAATATTTTTTCACAACTTATCAGGATACGATTGCCATTTATTCATAAAAAAATTAGGTGAAATGCCGGGAAAATTGAGAATTATTCCAAAGACTAAAGAAAAATATATTTCGTTTTCCAAATTCATTCAAATTGCTGATAATGAATACGTTCAAGTACGATTTTTAGATTCCTTTAATTTTTTAGGAGCTAGCTTAGACAAGCTTGCAAGAACTATGCATAATAATGACTTCATTACTCTACGCTCTCAATTTCCTAACAATGATCAATTTAATTTGCTAACAAGGAAGGGTGTATATCCTTATGATTACATGACTAACTGGAAATGTTACGAGCAAACAAAGTTACCGTCAAAACAACATTTTTTTAGCGTTCTAACTAACCAAGCTATTTCAGATGAAGATTATAAACATGCTTGTTTGGTTTGGGACGAATTCAATATAAAAGATTTAGGTGAATATACCGATTTATATTTGAAAACAGATGTTCTTTTACTAACTGATATATTCCAGAGTTTTCGAAAAACTTGTAAACAGCATTACAAACTGGACCCTGCGTTTTACGTAACCGCCCCTAGTTTATCATTTGATGCAATGCTACTGAAAACGGGTGTTCAACTTGAACTCGTTTCTGACTTAGCCATCGTGCGAATGATTCAAAACGGTATTAGAGGTGGTTTGTGTATGTGCTCCCATCGCTATGCAAAAGCTAATAATAAGTATTTAACAAATTGCGATGCTTCAAAACCACAATGTTTTATAGTTTATTTGGACTGCAATAACCTTTACGGTTACAGTATGTGTCAATATTTACCCTATTCAGATTTTAGATTTTTAAATAAAAATGAAATAAACCAATTACAAGTTGAATGTATTGATGATAATGCGAAATGGGGCTTCATACTAGAAGTCGATCTGTTTTACCCTGAATCCTTACACAGCGATCATAATGACTTACCTTTTTGTCCTGAAAAATGCATACCTCCCGGAGGTAAAACTAAAAAACTTGTTTCAAATCTATATAATAAGTATAACTATGTAATTCATTATGTGCATTTAAAAAAATGTTTAGAGCACGGTTTGATACTACGCAAAATTCATAGAGTCATCACATTTAGACAAAGTCCCTATTTAAAGCAATATATCGAATTAAATACACAACTACGACAAAAGGCAAATAGTACATTTGAACAAGATTTCTTCAAGTTGTTAAATAATAGCGTTTTTGGAAAAACCTTAGAAAACACTGAAAACAGAGTGTCTGTTCATTTGGTTAATCAGTGGAATGATGCGAATAATAAAACCAAAAAGTCCTCCTACGCCGAGAGACTCGTGAACAACCCCTATTTTCATAGCGCATCAATTCTTTCTGAAAACTTAGTAGCGATACAAATGACACCAGATCAGTTAATTTTAGACAAGCCTATATATATTGGTTTTACCGTTTTAGAACTGTCTAAATCACACATGTACCACTTTCACTATAATATTATCAAACCTATTTATGAGGAAAAAGTGAAATTATGTTATACAGACACAGATTCTTTTATTTACGAAATATATACTAATGATTTTTATCGCGATATGAAACATTGGTTTTTGCAATACTTCGACACCAGTAATTATAATGAAAAAAATGAATTTATGTTACCTCAAATTAATAAAAAAATTCCTGGACTTTTTAAAGATGAAATGGGAGGAAAAGTTATAACAGGTTTCGTTGGTTTAAGATCTAAACTTTATTCAATAAAAACAGAAGACAAAATAATAAAAAAAGCAAAAGGAGTTAAATCTTGTGTAGTTCGTGATCTAAGTATCACAGATTACGAAAATGTTTTGTTTAATAGTGAAGTCATTCGTAGGAAAAATATTGTGTTTAAATCCCTTAAACATGAAATATTTACGCAAAGTGTAAACAAAATTGCACTCTCTAGCAACGATGATAAACGCGCGATATCTAATTGTAAGATCGCAACCCAAGCATGGGGTCATTGCTCATTTTTAAAATAAGTAATTTAATTATGTAATGTTTATGTAACATGCACTAAAATTCTTGTACCCTAATTTTAATAAGACGTAGTTATAAAAACATAACCACTCAACCATTGTATTTCTAAATAATGTCCTAGTAGGTACGTACTCGTATAATAATATAATTATGTTTAGTAATTATTCTGTATCTGTAGATTCTAAGCACCTACATAAGTGTAATTAATGTTTATTAAATGAATTTTATTATTAATTAATTAATATTGTTTTATTTGTCAACACACCGTTTAATTATTGTTAACCATTAAAAATATAAGCGAATTAGGTTCATATCAATAATTCGCAGGTAACGTCGCAGGACGATGCTAGTTTACGATTGCGATATATGATATACTGCATGTCAATGACACTATAAATGCAAGGTTGCTATTTGTGCATGGTCAAGTTCATACACGTTTAGGGTTACCAACTTTTTTGACAAAAAAAAACGTATACAATGGTTTGAATAGGATAAAAATAAAGTATTTGGAAGAAAAAAGTATTTTTAAAATTGTATGTTTTTATTGCTTTAAAATAAAAACGTATTTTTGTGTGCTTTTAGCATTTGCTAACAATTTTTTGCTATTTTAAAATATTTCAAAGCTGGTTTGATAACATAATTTAAGTTAACGTAAATAAGCAATTCGTTTTTAATAAAATCGAATACTTTTTATTTCTCTCGCCACTTCAGATGCATTACTGAAAAAGCTCTCTCAGTGAAAGCTGAAGTGGCGTGAACGGAGAGTAAATGAGAAATAAGTTTTTCTACATTTGGTACATCTATTTTTTTACCTACATCTGTTTTAATTTTTAAGTACCGTATTTATCCATAACAAGTGTTTTGATTTTACACATCACAGTAAAGGTTGAAAATAAAGTATTTTCACATACTTTATTTGTATGCAAAAGTATAAAGTATAATTACCAAAAATAACATAAGGTACGTTATTATAAAGTATGGTTGGCAACCCTATACACGTTTCAAATCAACATTCGAACGACTTTTATTTCATGATTAGCCAGTGGTATTTCTTGTGGTGTACGTGTTAATCATGTCAACGGTAAGCAAAATATTTATTTTAAATCTAATTAAAAATTATACTGTAGGTAACGATTATTTTCACTGAATAGATGTTAATCAATTTTATTTTTTGTTTCAGATTTGCGATTCAGAAATCGTATTCAGCCAGTACGCTCAGGATCCTTACGAAAGACTCCCTGAGATGATTTACAACGAACCACCGCACTGCAGTCAACTTACAAAGGAAAAGTCCCGATCTAAACGACAACGTCGAGAAAAGCCTTCTCATAAGAAACAGCCAACGAAATCATTCGTGATGAGTAAACTGCATCGACGCGGGATAAAGCTGATAAAAATATCAGTTATCGATCTCTGCAATAACAATACCAGTGACAGTGATAGTGATAGTGAGAACGTTATAATAAATGCACAGTACATTGTGAAAGACGCTATTGATAGTGTTATGGACGATACGGAATCATTAGTTAAAAAAATATCGAAATCTTTGATAGACAGTGATTTTTAATTTACATCAATTGTATTCAGGTCGAAATTGACATTTTTACATGTTACTGGGCTGAACTCGCAAAAAGACTATTATTCACGCTATATTACAAATAAGTATGTATTTTATTGTTTTTATTAAGTTTTTTAGTTATATTAAGTTTTGGGTGTTGTAACTTCACTATCGCATTAGGTTAAGGCCTGTAATGGTAGTTTTAAGGCATTTAAAATAAATAAATAAATAAATCTATATATATATATATATATATATATATATATATAATTGATTGATTTGCATCCTGGTCAAATTTAAAGACGAAATTATGCTAATGATTCTCGACCCAAATCAATTTTTTTGTGGAACAGTGTAGGGTATTAGTATAGGTAAAGTTATGAAATAAATACACTTTTATAAAAAATTATGATTTTTATTTACTAAAAACCTGAAATACACATTTCATTACAAATTCAAATATTTTTTAATACACAACACATTTTTTAAAGCACAATTCTTTAAATGTTTAGTACAATTTAAATTATTGTTCCCGTCACAGTACTTGTTATACAACACAGATAAATTAGAACAGTTTTTTTCACCGAGGTCTGACACATTGCAATTCTCACAAAGATCCTTAATCCACTTAACTTTTTCCAAACCTTTTACAATGATATCCTTATTTTCTAGATAAGGGACGATTATACGTCTGAATTCTCTGTAATCAATATATCCTTCGTTCCATTGAATACCTCTGTTCTTTTCCAACCACTTCACTTGTCTTTTTTCATCAGTTGTTAAATATTTGAATAAATATGGTGGTTTTACTAAGAACAATTGTGTATAATCACGAGTAGCGAACGCTAATTCTTTTACTATAAAGTCGTTGCACAGGTCTTTAAATCCTTGAACATCTAATATGATGGTATCCTGATTCATGATATTTTTTTCACAGTATTACTCAGTGGCTTATATTCAATTATACAGTCATTCAATATAAGACAGTACGCGGCAGTTTGATCTGGTATATCAGCATCACTTTCAAATTCCACTCTAACGTCCACAACCGAACCTGTCTTCAAATTATCTGCTTGCCTAGAGCAGTCGATAACAAATAACGGTGCTAAATCTTTAAATTGTTTCTCACTTAATATGGGCTCTGGACGACGTCCATAGTATGACTGTTGAAATTTAACATATTGTTCGTATAATAAGACGATGTTGTTATTTGCGAAATTCACGTTTAGGTTCTCATATGGAAAGTAAGTTGAATTGAGATACACTCTAACGCTGCGAATATGACAGTGATCGAAATGAGACATGTCAGAACTTGCATTATTTTTTCTATTTGTTTGTAGGCCAATAATAATATATCTTGGTTTTTCTATTTGAGACGAAGTTTTGATCGCCCAAGTATGTTTTGTAGTTTTAGGTAAAGCTGGATATTCATACAGATCCCAATTTCTAAATACCAATTGAAGCGAGCGATCTCTTTCTAACAGTTTCAAGAAATTTATTTTTTCTTTATCAGATATTTTGATATGTGGCACACGCCAAATAATTTTATTTATTTGAACGTTTTCTACAATTTCACCGGTATTTAGTTTTACAGCATTCAAGTTTGTGTTACTTCTTAGTAATATGAGTTCGTGTCTACTATTTATCACAACTTTTTTAAAATCTTCTGCAAAGCCCATAATGTTACAGAGTGGTATAGAAGCGGAAAAATTGCCTCCGTTAGTATTTTTTATACCATCAATATTCCATCCCCAAGAATTAGCTATCTTAGATTCACTTTCGTTCATTGATATTAAAGATTTCATGGTAGTGGTTACGCCCGCATTTTTTATTTTATCTATCTCCACTCCATTTAGCTCATACCTTATATCTTGAAACAAGTATAATAAAGCGTTATTTGTGAATTGAACACTAGGAGCGGGATCCTTAGAATCTCTCTTTCTGACGATAAGATTCCCTTCCAAATACAAGGTGCTTTCGGATGGTAGTACATATAGATCCTGTTGATTGATTGGTATGCGGATTTCATCATTTGTATTAAAACTAGTTACGTAGGGTTTGTAAGAATGATATTCAATTCCTTCTACACTATTGTCGTAAGACGGAGTCGACAAAACATTTAAAATATTCATTTTAATAGACCGATCGCTTTTAAAAATGCCTTATTGTCTTTCGTTAATTTTATTTTCTTCTTAGAGCGAGCTCTTGTATGATTGATTCCTTGATTCAAACTGATGTGTGTAGTTTGTTGATGCTTATATTTATTATAATCGATCATTTCTTCTTCTAAGATGTAAATACAACTGCACCTCTTCACCACGTAAATTGATTAAATGATTATTTATATCTAAAAGTCTAATATTTATGCAGCTTATATTGCTTTGGTTAATGGGGAAGTAAATTGCGTTTTTAGGTATTTCTATAATCCTATATCCAGGTGGCACGTTTAGTGCAAATTCGTGAATAATATGACTTGTTTCACCGTTTATGTAGGAGCCGCTTACAATATCACATTCAACCCTGATCACGGTTGTGGGTAATATGTTTACTGGAAACTGTGACACATGCCATTTATTGGCTTTCAAGATTTGTTTTTCGAACCCTAACAAGCTTCTAAAAGTATTTTCCTTAGAAAAATTAATATCTTTTGTACAGTACAAAGTAGCTTTCAATGTGTTGTTATTACACTGTAGTTTGATTGATGCATCCCTTAATTCAGATTTTAAGTAATCATTAATATCTTGTAATTCATAAGTTCCTTCCGGTATTTCAATAACGTTGTTAGATCCGTAGAATAACTTATTGGTAGTTTTATCAATATTTGGAATGGAATTAAATGTTGAAATATGTATTAAAGCACATTCATACTGTCCATCTAATTGTAAGGTGTTTGGGTAGTACGTGGTTAAACTTGATGAATTTCCTGTTATCGACAAAGTGAGTGACATCTTGCGAATGGTGAAAATAAAAGAATGATATATATTTTATACGTTTTTATTCCAAAAATTCAATAGATATTCTAAACATAAGTGACCACAATTAACTGTATTGAATGACTGATATCTTGTATAGTTATAGAAAACATTACAATTATTAAAATAATACATAATTTCTTTGGGCGGTTTCAAGTCGCCAAAACTATCAAAATATTCACAATAGTCATAAACTTTAACATAAGCCACCCAGTGCGTCCCCTCGTTCCTAGACTCATCCAAATTAACAATACCACATTCAATATCTTTTGGTGCTTTTGGTAATTGATCTCTCATAAAAACTCCTCTGAAGTGAGGGATGTCACATGCGTACTCTATTATGTCTATATTACTTAGAGGACGATTAGGTAGCTTACATTTCAGTTTTTTGAAGATTTTATAAATAAACCGTGACCATTTCTGTGCGATTTAATGTATAGACCCTTGCCTAATACTACACCCTCCATAGCTTTGTTATGTCGTTGTGTTTCTTGCAAATTTTTCTGAGCGGATTTGTAATCATTAATGGTTTTTGCAATGCCAGCTGCACCACCAGCTAAGGTTCCTAAAGCTGATAAACCAGCAAAAATTGGGATCAAAGGTAGAATGCCTCCAGTTTTTGGTATAGGTATCACACGTGGTATCCGAATTTTCTTATTGTTTGGAAATACTTTCTTAGCCGCAGAATAAGCAGCGTTGATTAAAGATTTACTATCATTGTGTTTAAATTTCTTGATTTTAGATCTTATTTTTGATACAAATTTTTTAAACGTTTTGATGCCAGCCCCTGTTTTAAGTTTGGTTTTCATAACTTTACTGACTAACCATGAGCTTAGTTTTTCACCTTTGCCTGCATCTTTTGAATTAAGTCGTTGTTTTGCCATATTTAGAAGTTGTAAATCAGCTTTATGACGATAAGGTAGATCTGTATGATTTGCATATGCTATGTCGTGTTGCATACAAGCGTCGTCTAGTTTATTCACCCCGCGATCACCTCGTAGTAAACGTTTCTGAAGTTTTGTGCCAGGTCCACAATAATTGTAACCAGGCAAATGAACTTCAAACGGTAAATTATTAATGATAGTATTAACTAATCCACCGCCTTGCATCACCAAAGTTGTAATGAAATAAATATGACAAAACTTCCTATTTAATAACAATTTTAGCCTAGAATTGCAGTTTTCTCAATCCAACTATTTTCATCATTGCTTAGACCTAACCATTTCACAAACAGCTTATTTCCTTTCTTTTTTAAAACTTTTTCGATCAAATAAACATCAGGATAGCTAGTCTTTTGCAATTCGTGTTCATAGAAAGTTCCCAATATAGTATGCTTTCGTTGATCTTCTAAGTGATATGTTACGGGAACCGTATTTTTAATATTTTTTATCGTAAATAGTTCTGTTGACCAATTAGGAGTATAACCTTTCTCAAAATGCTGTTTGTATTTACTTATTCGAACGTAGTCACCGACTTTGAACTTTGGGATCCGCTCACTCTTTGCTGATATATATTTATATGTTTTTTTAATATTTTCTTTAATAAGGTATTCGTTAGATTTATCTACATTGATTGGTTTATATTTAATAGTACGATGTTTTGTATTGTTATACGTTTTTAAGACAACTTCTAGCAATCCTAACCAGTGATAACTTCCATTTAAACTAAAGCATTTATACAATTTATTTTTGATTGTTTTAATTAACCGTTCAACAATCGAAGCCTTTTTGGTAGAAAAAGTCGAGTAATGGTTTATATTGTTTGTTTTCATGAGAATTTTAAACGTGTTATTATAAAATTCTGTTCCCAGATCAGTTTGTAAATTAACAGGTTTACGATGACTGCTGTATAATATAGATTCGAATGCATTAGTAACACAAATTTTATTTTTTGATTTTATTGGCACAGTCCAAGCATATTTTGAGAAACAGTCAATCACCACTAAAATGTAGTTGAATCCTTTATTATACTTTCTTAAGTTTTGCATATCTATCAGATCTGCTTGCCATAAGTCATCTATTCCTTTTAGAATAACAGGTCTTCGAAGAAAATTTCTTCGTGCTTGCTTGTGTATTTCGTTGACTATTTGTTGTTTCGTCATTATGAAGATTTCTTAAGTAATTTATCAATTTCTGGTTTGGTATAAAACTTCTCTTCCAAATGAGTCTGAACCTCTAACATCTTTGTTTTTATAGCAGCTTGCACGAAATTTTGCATGTCTGTCCTAGTTTGTAAACGCAATTTCCCATTTAGTTTATTTAATTCTTTTACAATATTATCGTGGAAATTATCAACATAATCCTTATTCACGGCTTCATCTGATTCTAAGGGTAATCTAATACCTCTTAGTCGTGATGATTTTAAATCAAACTCTCCGTTTTCTGATTTTGTTAAGACATTATCATAACACTCAAATAGTTCTGACAGACGCAATCTTTTATGAATATAGTGTCCGAATTTATCCACATTCATATTAAAAGTGTACTTTATTCAAAGGCTGGTAGTAAAATGAAAAAAATCCTATTAAAAACCTTTTATTTAAGTATTTATAATTTTACTTTCACGCAATTCTTCAATAATAGATATAATTTCATTGTCTAATCCAGTGTTGCCAGCATCTCGAGATGCAATTAATAACTTTAACCTCTCTACCAATTCATTTGGATCGTCCCAATACACATAATCTATGTTTGTTTTCCATGTTTTTATTAAAGGTAATCCTTTTCCTTTGTGTTGTGTTTGAAGTTTGAAAAGAGGTTTTACAACTTGTAAATATTTTTGTCCTTTATTACTTTTTATTGGTTTACTTGGATCGTAGTCTCGTCGATGAGCATTGGTGTTTAGTAACATTGATTTATAATTTTGCAAATCAGTGTCTGTAACCACACTTAAATCAATGTCTTTTTTTAGCAGCAACTGTTTTATACCAAGTGTATTCTGATATTTGCGTCCAGCTACTACGATATTTTCATCGTCGATTGTTATGCGAGCTGAACCTAACATTAATTTCCCGTTTTCTAATCTAACGCCAAATGGAACATCTGCTAATGCTTCTGATGATACTGACCAGGATGATGAATCGCAGCCTTGATTGCTTTCTACAATTGATTGATATGAAGAATCACTTTCGTTGTCAGATTGAGATTCGTCTAAATTGCTGTCTTTTGCAATGTTACTTTCAGGGGTAACAATTCTTTTTTGCATAATGCTCTCTGTAAATGGTACTTTAGATCTTTCATCGTCAGCAGCACGAAGGAGAGAATGATTATTTGCGTTAGCAAATAAGTTGAGAGGTTCAGTCACAGGCTTGAAAATTGATTCCATCATTTGTTTATTATCAATATCAATATTCCTCATCAATTTAACTTTTTTCTTTACAGCTTCTGCAGCATTCACAATTTGTCTTTTCAATGATTGTTCCATAATGATAACAAGATAGTGTTCAATTGAGCGTTGTATGAAAAGTAACGATGTCATAAAAGTAACTGATTTATATATTTGTTGTTCTAATCAAATACTACAAAAGTGTCAAATTTATTTCTATAACATCCTTTATTTTTAGAACAATCTTTATTAATTACAACATAATTAAAGGGTTCTTTCCAAATTTCTGAACACATTTTGCGGAATTCAATCCATGTCATGTCTGTGTTCACGTGCTCCTCATAAACATGTCTTAAATTGATATCGTCTTGCTTAAAAAGTATAATCAAGTTCGCATTGTCTCTAACTAATTGTTTTGGAATTTTACTATACGTTTGGTTCAGATAAAAAGCATCAATATTTTTGTGTCTTCCCATCGCAAAGTAATCACGCATATTATTTTGATTTTCACAAGCAACATCATCAAAAATAATAATAGAATTTGGTTTTGCGTCCTGAACCCTTAATACTTCCTCATTTCCCTGATATTTCTGAAGTGAAACAAAAGGTACGAGATGTAAAACCTTTTCTAAATAAACGTACTTCGGTTGTTGTAGAGTTTTCGAATAAACATAAACATTTTGAAATCTTAAGCCATTTTCATGTAAAAGAAGACCAATTAACAAATTGGTTTTTCCACAGTTAGAAGGCCCGCATATGATACATCGTATTGAATTAGGCAATAATTCACCATGACGGGAATCGGTCTGACAAACTTCCTCGCAGATTGTGTTAAAACGCATTGATTGTGGTTGTTTTACAAATTTCATGATTTGAGTGGGCAGTAGTTTGATTGATAATGAGTAATTATACTCATCACATTAATATTTATTAACGTATGTAGTAGACTGAAGACTTCATTCATCGACAACGTGTATATCGTCTTATCATCAGAAACAGTGGTGGGTAGTTTGGCCTACGTGGAGGTGTTAAGAAGAGTGAAACAGTGGATCAAAATGCATAAAACCTAATTCTGATTTTTTTGAACGAATAATCCGAATCCGTTTAGTATTGGGCATTCTGTCACAACGGAGCGTAGGCGAACTAGTTCGACTGCGCGACAGGTGGGACAGAATGCCCAATACTATACTACTTTTATTGTCTGGATGTTATAAAATTATGTACTTATGTGTTTACAAAAATAGTTCAGTTCGTATACATTATCACAGGCACAGGATTTATTTTCGCATCGATACAATAGTCTTAAGTTGAACACTTCAGGGTGAAGCAATTTAGTTTTTACTTGCGGCATTGGTAGAATTGTGTTTCTACTTATTTTTCTTTTCGAATTATTAGATTTCTTTTTAACAATAAACTTACAAGACAAAACTTATTATTGCTCTTTTTCTTTACCTACCTTTTGACAAACATAGAGGTTAGTGCCGTATGCCACTATCTATGCTACCTATGCAATTCGGCCTAATGTAGGTCACACTCAAGCATGTGCGGTTTAGCTCGTATTGAATGCCCTGCCGCGCCCTTTCATGTGTGCCAGACACATAATTCGCAAACTAGATTAGAACAGAATTCTATGTCGAAAGCCTTGCAACTTGATATAATAAACTTTATCGGACACTCAAAATCAAAAGCAACCTACGCTTAATAATCTAGCAGGATTTCGTAAATTGCCACACTCATAAGAGCATTCTAGTGCTTTATTTATCAAATTAACATAAAAGAAAAACAAACTTTTACACTCGTTAGTAAATACAAATTAAATCTTAGAAAATAATAATCAAAGTTACTTAGTTATAAATAGATGCTCGTAATTTTAGTAGTAAGTTTCTTGTTCGACCCACTTCGAGATATTGTTTCTCATCAAGTATCGTCTTACTTCGTCACCGACAATCATGAGTACCATGAAAGGTGTAGCCAAAAAGAAATCGAACCACGATAAAGGCTCCGTCCTGAATATTTCATGGCATAATGGCAGATATGTCACAACTACCGCCGCCACCAGTTCCACCACAATGCTCACATTTAACACGTGGTTCTTCATACCTTTCTTCAAAAGAGAAATTCGACGAGTCTTGCAAATTATAACGTCTGATACTTGAGTCATGCAGATAGCCACGAAGTAGGCAGTCTGTGCTTTTCGCTCAATCCTTTTCCTATCAACGTAGAACCAACTCCTTCCCAACGTGTCTTTCATAACGTGTGTTGACATCTCCCATTCTTTTCGAACGAAGAATAAACTCGATGGAAAGAAGCCATCCTGTGCAAAAACCATAAAATAAGCAAACATTCCAGCGAAAAATTGAATTAGTCCTATTTGAAAGTAAGCCATGAATATCATGACCCGGTTGACCAGGTGGTCTGCTGGTTTGCGAGGCGGTATGCACATAATATCTTCTTCAGAGTCCTCGTACGCCAGACTCATGGCTGGAAGCAAATCAGTTCCAACGTTTACCACTAGTATTAACATCAGAGTTAAAGGCAGGGGCATTCCCACGCAGGCGTACAATACAAACGGAAGCATTTCTGGTGTATTTGATGTCAATGTGTACGCTATCGTCTTCTTCAAGTTATCAAAAATTCTTCTTCCTTCCTTTACGCCCAACACGATGGAAGAAAAGTTGTCATCCAACAATATCATATCCGCAGCTTGCTTAGAAACTTCTGTTCCATTAATGCCCATGGCAATGCCTATGTCAGCTTTTTTCAAAGCCGGTGAGTCATTAACGCCGTCTCCAGTGACCGCCACGACATGTTTACATGATTGATAAGTCTCAACTATAAATAATTTCTGCTGCGGACTTGTTCTAGCAAACGTTATTTCGTCGTACTTATTTTGAGCGGCTTTTAAGTCGTTCACACTCATTTTCCGGAGCTCATCGCCAGTTATCACTGCAGCTTTGAACAGAGCCTTTATATGGACTGGAACGTCAGTCAGTTCTATGTGGTGTTCGAAAGCATAGTCATAAGCAGTTGGCTGGGTTATAGTTCCACATTGCCGTGATATAGCCAGCGCTGTCACGGGGTGGTCACCTGTCACCATCACCACTTTAATTCCTGCTTGTCTGCAGAGTGCGATCGACTTTTCAATATCCCGTCTTGGAGGATCTATCATGGATATGGCGCCGATGAAATTCAGATCTTCAATCGGAAAATTTCTTGTCTGAGTATTAAACGTGTATCCTAGCGGATAACTGGCTAGAGGTAATTTCTGGTCACAGTACCCTATAACCCGCTCGCCCATATTTGCGAGTTTAATGAAGTTCGCTTTCAATTCCTTCTTTATTTGAGGGGTAAGCGGTTTGTCTCCTTCATCAGTATGTACGGTGGTGCAGTATTCTAAAACGATTTCTGGAGCTCCTTTCATGATCAAATAATAACTTTGTGTCGCTTGCATGAGGTGAATAGTGACCTGGTACTTGTAGGCTGAACTGAATGGTATCATCGCTTCTTTCGGATTATCTTCTCGGATTTGAGTGGCGGAACGATTCGACTCCATGTAACGCAAGATTGCCGCTTCGGATGCGTCGCCCATTATCGTCCTCTTTTCGACTGGTAAATTAATAGTTTTATAATCGAACTCTGCTCTTAAATTAAGTGATGCCGCTAAACACAGAGTCGCGTATGTCGGGTCCGAAACGTGTGTATGATCGATTTTGTCATAGATCTTAAAGTTGCAAAACAAGTGGGACACATTCATTTGATTCTCAGTCAATGTGCCCGTTTTATCTGAGCAAATACATGACGTCGATCCCAGAGTTTCCACAGCTTGAAGAGTTTTAGCAAGACAATTCTTTTTCTTGAGCTGTTTCGCAGACAGAGTCATGCACACCGTCAATGTTACGATCAACCCTTCTGGCACATTTGCTAGAATTATTCCAAGCATGTACTGCAGAGCCGACAGCCAGCTATTTTGAATAAAAAACACCATCAGGAAAAATATGAAACCAAAAGCAAACGCCACGCCACAAATCAATTTGATGAAATGAGTTATTTCTTTCGCTATCGGTGTCTCTTCTTTCTCCAAGCCAGTAACTAAGCCAGCTATTTTACCAATCTGCGTCATTTCTCCAGTAGCTACAACCACGCCTCTGGCCGTTCCTTCTGTAATGGGGCAGCCGAAGTACGCCATATTTTTCGACTCAAGCGGGTTAGAGTGTGTGCACTCCGTCACGTGTTTTATAGGCTCCGACTCCCCAGTTAGAGACGACATGTCCGTTTTGAAGCCGCTTTCAGATAGGATGCGCACGTCAGCTGGGACCACCTCTCCGCCTGACATCTCGACTATATCGCCGAGAACTACATCGATGTTAGGGATGCTTTTCTTGATTCCTTCTCGGATGACGACCGCGTTCGGCGGGACAAGTTTTTCGAAGCCGCTCATGACCGCTACATTCTTCGCTTCCTGGTAGAATCCGAAAAGTCCTGTGCCAATTATGGTAATAGTGATAACGCATCCCAGGTAGAGGTATTCCTTTTCCGAGTGTCCGCCGCCGTCCCCTTGCTCAAAATGTTTGGCGAAAAAGAACGCTATGAAATTGAGTATGGCTCCGACCCAGAGCACGCATTGGAACCAGCCAAAAAGATTGTGGCGAAAGATTTTCCAGTAGCTGGTGCCTCGTAGTTCCTTAAGGGCGTTGGGGCCGTTAATATCAAGGAGTTCCTTGGCTAGGTTTTCAGAAAGGCCGTTGTTGATGTTGGTTCTGTAAATTACTTCCAGTTGCGGGAGGGTGAGAAAATGGTCCCCAGTGTGGGTTTCCTCTTTGAGTAGGTTGAGCTCCGAGATATCGGCGTTGGCTCCGTGACCTATAATACTGGTGCGTCGGTTACTTACGAGAGAGGTGCTAGACCTCCGATGAGGGTTGTGAGGCATTTTCACGTAATATCTGGGAATTCAAAGAAATTCAACACATTCACGGAACTGAATGATAGACAAGAATAAAAACTATCAAATTTGCATAGTCAGTTTTTCAAAAGAATTGCTTGAAGAAGAAAAAGAAGGATTTAATAATCATACCGATTTTTTTTACAAAATAGTTTTACACATTTAGTTTTATCATTTTGCGTTTGTTATAAACGTATTTCTGACTACGAGTCAGAAATACGTTTATAACAAACGCAAAATAAGGTATCATAATATGCTCATTAATAGCTTTCTACTTTAAGAAAAATATTTTTTCAAATAATTGAGAAAGGCCTGAATCGACGAATTTATACACGTGAGTGTTTGTGATGATGGTTCAAAAAGGTTTAACGGCTTTCAATATAGTAAATAGTAAGTATTACGGTCTTCAGGTGGGTCTTTATCATCTTCTTGTCTTTATCCCAATAACATGTAGCTACGAGTATGTTATTTCGTTCTCAAATTCCACTTTAGTGATTACTAGTTAGTGCGTAGGTATTTGATCTAATTAGAATAAAACATTAGAATAAAATTTTAAAAATACTTTTATTACAAAAAATATCCTTTCCTAAATACATTACTAAAATGTACATTGTACCTTACATAGTTAATTATCTACATTTTCATCTGTTTTTAATTAAGATCTTAATAATATAACATTTGTTTCGGACCTAAGAGTTTGTCATTTTCTACATTATTTCTACGACTTTGGGAAAGGCTCAATTTTTTATAACAAAAATTAAAGTGTCTATTGGTAGACATGGTCAAGGTATTTATTCGGTGATTTAATTTTACAAGCTCGCGATATATCGTCTATGTCCAATTATAAATGTTGCGGCATACATTAACAACATTGCATCAGTTCGAGCCGTTCAGAATTCTTCGTATAAAACTTTATGCAGGAACGCCCACTAATCAGCTTAGTAAAGTCGGCGTCACACTCCTCGCTTCATGACAAGTTAGTGAACGACACCAGCTGGCTTATATCGTAAAAATCTATGATTTCACTAAAACCACAGAATAATATTAATTATGATCTGAGAAAATCGCCTGGTTCAATAGTACCGCAGTTATCTGTAAGTTGGGTCAAAGACCCGGTTGTGGTGGCTACCCCAGTTTTGGTTATTTTCAATGTTGTCAATAACTAGGCATAGCAAACAAACTTCTTTAAAATCTATAGATAATGCATCTCTTTTTCTATGGTCCGTTTAGATTAGTAACAGTTGTGATGCGTCATACCTCTACATTTGATTGACCACAACTAACGATTTCCCGTTTTGTCTATTTTAATATGAATAATTAATAAATAAATCAATACCTTTGCTTAACCTAAGAGATAGATAAATACTCTATTGTATGATGTGATAATCGTCGTTTTAACCATTTCTTCAATATAAACCGTCTATTTGAAAATAGAAATGTTGTTAAAATGACCACAATTAGCGCTACTCTACTAAAAAAGCGTTTTAGTCTTCAAACCAAGCCGTATTTCTCGCCTGATTATTCCATGCTTGGCTGCACGTAGCACGCGTAGCTTCACCTAGCTCCTAAGGCGCATTGCCCACACCAGCTAGAGTTGAGGTGGCGTATTGGCGCGGGCGCTTGCCTCGACTCCGAACCTCCTCAGCCTCGCCTGTGCCGCGACTCCGCCTCGACGCCGCCTCGACTCTAGCTCGTGTGGACATTGCACCTAAGACGTTACAAAGTGATCCTTGTCATTTGGGCGTTCCCTTACTTTTCATGAGATAGCTACGCAGTGTTTAGATGCCTTACTCTTATGCAATGTGTAGATCAGTTAACTTACAATTAACTATATCTGATTTATTTATATTACAGAATAAGTGTTCTTAGGGTCTTTTCTACCATCGATGAGATACTTGACTATCTGTCATGTTGAGAAAAAACAGCTTATCAATCTATGGTAAGAAACGCCCCTAACAGAAAAATATATTAATAACTACACAACTTTAAGGTACATATTATGCGTATTATTATTATTTATGTAAGTACTTACTTACTCAGAAATATATTTTTGGTAACAATAACAACTTTTGTACTTTTCCAGTCGTAAAATATATGTATAATTAATGTGATAATGTGCGTGCGTGCGTGCGTGCGTGCGTGCGTGTGTGTGTATGTGTGTGTGTGTGTGTGTGTGTGTGTAATCGTAACATATTGAACGGTTCATAGGAATGATTATGTGGAATGTTTATAAGATTATAATTGCAATAAAATTGGCTTAGTAGAAGGCAAGTTTATACGGCCAGTTGTTATTGTCAGTAGCGGCCACCCATCAATTTCGATACCGCGCTGAACATTACTTAACCTAGTTGATTTGATGGTGTCAAACACCGATGAGCTGAGGGACGGTTGTCGGCCTTTTTCAGCAGTAAAAAATCACAAAAAAAAAACTGCGATTACAATTATTTAAAAACAAAACAGGTCTAAATATAAGTAAGTATAGATATATAAACGTCATTAAAGTTTTATCAATTTACATCAAAACTTACAAAAAGAAAGTGTTATATTATTGAAGTGCTTTTAGTTTTTCTTAAATTTTACCTATTTTTGACATAATTATGTACACAACAAAAACCAGTCGATCTATTTTCGAGTTTTGCGAGACTAGACTATGTATAAAATTCTCGTGTTTGAAACACGTTGACCGATTTTTATGTATTTGTGTATATTTGGTAGGTATGAGAATAGTTCGTAGGGTATTTTTTATACCCCTAAGTGATAAGGGTGACATAAAGTTCGGGAAAAACTGAAAGTGCTTTTTTTCTGTTTGATTATTGAAATTTTACAGGACAACGTTGTGACAGCTAGTATTTATTTATAATTTGACTAGCATAGGCCCGCGGCAGAATCTAAGTACCTTTTTTCTAGGCTACATATATCAGGGTATCACGTGAGCGAAGACGCACGCAGATGCCAGTTACAAATAAATAGATAAGACATTTTTCACCTGTCACGTATGTAATGCTAACTAACGCATGACGTGGGCATGAGCCAATGTACTGTTTGGACGTGTCTCTGACTACTACATCTTCAAAGATCTGACCGCCTTGAGATCTAAGATCTCATAATCTTACAAGTATATACAACAGAATACAAAAAAACCTTCGATTTGCAAATTATTATGAGTACAAATCATAAATTCAATGCGTACCTACTTCATTTTACACTTATGAAATATAATACTTCTAAATAATAAAACTTTAATAGGCTATTTGACAAGATTTTAAAAACCATTTTAGATTATTCAGTAGCGACTATTGAACCCATAAAAAAATATTATTTTTAATTCTCTTAAGTATTCGCCCTAAAAAATACAATAAATATTGTCAATTTAAATAATCCGCAGAAACGCTTGTATATGCAAATGGCGTCGCACTGGTTTCTGTGAAGTCACACGCTTGTCGACAAGTAAACAAACGTCAAGTTTTTCAAGGCAGGCGAAGACATTGACAAGCATGTTACGACATCGTCGATTCGACCACCTTTCACCACCACCCTGACCGTTTTGTGTCACGTGACTGGCATTTAATAATAAATAAATTTATTATGGGTTTTTTTAATAAATTATTGTTTATTTTCAAGTTTGTTTTATTTCATAACGCTTTTTGAAGGCATTCTTTTTTATTTTTTCTTCATTATTTTTCATACTGTCAAATAGCCACAATACATAGTATCAGAGATCATTAATTGCTACACAAAAATATACAAAGTAAATTAGCTGTACAATTTAGCTACATACAATTTTACAAACAAACTTAAATAAGATGTCTTTTAATTATTTCATTTATTTTATTTGAGAGGATTACGTGATCCTATTATATTAATACACACTTACATTATTTTCACAAATATTTGTCTTGGGAGGGGATAGAACCTACAACCTACAGCGCAGATGGCAAAGCTACTACCAACTGAGCTGTTGTTAATCATTTTAATCGTCGCGTACGATGCTCATGATGAAAAGCATCTGAATTGTCTCGAAACGTCAACAATACAAGAAACAATGTGGCTGAGCTGTATTACTATTAAAACACCCGGGATAAACATTTGCGTGATGAACATAGATGTTTGTTCTGTGTCTGGGTGTTAATATGTATAATAAGTATGAGTATTTACAACAAAATAAACAGTTAAAGTATTCTATCAGATATCTGGTTCCCATAGTACAAGCTTTGCTTAGTAGCTTGGGGCTATATGGTGCTGTGTGAAATGTTCACCAATATTTATTTTAGTTTTAATTCTATGATTTGATTTTGTTTTATTTTTGAATGTTTTTGAGAAGTAACCCCTCGTTCCTCGAACCTCAGCATAGTAGACTAATGGTCCCGTTATCGCTGCCAAGTAGCAGTAGTCTATTTAAGGGTAGCACCGCCATGCAAGTCAGGACACCCTTGAAGGTGTCGGAACGAAGTTTCGTGCTTGAGAATGAGGCATCCTGGCCGAGTGAGGTGTGGACTCCGATGCGGTTGTTAGTGGTGCCAGATATCAGCTCGTTGTAGTACACCGAGAGGCAGTGCACCGGCTCCGTGCTGCCTCTGTTGGAAAAAAGTTTGATTAAACTTAAAAAAAATACACCAATAATTATAACTGGACCAATTTTTTATAGTTACGGAATAGAATAATAAGTATTAAAACATGAAAAAAACAAAACTCTGCAGTGAGTTCACTTTACTACCACGGGAACGGGAACAGGAACGGGAACAGTAACGGGAACGGGAACTTAACACAACATTTTTTAATTCTAAAGCGATACGAAATCACTAAAGGAATGGTTGATAGATAATTGTTTTTATTCAATTGATGAATTTTTTGAAATTTGACATTTTATTATTCTTTATTTGCATGCAATTACATAATTTTAATACTTTATTCTAATTTAATTTGTTGACATTATTATTATGATTGTAATTAATATAGATAGGTATAGGTATGTATATAATTATTGACTATTTGTATGTCATAACATTATGACAGAATATGTGAAACTTTATTTGACATTTATTACCATTAATTTTACTAACCATATTCTAAACAAATAAATGAATTTTGAATTTTGAAGTTCGCTGGTATAAAATAATTGGACGTTCCTCTGCCTAACCTTTTCAGACATCTTCAAGGATCTAAGCACCTTATAATATATATATATGTATATAATATATAATATATCACGACTGCAATCCCCAAGAACTAGACATACTCTCAGATCTCAAGGTGCTTAGATCCTTGAAGATTTCTAAAGAGAGTAGTCAGAGGCACATCCAAACTTTATCTACACTATATATTATTAAAAAGAGGTAAATCTGTATTTTTGTATATTTGTTTCTAATGGATAAACAAAAAACTTCTGGACCAATTATAAAAATTCTTTCATCTATCTAAAGCTCCATTATCAGATCAATTAGAGATCTCCTCGAAAATTGCAATAATGTAACAAACGGTATCTAACATTTGGCTATAATTTTCATTTATTTGTTGGTATATGCTTATTCGAGTAGACGATCGTTTTTGGAAATAAAGACTGGAGCTTACTTGAAATGTGCGATCAATTCGCCGTCGTCTGGTCTCCACAGCGCCGTGATCTGATCCAATCCAGAGCTCAGCAGTCTATTGTCGTCCACGGCCGCTATTCTCAAAACCTACAAACAAAGTTATTTATTTAAGGTGATATGAGAAATATTTGGTTAAGACGGAAAAAGTGATAAAACTGCATTGTCTTGAAAACCATCAAACTTAAAAAGAAACTGTCTATAATTTACTTAGCTAGTATGATTATCTAACGAATAATATTAAAATTTACTGTGTAGCTATTCATAGTTTTGATTAAAATCGAAACTAGTGTTTTTGAAGAGCCTACTTTGGAAAATAAATCTATCGAGAAAAGTTTCGCCAATCGTGTTTCTGTCTATAATTTATCTAGATTATATCAAGTTATCTTTGTCGTAAAAAACAAAACTGTATGTTTTGCGGTTATTGAGAAAAAACGATTCTGCATTCATCAAAAACATTTATTACTCGTCTTAAGTAAATTTTCTCAAGTCAGCTCCTGACTCCATCATCAGATCAAGTTGCTGTCATCTTATTATTGTATTATCACCAGAACTAAAGGTGTATGCTTAATTTCAGCTCAATCGGAAACTGAGCGCTACACACACAAATATATATTGTTATAATATTATCATAAGTATGTATAAACAAAAAAATATATAAAGGTAAGTATTCTATCAGTAATCTGTTACCCATAGTACAAGCTTTATAGGGGCTAGATAGCGATGTGTGAAATGTCCACTAATATTTATTTATATATATTAATAAAGACCAAACCCGCCCTCTTGAGATATAACAATCGTAATTACCTCTCCATCGTGAGCTTTCCATGCATGTCGTGGCAGACCCGTCCGCAAGTCCAGCACGGCTATGTGTCCGCTTGCAAGCCCGCATGCTGCCCACGCGGCGCCCTCGCAAACGCACATACTGCGCACGAACGTACTCGCGCTGAGCGGTACCTGAGGATGAACAAGTATTGTTGAGATAACTGAGGGTGAACAAGTATTGTTGAGATAACTGAGGATGAACAAGTATTTAATTATTGAGATAACTGAAGATGAACGAGTATTGTTGAGATAACTGAGGATGAACAAGTATTGTTGAGATAACTGAAGATGAACGAGTATTGTTGAGATAACTGAAGATGAACAAGTATTGTTGAGATAACTAAGGATGAACAAGTATTGTTGAGATAACTGAGGATGAACAAGTATTGTTGAGATAACTGAAGATGAACAAGTATTGTTGAGAAAACTGAGGATGAACAAGTATTGTTGAGATAACTGAGGATGAACAAGTATTGTTGAGAAAACTGAGGATGAACAAGTATTGTTGAGATAACTGAAGATGAACAAGTATTGTTAAGATAACTGAAGATGAACAAGTTTTGTTGAGATAACTAAGGATGAACAAGTATTGTTGAGATAACTAAGGATGAACAAGTATTGTTGAGATAACTGAGGATAAACAA
Source organism: Hydriomena furcata (assembly GCA_912999785.1). Taxonomy (NCBI): domain Eukaryota; kingdom Metazoa; phylum Arthropoda; class Insecta; order Lepidoptera; family Geometridae; genus Hydriomena; species Hydriomena furcata. Next base: position 11,589,226 of record OU538822.1, on the reverse strand, counting down.
GTATTGTTGAGACAACTGAAGATGAACAAGTATTGTTAAGATAACTGAAAATGAACAAGTATTGTTGAGATAATTGAGGATGAACAAGTATTGTTGAGATACTTGAGGATGAACAAGTATTGTTGAGATACTTGAGGATGAACAAGTATTGTTGAGATAACTGATAATGAACAAATATATTTAGATAAGTTTTCTGTTGAAAAATATTTTTCAATGACAAGCTTTTGTAAAGTCATCTAAATCATCTACCACCAGCGCGCTATCACCTGTCATATCATATAACATTGTCATCGGAACTTGACAAGTATGCAAAGTGTTTACTCAATCGAAGTATTTACTAAGGAGTTCCGTTGTGTCCGGGTGTCTGTTGAACAGCTCCTGACTCTATCATCAGATCAGCTCACTGCCACCATACAATTTCAATCGGTTGGGGATAACTGCTTCAAAATAGAGTTGCAATATTCCACCTTAACAAACATAGTTTCATACATACATACATTGCAAGTTAAATAAAAGCTTGTAATAATGATTTAGGATATTACCTTGAGTTCATAGTTAGAATGGGGTGAGCGCGCGTCGATAATTCTCAATGCGTCACCAGTCGCTGCTATGATGGCAGCCGAACCATCGCCCAATGCTCGGACTATGCTCACAGGCGCTTTAAGATTATCCAGCTGTCAGACAAACATAGTTGCGTTATATTTATTTATTTATTTATTAAGGCAGCGCCAACAGCACACATAATACACATTAAATACGTAAACATTCATGAAAAAGTATTATAGTATGTGAACCAATTAAAGGCATGCACAGCATTACTAAAAAACCGGCCAAGTGCGAGTCGGACTCGCGCATGAAGGGTTCCGTACTATTTTATCTATACAAAACGGCAAAAAAACACGTTTATTGTAGGTACAAGAGCCTCACTTAAATATTAATTTGGTTTTTAAACCAAAATTACCAAGAGTTCTCTAACCCGACGAGCATGCATGAGGAATGTGATGAGAGTGAACGAAGCAAAATAAGTTTTAAGATTTACCCTTATAAAATATAGTTCTCATATTGAAACAATGACAATGACATTGTATTAAAGTATAGTAAGTATTTTATCACTTATCTAGTTCCCATAATAAAAGCTTTGCATAGTTTGGGGCTAGATGGCGCTGTGTGAAACGTCCACCAATTTTTATTATTATTTATTTATTATTGTACCTGTGAAACGACGCTCTCCATGAAGGGATCCCATATGTGTACTACGGAGTCGGTTGAAACGGCGAGACGCAACGACTCCAGGAAGGAAAGAGACAGCACGCCTTTCTTGTGACCGGTGTAAGTCCAGTTGCATTGAGTAGTTGCGTTGCCGTCGCCCTGTTTATAAACATGATTTCGATTTTATGATTTTATATATTTTATTGGTTATATGTTTTCTGTTCACAGATCCGAAAGTTTTCATGTTTGTGCCACAACCACGCCCAAACGTATCAGCCTAAGTATCACAATAACAAATTAAATTTCAACCTTTTCACTAATATTTTAAGGTTCAAATTCGAAAAGCTCACCTGATTCCGTAGCGACCACAACTTCACAGTCTTGTCTTTTGATCCGCTCATGAAGGAACTCTCGTTGTCCAGACAATGTATGGACTTGACAGAGTGCGTGTGTCCTAGGAATGTTTGAAGTTTGATTTGTTTAAGGTTGAAGCGGGTCTCTTTGTCGGGTCGACCGATTTCATGCTCCCAATATATCAGCCAATCACCGCGCAAATGACTGAAACAAATAAAATATTTATCGTTCATTCATTCATTCGATTCGATTCGGTAGCAGTATCTGATCTCGGCCGATCATCATTACATTATCGTAGGAGATTGATATAGGTATGCGAAGTTTTAACTCAATCAGACTATTTACTTAGGAGTTTCGTTGAACAGCTCCAGACACCACAGACACCATATTATTGCACTGTCACCAAAGTTACAAAAGTATGCAAAATTTCAGCTCAATCTGTTGGGGATAACTGGTTAAAAAAATCAGTTGAAGGATTACATACAAACAAACATTGCAAGTTAAATAAAAGTATTTAAAATAATAATAATTACCGATTACTCTTCACTCCGTTATCCATCTTACACGCCACAACATCAAATCCATACTGACAGTTGCTCTCGCAAGCGTCTGTGGCGACGTCGATCCTGTTCCCTACCAAAGTTACGTTGGAGCCGAAGCTGTTGGAGCTGGATATGTGATCGTTGACGATGTCCGGCTTAGTAGGGGTTGCGTCGCGACGGTGGAGAGGCTCGTCGCTGTACGACGGTTGGAAGCGTTTGTCGCGGTTTATTGAAAGGGGCGAACTGCAATGAATCAAGTAAAGAATATGATGCATGTGATGAGCTTTTCAATTTGACGCGTATATGATAAAAATTTGTTGTTCACGCGAAGTAATTTTGCAAACAGACTTTAACCACGTGCACACGAGAGGATATACTTGAGGCATCTGATAGAGCCATAGAAGTGGCAACTCACTGGAAGGATTCTATTGAATAAGTTTTATGAATGAACACATTGATTCGATGAATGAATGAATGAATGAATGAATGAACCCCGTTGCACCTCCTTATGGGTTAAATTTCGAAAATTTATTTCTAGTGCACCCATAATACCATAAAAAGGAATACATTCAGTCAGAGAATAGATCAGTCAGTTAGTAACGTAAGATTTATAGATTTTTGTTATGAATAAATGCCTGAAAAACCGTAAAATTCGGAAAAACTGAAATTGTTTTTTTTATTGGATGAAAACTATATTAAAATATAACTGTAGGTATTGCCAGACAAATCTCATAAAAAGAAAAAAAATGCATCACAACTGTAATCTGTAAGGTAGACGTACTTCTCAGATCGAAAGCCGTTTAGGTCCTTGAAGATGTCTAAAGGGGCAAGAGGCACGTCCAAACATTAAGTTTTTGGTACTATACCCACATTTTGCAGTAATTAGCATTCCATACGTGACAGGTTGTAAACCCATCGCTGCCATTGTTGCAATATAACATGTGTTTTAATCGAAATAAAGTACCTCATAGAATTATTTTGTTCATGTTTCCGACACAGCGCTTTTATAGTGTCACTGTTCTTGAGGCATCGGTCCATTGTGTCCGCGCCGACTAGCTTCGTGAATGATGTGTACGTTTGATACGCTAACTCCTCGTCAAACACCATGAGAAGCTCCTCTTGTGCCTGGAAGGAAAAAATAATAAGATAATGCGAGTCGCGAAATGTACTAGAGTATAACTATAGATTTTGACACGGGTCTTTATCACGTAATTACCTTTAATTTACTTTCCCGACGTTTCGACTATGTTACAATAGCCATGGTCGCGGGCAGACTGTACTAGAGTAGCAAAATCGCGCATTTGCTATATCTGGATGTAATGAATGAAAGTGAGTGAGTGTACTAATAGTGACTGAGGGTACACTAACAGTGACTAGACCGGCTTGCACATTTGCTAAAAGTGTTTAGCGGCGAATTTTATTTAAATTTGACAAATTTGGAGCGTGCTAAACATATTTAAGAATTATAAATAGTGATACGGCTAATAAACACCTTTTTTTTTTATTGCTGACGTTTAGAGGCAATTCAGATGCTCTTCATCATGAGCATCGCCCGCGATCTATTTAAAATGATTAACAACCACGATAGTTTTAATTTTGACATCTAAGAATTGTTGTGCAAGCCGCTTTAAGTGTATTAACAGTAAGTGCACTATATCACTATTGGTATTTAGCTATAAGAGATAATATGTTGACACAAAATTAACGTTTTTTTCTTTCTTTTTCTTTTTACTAACAATGACTGAGTGTACTAAAAGTAACTGAGTGTACTAAAAGTTAATGAGTGTACTAACAATGACAGAGTGTACTAAAAGTTACAGAGTATACTAACAGTGAGTGCGGCAGAGTCGGCGGGTCGCTCTGGCGGCGTGCAGGCTAATTCAGGCAGGTCTGCACGTACCACGCGCCCATCTTGGACCTTCCACTCAGCTGTGGTTCCGTCACGGCATATTTCTAGGAAGCCTTCCATTTTAGGCTCCGAAGATTCTAGGTCTGATAGCTAAAATAATATCAGCATGTTAGAATACAATTTCAAAAGAATAATCATAATATTTGTACAGTTTTTTATAGTTTAAGTTTCTTTCATTGTTATTTTTGACTAGCTGTCCAGACAGACGATGTCCTGTCAAATTATTAGATTTTTCAAAATTTTCCTTCAGCTGACACTAATGAATACAACAAAAATATAATTAGCAAAATTGGTCCAGCCGTTCACGCCTGATACCGTGACCAAGGGAAATAGGGATTAATTTTTATATATAGTTTATTGGTGTACAATAAAGCATTTTTATCCATTCATTCATTCATTTAATAATTTCATGTGAATGAATTTCTTCGGAATTTAATTGTATACCTTATCCAAAATGTTGTCGTCCTGCTTCGGCCAGTTGTCAGTCTTCCCGCTCGCTTTATCAAAAGCTAAGAAGAATCTGAAATGTCAAAAATATATAAAATACCAAATAGGGCAAATCAAATCTTTTAATCGATTTCGCGAGGAAAGCGCTCTTGTGACGTCTCAATAGAAACAAAGTGGCTCGCTTGGTTTTCAGATGGAGGGACTTGCGTTATCTATTTAAATCTATATCTTTGTCTATTGTCTTTGACCTATTTGGTGACGTTTTGGAAAAAGGCCAGGTCAAGAGTACCCACTCTATACCGACGAGTATGCATGAGGAATGTGATAAGAGTGAATGAAGCAAGAGGTATATCAGGACTGTACCAGTTTTAGCATAAACCGGGGTCTCTCCCTCGGGGAAACAGGCGTGATTCGCTCGCGTCAAGTTATTTTTTGACTGGCCTCACAGCTTACTTGGTAGTAACTCTGCCTTCTACGCTGTAGGTTGTGCGTTCGATCCCCACCCAGGGCAATAATAATATATATAAGTATTCTATCAGTTATCTGGTTCCCATAGTACAAGCTTTGCTTAGTTTAGGGCTAGATGGTGTTGTGTGTAAAGTCCGCCAATATTTATTTATTTATTTATTTTATTTATTTTCAAACAGACATCCCTTCTGCACCTCCTAGGAGTTGTATGAATGAATGAATGAAAATGCTTTATTGTACACCATAAAACAAATAAATAGCAGCGAAAGAAACTTAAACTAGAACAAACTGTACAATGGGCGGTCTTTTCGCTAAAAAGCGATCTCTTCCAGACAACCTTGGGATGGAGTGAATATAAAGATGAATGGAAGATTGGTCGGGGTGCACTAAAAACAGTATTCAATAATAATCGAAGAATAAATACTTTAAATAAATACAAAAAAAAAAAAAACATACAAACATATAATATGATCAGAAATGTATAATATACATAAATATATAAAAATATATATTTATAAATATATATAATTATAATAAATGCAACAAACTAATGAACCAGATTCTCTTCAGTTAAATAGAAATTCTTCAATCTAATTTTAAAAGTGGCTAGTGAGGGAGACTGCTTAACGGATAGCGGTAGCGCATTCCACTGACGGACTGCTTGAACGGAAAAGGAATCACCATAAAACTTGGTTCTATGCACTGGAGTTTTGAGAAGGAGGTTTTCTGAGGACCGAGGAGCTCGGGAATTTGAGCAATGGAGAAACTCGACTCGGTCCTTCAAATAACAAGGAGTGGATGGATTTCGGAGGATATTGAAAAGGAGAGAAAGGATATGAGTATTCCGGCGAAGACGAATGGGGAGCCATTTAAGTTGAACACGAAAATCAGAAATGTGGTCATATTTTCGTAAACCAAAAATGAACCTAATACACACATTTTGAAGGCGCTCAAGTTTATTGAACTGTTCTTCCGTTAGGTCAAGATAACAGGAATCGGCATAATCAAGGACAGGGAGAAGTAGAGATTGTGCTAGCGAAATTTTAGTAGCTATGGGAAGAAAGTTTCGCAGCCTCCTAAGCGAACCCACAGATGCAAATAGTTTTCGGCTCACAGATTCAAGCTGTGGGCCCCATGACATACTGCTATCCATGAAAACACCTAATTTTTTTACAGATTTAGAGTAAGGCACAGTAACATTATCAAAATTGATTTGAGGAAGAGTCGACCAATTAATTTTCATTAGAGTGCGAGAGCTACCTAAAATAATTGCCTGTGTTTTGATCGGATTTACTTTAAGGCCATAGGCCTTACTCCAGTCATTTATTCTAACTAAATTGTTGTTAGTGGTAGCAATGGCAGTAGGCAAATCCTCAAGAGAAGCTTGAGTATAAATTTGGAGATCGTCTGCATAAAGATGGTAGGGAGAAGTTAGTTGATGTGAAATGGAATTAATAAAAAGGGAAAAGAGAAGAGGAGATAAAACGCCACCCTGAGGTACACCGGCTGAAGTGCAACACCAAGACGAAAATAACTCATCAAGACGTATACGCTGCCGGCGCCCGAGCAAATAGCTGCGAAACCAGTCAATCACCGATGGAGATATGTTAATTGAGCGAAGCAAACCAAGAAGGATTTCAAAGTCCACTGTATTGAACGCATTACTGAAATCTAGTAGTGTCAATACAGTTAGATGTCCGTTTTCCATACCCGATCGTACATCATCAGTAATTTTAACGAGTGCCGTTACAGTACTGTGACCGGGTCGGAAACCGGACTGGAAAGGATTGAGCAGGTTGTTTGAGACTAAAAAGGAGCTAAGCTGACCAAAATTAATGCACCCAAATTCAAGTTTCTACGACCGGTGGTTTAGGCTGTGCTTTGATAGATCAATCATTCAATAACGCAAAAGATTTATATATTTAGACAAGCTGACCCCGCGAACTTCGTATCGCTTTAGAATTAAGTCTTAAGTTCCCGTTCCCGTTCCCGTTCCCGTATTATCAAACCTAATAAAGCTCAAATTGACTCTAAATTTTATTTAGAAAACGTTTATATGGGAAAAAGAAAAGGGCTGTTTTTAGGGTTTTCCCGGCAATTATTCAATAATTTTTCTCACCTTTTAAACCTTCCCTAGACCTCCACGAACATTTCAAGACCAAGATAAGATAAATCCGTTCAGCCGTTCTCGAGTTTTAGCGAGACTAACGAACAGCAATTGATTTTTATATATAGAAGATGTGTGTATCTATGTCTGTGTAATCACCTCTGTAAAGCCGGTACACACAGGTGTTTCCTCGTCATCTCCGGTCCAACTCTCAACGCTACCGCATGCAGCGCGGCCGCGAGCTTGCGACAAAGTGCCCCACGCGCCGCAGCACCGCTGGGGCACGCGCTACGCGTCGTCCCAGCTAGACGGAGGGAAGGCTGAAGAATGCTTTTTAAGAATGTGTCCTGAAAACGATAGAACGATTGTTCAAAAGAACCATGTTTGCAACATGTCACGTACGAAATGCTAGCACATAATGTGGGCAGTTTCAAATGCGCCTTGAGATGTCAGAATATATCTACCGTACTTAGGGATATAGGGATAGTTATTTTTTTAAATGAATAAGATATATAACAAGGGTCATGACTGAAATTCCCAAGCATGATAGACATTTTTTCAGATCTCCAGATGCTCAAATCGGAATTTTAATGTTTTACGATAGAGTCGTCAAAAATCGGTTTTCTGACTTCATTAAGCGACGCGGATGAAGTCGCGGGTATAAACTATTTATGAGATAAATTAAAGATGTTTAGATGATTTCTAGAATTACCTGCAACTGCTCCATAATCTTGACGTCAGTCATGTAAGGCACCAGGTACTTGATAAGCTGAAGACATGCTACGACGCCACCTTCTAAAGGAACCGACAACCGCTTGCGACACGACGCGATCAGCTCGCTCATGTGCGGTAAGTATTGGAATATTATAAGCTGTTCGCCGTACATTGCTGGAAATAAGTTAAGAAATATATATAAACTAACCGACCCGTGACAGACGTTGTCCTGTCAAATTTCAATAATCAAATAGAAAAAACTGAATGTTTTTAGTCTGCGATGTCAGATTTGTTGCACTCCAGAGCAGAAATCATCCATTTCGTGTTTTTTTATCGTTTCGGGGATGTTTTGAATTTTTTAAAGTAGTCTATTATTTATACGGGCCTTATATCTACATTTACAGCCAATTTGATTTTTAAATCGTTTTGTCGTTTAGGCCTGATTGAGGAACAAACATACATACAAACTCACAAACTTTCGCATTTATAATATTATTAGGATATTTGTGTATACTTACAAACAATAGAAATAAGGCAGTTTATAACCTTCGCAGCGTTCTTATCTCCGACCACCTTACTGTTCACAATGGATATCTCATCGAACTCATCTTTCTCATCCGTTTCCCACGGACTAAGATTCTCCTTCCCAATGTAGCACAGCGTCAACATTTTTAGTAAATTCCTGGTGATATATCTACACGTCAGTACCGGGCCTAATCTATGCGCAAGCCATATTAAACTTTCCGAACTCATGTCAGATATTTTGCAATTTTCTTTGCATTCTATATAATCCTCGGGTATGCTACACGTCGCTTTTGCGTTGCTCTCTGACTTATTCAAGTCTAAGTTATTCACTTGCCGAAATTGAATACACTTCCTTAGTTCTACTTCATCGCTATCTTCTTCAGCGAAATGTAGGTAACTCGTGAACATAGATTTGGTAGGAATTTCGATCGACGGAGATGTCTTTTTGTGCGTTGCTTCTGCATATTCGTCTCTAGTCATAGCGACATTAGGTTCTTTATTGATTGAGTATTTGGGAAACTCCGCGGATGGTGACTGTGTATGTATGTTGTTTTCGTGAGGAGCATTTGAAGAGTTGCAAGAGTCTATTGATTCGGCGGGTGATTTGCTTCTACTGTTTCTGCTAGGCAGTCTATCTTTGTCCGTCTCGAAATGAAACAGCTCATTTTCACTTCTATTATCGCTGTCTTTGTCTTTCAAAGACTCGTGTATCGTTTTATCTAAACTGGGAGTTGTAACATTTTCAGATCCGTAAGATGTGTCAGGGGAAAATATATCCGTGTTCGTTGATAGAGCGTTTTTGACATTGTCGTCCGAATATCTTGGCTTTTTGTTCGCCATCGCGCGATTGTGACACAAATGTCCAGGGGATCCTACTTCAGAGCTGACATCTTTGTATCCTCCGACAGCTTCGACCAGATGCTGTGTGAAGTTGTCTAAGAAGCACTGAAGGCCGAGTCTCACCATAAGTTGAAGCAGGAATATGTTATGGTATAGCTTAACGAACTTTTGTCTGCTCGCCATACCCCCATTCGCCATCGCGTCTACATCTATTATCTTGTGTTGTTCAGGCTTGTCCGTAACATATTCGTCGTCTTCGTATAGATTTAGTATGTGCCTCATTAGTTTCTTCCTTGTCTGCGCCGGGCCTAGCGCTTTGCTGATTGTATCAAACAAATACCATGCAGCTAACACTGATGTATCTTTGCTTTGCAGCAGTTTCTTGTAATGCGCCAAGAAGATATCTAACACGTCGAATTGACTGGTGCTGATTTGGTTTAGAAGGACGTCTAAATGTATAGCGCAAGCCTGTATTTTTCCTTCAGCTATTTTTTGCGTGAAATACATTTTAGTTTTGTCCAAGTTTTGGTACTTCTCGCACTGCGTTCCGTCGCATTCGTACATGTATAGTATGTTGAGTTCGTTGCTTGTAAGTTCAAATTCGTGAAGTGTGCTGAGCAAGTTGTAGAGGGTTGCAAAGTTTTGCGGGAAGGGTATCAAATGTTGCATCAATAAAGGTTGAAGCAACTGCGACGGGCTAGGTGTGGGTAAGCCTTTATCGGTAACTGTTTTTTTCGGTTCATCCTTTTTAGAAGTCAGTTCGCTTTTGAAGCTCAAGCTAGGAGGCTGCACGTTTAGTAGCAACGATGCTATGTAGCTCACACATTTCGGCATCGCGTTGAAGTTGTTTTTTAAGACAGTGCGACAAGTATTGAATCTTTCGTGGAAATTGCCGTTAAAGGTTCTTAGAGGTCGCATATATGTGTGAAGAAAGATTTCTACAATCAGGCATCCTATCACGAGCATATCTTGCCGTCTGCTCTCTGTCACAAACAGCTTATAAACCGCAGCGTCTGTTGTGTATCTTGTGTTGAATGTTCTATTCTTTCTTTCTTTTAGAACACTTTCTATATGCGCATCCTGACTGATCTTCTTCAAGTAACTTTGTTCGTATGAGGCTAGAAACATGTGATTTGTGAACGCTGTGTTATCATTTATCAGCACATTATCCTGTCTGATTTCTTGTTGCATTGGAAAAAGGTTTAAAGTGGAGACGTTTTCTTTCTGTTTCTCTTTTTCTTCCGCCTTGCTGAAGAAGCATTTTGTTCTAAAATTGTCTAAGGACTCTAAAGCTTGTATGGACGCGATAGGGTTGAACTCTTTTGGTAAATATATGATTCCCTTCCCTAGCTCTGACCTTTGTACCCTGTAATGTCTGGAATGTGAGGAGGCCCTTCCTTCGTGAGTGGATTGTTTGTCATCGATGCTTTTAGACAAAGACCGCGCTCTGCTACTGCTTTTGTGCCGAGATCTAACACGTTGTGGGGGAACGTGTAAGCGAGAAACGTGCTGAGGTAGATGATGGCTAGTCGATTCCTCTTCTTCGTCTGTTATGTCGTCTGAACTGTCGTTTTTGATAGATTTTCCTGTAAGACAAAATATCTATTTTTAGGCATAATTTTTTTTATTTTAATTTTTGTTATCCGAGTGCTACACTTTCAATTCTAATCATAAGCTCTCATCGATTACTTCAGGAGTGGAATTTTATTTTATTCCACATGGAGGTAGAAAAACATAAATATAAATATTTAAATAAATATAAATATTGGCGGACTTTACACACAGCGCTATCTAGCCCCAAACTATGCAAAGCTTGTACCATGGGAACTAGATAGCTGATAGAATATCTATATACTTTTTTTTTGTAAATACATATAACACCCAGACACAGAACAAGCATCTATGTTCATCACACAAATGTTTGCCCTGGGTGGGGATCGAACCCATAACCTACAGCGCAGAAGGCAGAGTTACCAATTATAGTATTTACAAAAAAGTATATCTGTATTATATCAGTAATTTGATTTTCATAGTTCAATCTTGGCTTAGTTTGGGCTACATGAAACTGTCCACCAATATTAATTTAACATCCTGGTCAACGGCACCACAATGTGTAACAGTCACTCAGTGTAAAAGTCAACTTACTGGAGTCTCTAGTCGTAGTCCAATGCAACCTAGGCGGAGCCGGTGGCAACGCTCTCGAGGCTTTAGGAGGATGTGGAGCTGTCAACAGCTGAACTGTACCACCTCTTCTCGTCTGGTTATGGCCATCTACAAGAGATAGGCAGACGTTTTTCGCTTTGATAGACGCTGTCCCTGATAGTCTGAAAGAGGGTAAAAATTATAGCGACGTATTTATTATTTTACCTAGTATTTTTTTTATATTGTGTACTTATAATATTTTATGATTTAATTTTTTTTTGTTTACTAGTTTCCGCCCAAGGCTTCACTTGCATGGTACTTGGATACGCTACGTATATTCTAAGTAAATGAATTAGGTCGTTTTTGAGGCACAAACTTCCAACTTTCAGGCACAACTTTCGAATTTACACTGTTTTTCAAGGTTTTATTAAGTTCTGTTTGTTGAATAAATTATATTTATTATAATATTACTAATTTAATTGCTGAAATCAAAAGTACATCACTGAGATCTGAGCTCAGCAAATATAATAGTATTTATAATAGGTATATAGGTATATACCTATATAGGTATAGGTATAGGTATATAGGGTATAATAGGTAGTGATTAAATGGTATAATTGTACTTACTTGTATCCAAAAGTGATATCGATCCAATGATGAAGATTCTCAGAAACGTGTGTACTCTCCAACGCTTCTCTGTGCTTCGTGATGAAGTCTTCGGCGCACGAAGCCCATGTCGGTATTCCTAGGTCCTGCAAGTGCAGGCCAATAGAGGAGTCATGCTTAAGGAATTGAGACCTGACAGCTTATGTTGTCAAAATAAGTAAAAAATAACAGTTGTACATATGAATTATAAAAAATAAAAAATCTTTTTTACATGCTGACTAATTTTACGTTAAAAATCGTAAAATTACTTAAAACTAGCCTACGTTTTAGATCTATTATCCTGAGGTTACGTGATTTTAGACTTTAACATAAAGAAATAAAAGCTTTATCGAGGACACAACAGAATCGCTACAAAAATAAGTACCACACCACTACCAATATAAAATTGACAGAACTATTTATACACATTATTATTATGTATACAGAATCTCTACTTACTGGCAAATCCTCGTGAATGCTTTTAAAAACGGTTGGATCGGTGTAGAATTCTGGCACACATTCATCCGGCGTCCACTCTTGCATCCGCTGGATTGAGGCCGGATACTCCGCCGGTACCCAGTTGTTGCGTACGTGTTTGCATAACATCTCTTTTGGTGTCCTATTTAAAATATCAATGATAAACTCAGATTTACTCATAATAACATGATTTATGATTGATGACTCATTATGATTTACACACAACACATATTGTATATATCGTCTACTAATATATGAGGAGGCACTATCTTGTATTTTTACATAAAATAAACTGTCACATGTCTCTCTTTCCACCTGTAACAGCGAATCTACCAAGTTCGAGCAATTGGGTCAAACCTGGCGAAGGAGTTATTGATAATTCTAATTCAATCCATTTTCGCTTTTCCTGATAAATTAATTGATAGTTATCAATGGATCTTTATACTTCATGGACTGTAGATTGTAATGCTGATATTTAGTTGTGTAATATAAATCAAGTTATCTTACGGATACCGGTCAATAAAACCGAAATCATAATTGTTATAACTTTGATTGCGGTTTTATTTGTTTAAAAGCTGACGTGATTAATATGATGTGGTTCTTCGCTAATAGTTGAAGTAGAAGGGATGTTGAAGAAACTTCTGGTCTGTTTGATCAAAATCTAGTATCCTGTGACTTCAGAGGCAAGGGTTTTTCACATTTATTTAAAATTATTAGTCGTTTCAACACACAAGGATTAATATAGCATACCTGCGCGCCAAGTAAACATAGCAAGTGATATCGGATAGCGCGTCTGACACATGGTGTGGGATCTGGCCAGGTGCGCTGACGTCATACGTCATATCCAGCTGTCTATCGCCTTTGTTCAGGCGGTACTTCGATCGGGATAGGTCCCGCCAGTTTCTGCCTGAAATTTAAATGGAGTTGTCAAAAATATATATGTATATATACATTATATATATTGGTGGACATATCACAGAGCGCCATGTAGCCCCTAAAGTAAGCAAAGCTTGTACTATGGGAACCAGTTAACTGATAGAATACATGTATATACTTTTTTTTCTTCATAAAAATACATACTTATGATACATTATACAGAACATTTATACAAATGTTTGTCTTGGGTGGGAATCGAACTCACAACCTACAGCGCAGAAGGCAGAGTTACTACCAACTGTGCTGTGAGGCCACCCATTACAGTGGCCTGAGCACAAATCACTATCATATTGGACAACCTATCGTCCAAATGTCAAAACTGGTACTTTTGTGTCAGTTTTGACATTTGGACAATACGTTGTTAATACGATAGTGGTTCATGCTAAACCCCAGCACACTCAAGTGCTTGCAGTTTACTAATTAGTGTGTTTTAACCATAAAGCAAACAGGCTCTAACTTACCACATCTTGAAGCAAAGTCTGTCACCCAAGGCACCATAAAATGAGCTTGAGGGTCATCAGCACTTCTCCCAGCCAAAACATTGAGGTGAAGCAGGTAGTCCAAATTCGAGATCTGACCTCTCACCCACAGCATACAAAGCTTTTCTAATTGAACAGCATTGTTTCTCCAACAGTCTTCTTTTGTCACTTGTTCCTTACTTCCCTGAGTTTGACTGTTTACTGCGGGACTTTGCTTACTGCGATTCTGCTCGTAGATCAATGAAGCATCTAAGCAGTGTATGTTGTTCGTTATCACAGGCAAAACCTGCAGCCATAAGTCTTCCGACAAATAGATGTCTTGCATTGTCAGCATACCCATACTAAGACCACGATCACTTAAGGCTTTACAGAGATTCAGCAGTTGATACACAATAAACAAACCTCGACCGTAGTTCAAATCTATGAGATTCGGACTAAAATTCAAACAATCTAGAAGAGTGTTCTCATAATGCCCTCTGTACACTATAAATACATTATTGTCAGTTTCTAAGATGAATAAAGCTGCCAGCAAGTTCGCATGGGTTTCATAAGCTTTGAGAACATTTCTGTTTGTAATTTCTTTATACTCTACATGGTTGCCCGCACTGTCAGTCTTAATCCTAATAATGTTACAGCCGTACAGTCGAAGCGCAACTTCTGAAACTAGCTGGTCATGCTCTAGTAAATTAACAATAGTACTCTCTTTACTGCCTTCTATGTTCTGGCAGTATTTCTTATAGGATTCTTTCCACAGTGATCTTTGGTTGCTATGTGAGACATACTGCATGAGCTGTGATATGGTCAATGGTGTTTCCGTATTGTTTTCACCGAGCTTGTAACGTGGAAGAGGTAGGACCTTGGAGACCTTCTTGTTTAGTACCTACAATGATGACAATGTAATTTAGCATAAACCAAACCTAAACCTGTTACCGGATAATTCGAGTGGTGTGGAGTTGAACAAATACCTTGATAAATACTTTTCGCCATGGATACTGAACACTTTCACCAGGTTGCATCGAAAAATCATCGTTGTTCGTAAAATTATCTATTTCCACATTCTTTAGCCATTTTTTCAGCCAGCCTGTGTTTACTATGACTGCAAATAAACTAGGAGAAGCAGTATTATGTATATTCTTTGGACTCAAACCCAATTCTCTAGCAATGATATCCATTTCTATAAAATTATATACAATGTTTTGTAATTGTTTTGGTAAGATTTTTCTGATTTGCAGCCATTTGTTTGATAGGAAGAATGGGGATGATAAGAAATGTCACTGTCAAAATTTTACTAGTGGTGAATCGATTGAAACTTCTATTGATAAGTAATCGATTACACCTAGTTCTTGTAATATTAAAATAATAGTAAAATATTAATCCCTAATCCTATAATATTAAAATGTGAAAGTTTGTGAGTTTGTATGTATGTTTGTTCCTCAATCAGGACTAAACGACAAAACGGATTAAGTTGAAATTTTCTGTAGATGTAGATATACTGCCCGAATAAATAATAGACTACTTTAAAATATGAAAAACCTCCCCAAAATGATAAAGTACGCAAAAGGGATGATTTCTGTATAGATGGCGCTAGTGTGCAACAAATCTGACAACACACGACAAAAAACATTCAGTCTTTTCTATTCGATTATTGAAATTTGACAGGACAACGTCTGTCACGGGTCGGCTACTAATAAATAAATAGGATCACGACTGTAATCCCCAAGTACGGTAAACATTCTCTCAGATCTCTAGGTGCTTATATGAATTCTAGAGGGGGTAGTCAGAGGCACGCCCAAACATTATATTTGGCCCATGCCCATGCAATAGAATGTATTTTATTTATTAATGAATTTAGCATTGTTCAAAATTCTGGCACAATGATTTATGGACGAATTCGTGCGAATTAATAACAAAAACAGTTACATATGGCATATATTTTTTTTATTGAAATAGGTAACTTAAGTTATATGTACCTATAGATAGGGTAGAAATTAGAGTTAAATTTATATTGTGTACAAATATTATTTTGGAAATGGTTAGACACAGGGTTCATTTCATCTTCTAGACAAAATATTGAAATAAGCAACAGTGTTTAATCACATATTAATATATTATATAGGTTTTTAGGCCAATTTATCAATAAAAATTAAATAATTGTACCTAAAATAAGAGAAAAAATAATAAGTAGATATGCCTACTATGCAGCTTATTACTCGCACGTAATACTATTAGCAATTAATTATTTCAAGTCTCTAAGTAATTATTCAATGATATATCAGCAAAATTAGCATGGAAGGTACTTACATAATTAAGTACCTACCTACTTACTTCACTAACAGCATTGTAATTGATTTAGGAGGAATGGTAATATTTTTTTAATCTGTTAAATTAATTAAATTTTTGGCAAGTTTGGAATGTAAAAAGCTTTGGCACTTAATTAATAACATTCCTTAAAACGATGCGATACAAAACTGACCAAAAAGAAGACCAAGAAAGCCTACCAATACAATAATCAATGCTGGCTAGATACTCTGGTCAGATAATGTTTCCATAGTGCATCTTTGTACAAGATAGCTTCAGTTTCCGGGTTTTTCGAAGCAATTATGCCTCGACCTACTACAACAACATCAGCGCCATTTTCTAAAATAACTTGTTTTGGACTGTTATAAATCTGGCCAAATTCATCCTTTGAATTCTCGAGTTTGACTCCTGGCGTCAATTGTATTTGTCCAGGGTCCTTAAATGTACCCTTGTTTTGGCACACAAAACCAGTAATCAGCTCAGGATATTTCTGTGCCATGTTAACAGTTGCGTCTTTGTACTCCGGTGAGATAAGATTACCCTGAAATTATATAATAATCTTTATTAGTTAAATGGCAAGAGTATATATATTTTTTTCTTTTACATTTTTATAAATGTGGTTTTTACAGTAAGGTAAGTTACCTACCTCACTACTCATTTCAGCTAACAGAAAAACACCTCTGTTGACGTCATTCGATACAGCATTCAGAGCTTTCAATATTCCATCTCCTGGCAGCGAATGTACTGTTACGCAATCTGCCCATTCAGATACTTTGTACAGTCCTTTCGAATATTGTAAGGATACAGTGTTCCCAATATCAGCATATTTTCTGTCTTCCAATATAAGGAAGTGAAATCTATCAGCAATCTGTTTTAGACGTGTGATGAATTCATCATTAAAGTCTTCTATGATGTCAACATGGGTTTTGACCAAGCAGACATGTTCACCAACTTTCTCCAAAAGATCGAAGATTTTTGTTGATGTTGTCAGATCAACTGCTAAACAGAGATTTGTTTTCTTTACCGCCATTATATTAAACAATTGTTTGGCTATCGGGTTTGTTGCTAATTCAGCCCGTTTCTCGTAGGGCAAAGATAACCTATCGATAGTTTTTTCTGAAAATTAAAAAATATTAACATTTTATATTACATTTAAAACATGAAAGACAGAAAACTGTTTATAAATAGATACAATTTAACTTACGAATAACTGGGGCCTGAGTCTCTATCAGATATTCTTTAACTTTTTGTACAGTTTCCTTCGTGATTTTTCCGTTTTCTGATAATATCTCAATAAGTGTTGACATGGTAAATAAAGATTGCACCTGTACATCATTTGCATTTAGATTTTTAATTCCACCTTGTTCCCTATCTAAGATTACAACAGTGTTGTTAACCACTAGACCTTCTTTGCGCAGATCTTTTACTGTTTCCAAAACACTGGATCCTGAAGTAACAACGTCTTCAATGATGAGGCAGGTTTGACCAGCTTTGTAATGTCCTTCAATAGACTTCTTAGTACCATACGTCTTAGTTTCTTTCCTTCTCATCAACATTGACTTCTTTACCTTTACACCGAGAAGAGTTGCTATCGGTAAAGCAGTGTACGGTACGCCGCATACATGATCATACTGAGTATCCTTTGTTCCATGATCGAGAAGCAAAGACGTTATCAATTCCTGTAAATGTAATAAGTTTCCCCATATATTTTTATAGATCCTCAAGAATATAGGTGTCATTTATTTTTACTATGCTAATAAAACCTCTAAAAAATCTAATAGTATACCTATTCAAATGTACCTAATAAGTATGTTGATTAGAACACTATTTAAAAAAATGAATACCATAATCAATATTGTTTTACTTTTAGGTACCTACTTAAGTCTATTTTTTTATACATAATATATATCAGAAACACTTAAGTACGATCTGAACTGTTATTTTTTCTATATAAAAATGTCAGCACAAGCGATCTGTCCCTTATTACTCGCGTTGATATAATTATTTCATTGAACAATTACAATTATTATAAAAATAAAGCAATTTAGAAAAAACTATAAAGTATCTTATGTACGTACCATTACGTCCGGATAACTAACTATAACCCTCAAATCAAAGTAAACTGGTGTTTTAATACCACTTTTGGTGGTAAAGTCACCGAATTTTACTGCATCTATTGAGAAAAGCTTTACAGCTAACTCAACCAATTGCTTTTCGCAGCTCATCCTTTAATATTTGATAATATAACACGGGACTGAACTATTTTAATAAACAACCACAACACAACCTGTTATGGCACCCACACCTAGACAGTGAATAAAATAAAACAAGGTTATAATTATTTATCGACTCGCCGATAATGCTTGGAATCGATTTCAATCATCCAATGACTGTCACTATTTTTGGTTGAATCATTCATCATACACTCAACTCAAGATATTTATTTCATTCAGTTCAGCAGTAATACCAACCAACCAATAATTTATCAACTCATTCATTCACTCACTCACACTTGTCGTTTGCGAATTGTCGTTGGCGGTCGTTCTGTTGTTGTGTTTTATTTTCGTAAACATTTTTTATTTGTGTTTTCTTAGCAGTGGACTTTTGGTGATTTTCTAGATACTACATTATGCTTTATGTTGACCCGTTTTTCTACAGGTATAGTTCATGTTTTCATACTTAAAATGTAAGAAATACAATGAAAAATAAATACGTCTATTTCGCGCGCTAGAAAAAAAACATTTATTTTGCTGGAAAAGGTAGACCTGAACGTTACGTTAAAGTGACGCACACTCATAAACCGGGTTAGGGACTCAGGTAGAGGGATTTTGAATCGATGTCGGCTCGGTCGGGTGCGATCCACCCCTCCTAATAATAACGGAGTGGGGTCCCCTCCCTCCCTTCCCATAGGGGATGTTAGGCAGACAAAGGGTAGTCGCCCCAAAACGGAGGGGAGCGCGGTCCTGGGGCGAAATCCGTAGGTAGGGGAAGGTTCAAGTTCACCTTTTTTCGCCGTTCTGTTCTAGTTTTAACGGTTTTGCGCGCTCATGCTGCTGTGAAGCCGGTCGTCTTTATTTATATTGTGTTCTTGCTCTTCAGGTTCCAAATTCAAAAATAATGGATGTAGATGTAGAAGAACAATTAGCTGAAGGTAATATAATTTATATAAAACTTTTTTCATTCATCACTTCCTAAAAGTTCTGATCACTTGAAGTCCTAAATAAATTAGACTCTGTTTATATTTGTAATCACACCTACTCCTTAACCTTTACCTACTAGGTCTAGGTATTTCTTTCATTTTTATACAACTTCTAAAACCTAGTCAAATTCCAGATGTTGACTCCATGGAGTATCTAGTGAAACGCAGCCTTCTTGCTAAGAACAAGCTAGCCATCATCATCCAGAAGGGAAACGGGACTCAGTACTGCTGCGTGCAGTGCCCAGTCCGGAGTACTGAGATCGAAGAGTTAGAGAAACATCTCCTCACTCATAACAATGACTACAAGCACCTTTGTGGAATTTGTGGTACCGGGTACGTAAAAAATAAATATTGGCGGACTTTACACACAACACCATCTAGCCCCAAACTAAGCAAAGCTTGTACTATGGGAACCAGATAACTGATAGAATACTTATTTACTTTTTTTTTTGTGTAAATACATACATAATATACATAGTAACACCCAGACACAGAACAAACATCTATGTTCATCACACAAATGTTTGCCCTGGGTGGGGATCGAACCCACAACCTACAGCGTAGAAGGCAGAGTTACTACCAACTAAGCTGTGAGGCCAGTCAAAAATAAATAAATAAATAAATAAATAAGATCACAACTGTAATCCCCAAGTACGGTAGACATACTCTCCGATCTCCAGTTGCTTATCCTTGAAGATGCCTATAGGGAGTAGTCAGTGGCACGGCCAAATATTACTATTGATACAATACCAACATTTTCAGTACATTTTACCTGTAACTTAATAATTTATATTTTAATAAATTAATTATGGGTTTGCCACCTTATAGGAAGTCAGCCGTTAAAAAAGCAATCCATTGGGCTCTATTTTCTGTCAAGTGATGGAAGTAATTAATTAGGAATTATTATTTTTGTAATGTTGTACATAAACTCGCTCACACTTTTAATTATAAATTGCTCTCATTTACTCAACAAAGCAGCATTGTGACCACAGAATATTTCCCAGTAATGCTAACTAATGCAAAATACGAGTATTGTGCCAAATGTAATGTTTGGTCGTGCCTCTGACTAACCCCTATAGGCATCTTCAAGGATAAGCGCCTGGAGATCGGAGAGGATGTACCATACTTGCTGATTATAGTCATGATCTTATATCATTTGATTTTGCATATAACTGTATATTAACAGAAGACTTTTTGATTCTTTGTCAAGGTTGAAGCGCAAAGAGCACCTAGACAGGCACACATTAGAACACCAGCAAGTGAGACCCCATATCTGTACAATCTGCAGCAAAGGCTTCAAGAGGAAAGAGCACCTGAACGTACACCTCAGCATTCACAGTGGAGACAAGACCGAGGTCTGCATGCTCTGCCAAAAATGTAAGTTGTATTGCCACAGTAATTAGGTTCATAATTGTCCGGCAAGTGAAGCCTGAAGCAGCTACTACCTGAACATACTTATTAATTAGCATCCCAGAGAAGACAAGATGGGTCTGCAATGCATGCTCTGCCAGAAATGTAAGTTTTATTGCTACAGTAATTAGGTCCATAATGGTCCGGCAAGTGTACTATCTGCAAGGGAAAAGAGCATCTGATACTTATTAGCATCAACAGAGAAGACAAGACAGGTCTGAATGCTTTGTCAGAAATGTAAGTTCTATTGCTAAATTAATTAGGTCCATAATGGTCTAGCAAGTAAAGTAGTATATTCCAAGTTTCATCCAAATCTGTTTGGTCGTTTGGGTGTGATTGAGGCACCAACATCAAATCATTCTCACAAACATTCGCATTTATAATAGACCCGGCTTCGCACGGGTGGTACCTGATTAAAAAGTAGCCTATGTGTTATTCTGATGTATAAGCTATATTACTATAAAGTTTCCTACTATTACTATTAATTTTAATCCGTTCAGTAGTTTTTGCGTGAAAGAGTAACAAACACACCCCCACACACACACACACACACACACACACACACACACACACACACACACACACACACACACACACACACACACACACACACACACACCCCCACCCACTCACACCCACTCACAAACTAACGCATTATTATATTATTATAATATTAGTAAGAAGTAGGATTGTGGTGTGCAATAAAGCGTTTTCTATCTTACTATCTTCTATACTACATCTACTTATTCCTATGTATGTATAGACCTTAGTTTATGCCAGTTCTCATTACCTTCAAAACCAGAAGTAACTATTCAATATTCTGACACAGACATAAGAAAAGGACGTTGGCTGGACAGTTCCCAAAATAAATATAAAAGAAATTTCAAAAGGGATGGAAGGGATTCCATCCCTTGCCCGGTGGGGTGCGTGATTTTTTGCCAGCTTATTTTAGAACCCACCCTTTCACGTGTAGGATAGGGGAGACTGTTTTGTATTTTTATTATTATATCTTCGAAAGGACCCGTCGATGTCGACTATGGTAGTTTGTTGTGCTATTGAATTTTAATTTAGGAGAACAAAAAATCTACGTAATCTGAATGAAAATATCACTGAAGATACAAGTACATCTGCCTCTACCAATGTCCCTATTAGTAAAAAGAAAACTGCTTTATCTTGAAGAATGTTCAACTTATTTACTGTGCGATAGACGAACGGTTTTTCAGATGTCCTATGATACCTAACGGTAAAGGTAATCCTACATGACCCCTTAGCCTCCTTAGACCTCCAAATTGTAAGATTATTATCTTCATTCAAACATCGGGATTTTGAAAAGAGCCTAACTATGAAGATGAAAAATTTGATGAATGCAGAATAGTTTTTTTCTCAATAACCGCAAAACATACAGTTTTGTTTTTGTGACAAAGATAACTTATAGATAATCTAGATAAACTACAGACAGAAACAAGATTGGTGAAACTTTTCTCGATAGATTTATTTTCCAAAGTTGGCTCTTCAAAAACACTAGTTTCGTTTTTAATCAAAACTATGAATAGCTAAACAGTTCATTTTTATATAATTCGTTAGATAATCATACTAGGTAAGTAAGTTATAGACAGTTTCTTTTTAAGTCACTTTTTGATGGTTTTCAAGATAATGCAGTTTTATCACCTTTTCCGTGTTATCCGGGTAGACTCAGACCATACAAAAAATGTAACATTTCAGATAATACAAACATCTTGCAACTTTCGGGTTTATAGGTTACTAGCTGTCCCGACAGACGTTGTCCTATCAAATGTCAATAATCCCACAGAAAAAAGTACTTTCCGTTTTTCCCGATCTTTACGCCATCCTTATCACTTAGGGGTATGAAAAATAGATAGTAGCCGATTCTCAGACCTACTGAATATGCGTATAAAATTTGGTAAAATCGGTAAAGCCGTTTCGGAGGAGTAAGGTAACTAACATTGTAACACGAGAATTTTATATATAAGATTAGCTTTTATCCACGACTTCGTTCGCGTAGACTCATAAAATCGACTTTGACTACTTTATCGTAAAACATTGAAATTCCTGAAAATTTAAAGAGCCTATGTCCGTCCTAAGACTTAAAACTATCTCTATTTTAAATTCCATCACAATCGACCCAATAGTTTGGCCGCGATAACGTCACGAACAGACAGAGTTACTTCCGCATTTATATATAACTAGCAAATTCAAATTCAAAAATAATTTATTTCAATAAAATCACAAGGATCACTTTGAAACGTCTTAGGAACTAGGTGAAGCTACGCCGATTCCTCGCGACCAAGCCTAGAAGAATCAGGCAACAAACACGGCCGGCATAAAAAAAAGGTAGACCCTACTACCTTTATTTTATGATCCTTTCCATAATGCTATGTCTACATATGCTCCAGTGTGGTGCCAAACGAACAAGGTGAAGGCTCAAACAAGAATAATAATTAAAGAGTAACAAACACACACAACCACTCACAAACTTTCGCATTTCTAATATTAGTAGGATAATTAGAAGTATAGATTAGTAGGATTCGTCGGAAGCAGGATTAAATATCTCAAGTCTAAAGCAGTGTGACAAAGAGCTCGTTACTAAACAATGTTTAGATCTACTTATTATGCCGAATGGTTGGGTTCTCCGAAGGGTCCATTGGGCATTTACCTGCGTACGTACAGTTCCCGTCAAACACCTTGTAAACTTAAGGGGTAATATGTGGAACTTTGGACAAGGGATTATTTTTTATGAGCCTAAGATTCTGTAGTGCGACTTCGTTTGTATGAAGCGAATAAGTTTTCTTTCATAATTTATTTTTTAGATAGCGTAAAGTGAAAAGAAAAACCAGTTAGTATTCTTATAAGCGTTGATGAGTTTGCAACTTGGAATAAATCCTATATTATAAATCCGAAAGTTTGTGAGGGTATTTGGATGTTTATGGCTCAATCACTGGTTAAAACGGGACCCTATTACTAAGACTCCTCTGTCCGTATGTCTGTCACAAGGCTGTATCTCATAAACCGTGCTAGCTAGACTGTTGAAATTTTCGCAGATTATGTATTTCTGATGCCGCTATAACAACAAATACTAAAAACAGAATAAATTTAATATTATGTGGGCTCCCAACAAACGTTTTAAAAAAAAAATGCCGTTTTTTTTATTGATACGGAAACGGAACCCTTCGTGCGCGATTCCGTCTCGCACTTGGCCTGTTTTTTTAATCTGTATTTTCAAAATTCAAATAGGATCACCCCAAGTACGGTAGACATCCTCATATCAAACCAGTTTCTTTTCCCCGAATTAAAACTAACATGGGTGAGGATCGAGACTGGTAAAAAATGCTGGCAGATGTTCTAACTAATGGGAGCTTGTTCCCCTCCCCCTTATGCTTCAATATGAGTTGGAGTTGAAATAGGATACAACATTTTAATACGACTATTATACTCGTAGTACCACGGAATCTCTTTTGTATGGGGAGAATCTACCGATAAAATAAGACTGTAAATGTGATGAAGCATTGTAGGAAGGCGTTTTTCGTAGCAGTTTTTTAATATCTAGAAAAGTAATAAAACAATCCAAAAGACATAAAAAAAAATCAAAACAAACTTTTTAAAAAATATTCACGGTCAAAATTACGAAAGATTATAACCTCCTTTTAAATAACTCAAACGTACCCTGTACCCTTGTCTTAGATGGTTAGAGGGAGTTCGCCTAGTTTTTACCTGTAAAATTACGTCGAATATTCCATGTTTTCGATGGTAAAGACCTAGTTTACCTATGTTTTTGTTGATAGATGTTTTTCGTTACCACATGATCATTTATCTTGATGTTGTGGTGTATTTCAGTGTAAGCAGACAAACAGACGTAAGGGGTCGATGTCAGGCCAAAGGGCGTGGGTTTGAGAACCGGTTAGGCTTGCATCCTAAGGGGTGGTCAGGACAATGACTCTTTGGCTCTGTTCAAATGTTTCTTATACTTATGAAGATATTCTGTATCGTGGCACATGGATAAAAAGTAATAATGTTATCCCAGGGCATAGGCTATTGAAATATACTAATATCGGTAACGTTGGTCGAAACACTACCACAATATTAAAAAGATATTTATCTAGCAGACCCGGCCACGCGTTGCCGTGTCAACAGTTTGCAATTAAATAATATTTCGACTATAAATTGAGATGTAAGCTATCTTATCTTTCAAGCTGGATCAAACTGCACACGGTGTGCAAAGTTTGATTAAAATCGGTTAAGTAGTTTAGGAGTCTTAAATATGACGCGTAATTTATATACAAGTACTAGCTGTCCCGGCAGACGTTGTCCTGTCAAATGTCAATAATCCCACAGAAAAAAGCACTTTCCGTTTTTCCCGATCTTTACGCCATCCTTATCACTAAGGGGCATAAAAAATAGATGTTGGCCGATTTTCAGACCTACTCAATATACTCACAAAATTTCATGAGAATCGGTCAAGCCGTTTCGGAGGAGTACGGTAACTAACATTGTGACATGGAAATTTTATATATTAGATATTAAGATTGGTAAAATCACTTTCTAACTTAACGGCTCTTACCTGCGTTCCACTGCACGTGACGCGAATAAACATACATTTGACAAATCTGCATTATAATATGAAATTATGTATCATCTCGATAAGTGGAGGGAAAACTATACACTCTATAATACGTACGAGACGACGACCCACTGCTTATTAATATAGACTCCATGAGGAAATCTTAAGAATGTTTTCACAATTCTAGCTAACATACCAAAAATAAAACACCATCATCATCGTCATGCCCTTATCCTACTCAACTGGAGTTCGCACATGTTTCATTCTTCCATTCTCCCTATCAGTATTCGCACCTATCCCAGGTCCTTCGAAAGAAAGGAAGAAAACACATTAATTTGTCCCACAACAAGCACAACACAATTTACAAATAAGCACAACAGATAGCACATTGGCTGTGTGAGGGCAAATTGGTCCCCGTCTCAGCATTAAGCCGCACCTTCACTAAACACCTTGGTGTTTTTTACGGCGCTGGTTTTCAGTCGGTACATTAGTGTTTATTATTTTTCTCAAGCCGTGTTGTCTGAGTGTGAGGTACCTCGACTTTCAATCTGAAGGTCGTGGGTTCGAATCCTGGCGTGCATCAATGAATTTTTCTGTTGGAAAAAATTATATGCGCATCAAAAACACGTGATCACAACGGTGAAGGAAAACATCGTGAGGAAACTAGTTAGTATTTTTATAAGCGGCGATGGGCTTGGAACCGGTCACTGGATATGGAATGCTAACTACTGCAAAATGTGGGCATGTGCCAAATATAATGTTACTACCCCCACTAGGGGGATATCTTCAAAGGGTCTAAGCGCCTGGAGATCAGACCCCTTTTTTTTCTGATAAAGAATTTTCCTCCAGCTTTCTACCGTAAAGACCACCTCCAAAAGCACCTCCAGACACACGGCAAGATCCTCATGGAGCAAAGCATGCAGATCCTCGGTGAGAAGGAGCTCTTAGCTCTGAAGAATGAAGTCATGGATGAGGAGTACAATAGCTCGCCGAATTCCGAGGTAAGTTTTAATATTTACCAAAAAGCTTTCTCCCCAAAGACTTCTTAAGGGCTTCACATTCACACACAGCAGCTATAATGTAATGATGTACATGATAGCACGATATATCTCATTATCTATCCATAGAAATCGTCAGATACAGTCAACAATATCTTAAGATACAGAGCGATATAAAAATATATATTTTTTTTTGATACATCTTAATACATCTCAATACATTTCCGTATAATGGAATGAAGGGAAAGATAAATTACATTACATGTTGTGCGTGTGATACATTAAGATAATTTAAAGCTATACATTCCGGGATGTAATTTACATTAATATACATTAATAGCTGCCGTGTGTAAAGCCCTCGATGGCCGGCGGACAGAAGCGGAAAGGATTTAAAATGTATCAATTGAATTTCATAGTTATACAATCGAAATAAGGTATATTTTTCAATGAGCACCTCGGAAGCATCGCAATATATACCTTATTTCGATTGGAATATTTCAATTTATAAATTTTAAATCCTCTACCGCGCCGTTCGCCAGTGTGCGCAGGCCATTAGGTTCCTATTTTCCTTTCACCCTCTTGTTAGAGCTAACAATGGCCTACGAGACCCTGTTAGCGCCAATATTTTGTTTTGAGATGTGTGCAGATAAAACTTACGAGTATATACGTATTCTAGCTATTTATTACCCGCGACTTCATCCGCGTAGATTGAGTAAATCTATTTTGGACAACTTCATCCTAAAACTGAAATACCTAATAAATAATCAAAATATTTTTTTGGGAAAAAGTAGCCTATTTCCGTCCCAACACTTTAATATAAACTCTCTACTAATCTAGTTTCTATAGTACAAGCTTTGCTTAGTTTAGAGCACGATAGCGTGTAAAATGTCGACCAATGGTGGCAATTTTATTGTGTCCGCCTAAAGCTAAAACTTATTAAAAATACTATCATTCTAATTCCTTTAAAGTTAAAGTCTAAATTAGCGTAATCTCAAAATAGAAGTTCAAATGTAATGCAAAAAAGAAGTCAAAATTTCATTTTGGTCAACACCTTTTAACATGCTGACTAAATTTACTTAAATCGTTAAATTACTTAAAACTATAGCCTACGCTTTAGAATTGTCATGCTGAGGTTACGCGAATTTAGGCTGTAAAGTAAGCGGAATAGCGATAGTTTTTGTTAATAGTAGATTTAGGCGTGGACACAACAGAATCGCCACCAATATTCTCTTATTCTCACAGGACAGTGAAATGTCGCAAGACACCTCTCTAGTGATAGACACTAACTCGTTCAGAAACGAGGCACGTCCACACGCTTGTACCCTCTGCCCGAAGACATACAAGCGAAAAGATCACCTGAAATTACATCTGCAGACACACCTCAAGAAGAACATGAGGGCTTGCTCGGAGTGTGGTCAAGGTGAGGCTCCTATAACACCTATTTTAGAATT
Organism: Hydriomena furcata; assembly: GCA_912999785.1. Lineage (NCBI taxonomy): Eukaryota > Metazoa > Arthropoda > Insecta > Lepidoptera > Geometridae > Hydriomena > Hydriomena furcata. Next base: position 11,561,500 of record OU538822.1, on the reverse strand, counting down.
CCGTACCCAAAGGTAAAAACGGGACCCTATTACTAAGACTTCGCTGTCCATCTGTCTGTCACAGGGCTGTATCTCATAAACCGTGATAGCTAGACATTTGAAATTTTTACAGATGATGTATTTCTGTTGCCGCTATAAAAACAAATACTAAAAACAGAACAAAATAAATATTTAAGTGGGCTCCCATACAACAAACGTGTTTTTTGCCGTTTTTATAGATAACTAGCTGACCCGTGCCCGCTTCGCTGTGCGTAAGACATTTCTAATACCATCGTTGACTTTTTTGTAGACGTTTTTAAGGTGTACAATACTGTAGTACATTATTCTGATATTATCTCGTGGGGTTCAGCCAGCATTTGCAATGTAAGCGCAAAAATATGTGTTTATTTACGACATCACATTAGAAACCTCTAAAATTATCAGTGTTTCTCTACAATATTATGCATGTATTATACATATAAACCTTCCTCTTGAATCACTCTATTTATTAAAAAAAACCGCATCAAAATCCGTTGTGTAGTTTTAAAGATATAAGCAAACATACATACATACATATTACATACAGACGCGGGAAGCGGAAAGCGACTTTGCTTTATACTATGTAGTGATTGTACGGACACTTCGTGCGCGAGTCCGACTCGGCACTTGCCCGGTTTTTTCATTGGTTAAAAATAATTAAAGCTAAATAAAGTTTGTAACAATAGCAATACCTGCTCTTTCTTGACGAACATAATCGCTTTAGCCAATTGTAACTTTGATAATGGACTATTTCCTGCAAGTTTTGAAAGATCCATTTCCTTATTCGGTACAAAACTTCAACGGCTAAAACGCAAAATGCCAGCTTAAAATACCCTTTCCAAGTCACCCTCACAAATTGGATTCCCAAACCGGTCCGCACCCCCTATCCTAAGCCCCTCGTTTGCCCATGAGGGAGCTAGAAAAGGGGAGGGAAAGGTCGCAGTACCTCGACCTTGCCAACTCACATGGACTTTAAGCTTTATTACGGGTGGATATGGTATATTGTTGCGTGCGATGCCGTAGCTAGGATATCGATCTTCAAGCGAGTTATTTTGAATAGTTGGTGATTTGAGTGCTGGCTGTTTCATTTAAAACAACAAATAATATGAACACAAATAACCAATAAGCAAAAAAGATGTATGAACCTGAATAGTTAATAATTACGTTTTAAAAAGAAACTGATATAAATGTTTCGATTAATCTCTACCTACATAATAGAAAAAAAACCAGCCAAGTGCGAGTCGGAATCGCGCACGAAGGGTTCCGTACCATTAAACTCTACCAAGTGCGAGTTGGACTCGCGCACGAAGGGTTCCGTACCATTATCTATAAAAACTGCAAAAAAAAAACCCAAATTGTTGTTTGGGAGCTCCACTTCAATATTTATTTTATTCTGTTTTTAGTCAGGCTGTATCTCATGAACCGTGATATTTTCACAGATGATGTATTTCTGTTGGAGCTATAACAACAAATACTAAGAACGGGAGATGGGAATACAACAAACGTGTTTTTTTGCCGTTTTTTATAGATAATGGTACGAAACCCTTCGTGCGCGAGTCCGACTCGCACTTGGCCGGTTTTTTTAAGTTTATTAAATTAATATAATAAATATTTTTAAATTTGTATTTTTTTTAGTATTCCAGCGAGAAGAGCAGTTACTATCCCACATGAGCGTGCATCTAAACCAGCAATACTCAATAATGTACGACGACAAAACTGAGCTACACAGCATGATTGCGGATAACATCATCGACCCGTCCACCTTCGTAAGTTATAAATTACAACAAAACAATATTACTTGCGATGCGAAAGTGACAACGCAGTACCAACTCGTGTAGCGTTGTTACTTTTGCACCGTGAGTAGTATTGATTGAATATTACTTTTGAGCTTGTGGTACGGCTCCTGCTCATTCAAATTACCAATGCTCTCAGACTGTGATGAAAAACAATGTGAAGAAACAAACACGCATTGAATCCTAAAGTACAGTTTATTATAGTTTAAGTTGCTTTCATTGTAATTTTTAGGGTTCCGTGCCCAAAGGGTAAAATCGGAACCCTATTACTAAGACTTCGCTGTCTGTCTGTCTGTCCGTCCGTCCGTCCGTCTGTCTGTCACAAGGCTGTATCTCATGAACCGTGATAGCTACACAGTTGAAATTTTCACTGATTATGTATTTCGGTTGCTGCTATAACAACAAATACTAAAAACAGATTAAAATAAATATTTAAGGGGGGCTCCCATACAACAAACGTGATTTTTTTTACCGTTATTATAGATAATGGTACGGAACCCTTCGTGCGCGAGTCCGACTCGTACTTGGCCGGTTTTTATTATTGGTGTTCAAGAATTTTAATTCATTCAAAAACGTAAAATTTTTATTTTTGTTTGTTATTGGATAATCTAAAAAATTACTGGACCAATTTTAAAAACTCTTCACCAATCAAAAGCTACATTATCATTATCAGCTAGTAACATAAGATAAATGATTTTTATAAAAAATAGAGATTTCTACAAAAATTGCATTAATGTAATTTATGATATCAAAAATGTACCTATAATTTTTCAAATTCAAATTCAAAAATCATTTATTTCAATAAAATCACAAGGATCACTTTGAAACTTTCATTAGAACTGCCGTGCAAAGTCGGGGCGGACTGCTAGTTTCATATAATTCTGTCTTCTCTTACACTGGTACCTAGCTCAGGGACTTCATAGGAATTTTGTTACAAATATTTTTAGGACAATATTATATGCCTAACCATAATATGTATGACAGTTGACAGAAAACAGCCTGCTTATCCCGCGGCTGATTGTCCCCGTCAGCATAAACGAAGACGTTGCCACAGACACAGAACGTCGCCACGAGTGTGACGTCTGCCACAAACGCTTCAAGCGGCGACAGCATCTGAAAGTGCACTACAACGTTCACACCAAGGTCGAACCACTGTTAAGGTGCATCAAGTGTAATAAAGGTGCATTCACTTTTTCAGTATTACTTATTACTTAGCGGCGACTTCGTTTACCTAGATTTAGCAAATTTATTTTTGATGATGTTAACGTGAAATATAAAAAAAAATTTAACAAAAAAAGTAGCCTATATTCATCCCTCATCACTTTAAACTATTACTATTTGAAATTTCGTCACAGACAGACCGAGTTACTTTTGCATTTGTAATATTAGTATAGATTTTACACGCGAGCGAAGCTTAAGGTGATAAGTGAAATTTTTGACTTTTTGTATGGGCTGAGTCTACCCGTATAAGACGGAAAAAGTGATAAAACTGCATTATCACTTGAAAAAAAAAACCATCTTGAAAACCATCAAATTTCAAAAGAAACTGTCTGTAATTTACTTAGCTAGTATGATTATCTAACGAACTATATAAAAATGAACTGTTTAGATATTCATAGTTTTGATGAAAAACGAAACTAGTGTTTTTAAAGAGCCAACTTTGGAAAATAAATCTATCGAGAAAAGTTTCACCATTCGTGTTTCTATCTGTAATTTATCTAGATTATATCCTAAGTTATCTTTGTCATAAAAAAAACAAATCTGTATGTTTTGCGGTTATTGTGAAAAACCGATTCTGCATTCATCAAAAACATTTATTGCTCGTCTTAAATAACTTCAATATATTTTCCAGGTTTCAACAGCGACTCTGATTTGGAGAACCACCAATGCACAGCTCTAATAATACCAATCCAAAACAACTTGAATATCAAAATAGAGTCGTCGCCCGTCGACGCCAAGAAAGAAAACCAATTTCCGATGGAGGAACCTATATTACCGGTAAGAAATATTCAGGGTTTCGTACCACACACTAAACACTTTACAGAGTATACTATACAGTTGGGCAAAGCACACAAAAATAACTTGCAGCTAAGTTGGTAGTACAAACATAGACAGCAATTTATTTGCACACACACAACTTAAAATTAAATACAAAATAGATGATTATGAACAAAGAAATGAAAAAATTACAATGTAATACAAAACCTGTGTAGGATACATTTATGATAAATTTTATAAATCCGAAAGTTTGTTAGGTTGTTTGTACGTTTGGATGTCCGTAGCTCAATCACGACCAAACGAATTTGGATGAATCTTGGAATATATATAGCATAGGCTAAGTATATTCTTTCTAGCTATTTTTATCTATAAAAATCAGCTGGTAAAAATCGATTTTTACACAATCGGACTGCATGTACCACTCGCAAAGTCGCTGGCAAATGCTAGTATGTCGTACAAGCATGATTCTTACACATTCTGTATTTCCAGATGGAGCCAACCCAAGAAGATGAGACTCAGTACATAATTCGCGACGAGAGCGCCATTCCTGTGCCCCAACGAGTGTTCGTATGCAAATGGTGTTCGAAACCTTTCAAACGCAAGGACCACTACAAGATCCACCTGCATATACACACTGGGGTCAAGTCCTTCTTTTGCACCGACTGTGGGAAAGGTGAGCGTTTGCAACCTGTCACAAATGCTCATTATTGCAACATGTGGGCATGTGCCAAATATAATGTTTGGAAGTAAATGCAATTAATAAATATTGGTGGAAGTTATCACACAGCGCCATCTAGCCCCAATCTAAGCAAAGCTTGTACTATGGGAACTATATACTTTTTAGGGTTCCGTACCCAAAGGGTAAAAACGGGACCCTATTACTAAGACTTCGCTGTCCGTCTGTCTGTCTGTCCGTCCGTCCGTCTGTCTGTCTGTCACAGGGCTGTATCTCATGAACTGTGATAGCTAGACTGTTGAAATTGTCACAGATTATGTATTTCTGTTGCTAATATAATAGCAAATATTAAAAACGGAATAAAATAAATATTTAAGGGGGCTCCCATACAACAAACATGATTTTTTTGCCGTTTTTCTATAAAATAATGGTACGGAACCCTTCGTGCGCGAGTCCGACTCGCACTTGGCCGGTTTTTTTAATACATACATAAGATACATTACATACAAACACCCAGACACAAAACAAACAAAATGTTCATTACACAAATATTTGTTCTGGGTGGGGATCGAACCCACAACCTACAGCACAGAAGGCAGAGCTACTACCAACGAGGCCAGTTCAAACATATTAATACAAACGTAATAATAATTTCTTCCAGGGTTCTACCGTAAGGACCACCTTCAGAAGCATGTGCAAGTCCACGCAGCGAAGCCGAAAGTGAGGAAACCTCTGCCTGGTCTCCTCTCACTCGATATGCTGATGAAGAAGAAAGATGTCAAGCCGGAGATCACCATCACTGTAAGTACGAGTAAAACTATTTGCATACAGTCCCCTAGTGAAAACCTTCAAAGATTTTTAGGGTTCCGTACCCAAAGGGTAAAATCAGGACCCTATTACTAAGACTTCGCTGTCCGTCTGTCTCTCATGAACCGTAATAGCTAGACAGTTGAAATTTTCATAATTGATGTATTTCTGTTGCACAAATACTAAAAACAGTATAAAGTAAATATTTAAGTGGGGCTCCCATACAACAAACATGTTTTTTATAGATAATGGTACGGAAACCTTCGTGCGACCGACTTTTTTTTTGTATATATGCGAAAAGACGAAAATTTGTTTTTATAGAAACCTTATAATAATGAAGAATATGAAGATGCTACAGATAGATAAAAGTGGCAAATTTTTCAACTTCATAATTTGGCTTTTTTCAAAATGAGGTTCCTTGAAATAGTAATTTTTCACTTTGGATTTAGTTCCACAGCGACCATTATTGCCTCCTCCATTGTCTGTAGCATTGTCATCATAGGATTTTAGAAGACACCATTTCCCGTCTTTTCAAATCTTATACAAAAATATTCAGAGAAAGAAATTCAAACTAGTAACAGTTAAAATTTCTTCAGAATCAATTTGTTTTTAGGGTTCCGTACCCAAAGGGTAAAATCGGAACCCTATTACTAAGACTTCGCTGTCCGTCTGTCTGTCCGTCTGTCCGTCTGTCCGTCTGTCCGTCTGTCCGTCTGTCCGTCTGTCTGTCTGTCACAGGGCTGTATCTCATGAACCATGATAGCTAGACAGTTGAAATTTTCACAGATTATGTATTTCTATTGCTGCTCTAACAACAAATACTAAAAACAGAATAAAATAAATATTTAAGGGGGGCTCCCATACAACAAACGTGATTTTCGCATTCTAGCGCCATCTAGTTTCATTTGATGTTACTACGTATTATAGGTACTTTTCGCGGTCTCATGCGACCGCTCGGGGTTTGAGAGGTTAGATGAAAGAGGTTTGCGATTCCGCTGGCAGGTGGCGCTATTTTACCACTATCGGTAAAGTAAGTCGGTAAATAGATGGTACTTCAGATGATCGAATAAAAAGTTTGAAATTGAATTATTGAATTCATGTAGTTAGGTAAATAGGTACCTAGGTAGATATTATTATTTTCAAATTAATTTCGAGTTCGAATCCTGGCCGTGCATCAATGGATATTTCTGTTCGAAAAATGTACCTATATGTGCGTTACACGTGTTTATAACAGTGAAGGAAAACATCGTGAGGAAACCTGTTAGTATTCTTGAAAGCGGCGACGGGCTTGCAACCTGTCACGTGTGGAATGCTAACTACGTAGTTAGGTAATTAGGTAGGTTACGAGATATTATGAATTATTTTTTATGTTTCTAGGGTTCCGTACCTAAAGGGTAAAAAACGGGACTACTAAGACACCGCTGTCCGTCTGTCTGTTACCAGGCTGTATCTCGTGAACCGTGATAGCTAGACAGTTGAAATTTTCACAGATGATGTATTTCTCTAAAAACAGCATAAAATAAATATTTAAGTGAGACTCCCGTAAACAAACGTGATTTTTTTGCCGTTTTGATAATAGTACGGAACCCTTCGTGCGCGAGTCCGACTCGCACTTGGCCGGTTTTTTAAAAGAGACATTGGTAGATGTAGGTATGCTTATACCTTTAGTTTTCGGTATTCGTCTTAATACAACCTATATACTACTAGATTTTACCCACGACTTTGTCCGCGTCGATTCTGAAAATCTATTTCTGATAACTTTATTGAAATTAAATATTATTACACAACGGGAATTGCTCACGTAAATGATAAATAGTCGATTTATTGAAATTCTTGGAAATCAAATGATTTTTTATTGTAAAAAAGTAGCCTATGACCGTCCCAAGACTTAAAACTATCTCTATTACATTCAGCAGTTTGTCCGTGATAACGTCACAGACAGACAGAGTTACTTTCGCATTTATATTAGTAATACATAATACATATATGTACAGGGTGTCCAAGAACCTGGCGTCCAACTGGATTCCCACGATGCCCCAAGTTCTAACAGTACTCAGAAAAATATTTTAAAAAATCCACCCCATGTACTTACAGAATTATACTGATTTCAAAAAAAAAGGGGAAATGAGCACCCTGTGACATACTTTTGAATGCTGTGACTGCTAATGCTGATAATTTCGATATTTCTTGGAGGTTTTGTAATCTAGGGTATTGCTGTGTCTAAATAGAATGTAAAAATAAAGTACTTATTGTACCATTTTAAAATAAAATATTATTTTAACTAAAGGTGATATGGAAAATTATTGAATTTCGCAACTTTGACCGACTGTAGTGTAAAAAAAATGTACCAAAATAGTATGGCAAGTGACGTCAAATTTTGACGCGTTTATTCCTCTTTTTAAAAAGGTATAATACTTACACATTAATTTGAAAAAAAAAAATTTGATAATATTTTTACTCAACAACCCAATTTTTACGAAGTGCCTACCTACTAACGGTAACTGTCGGACCCTTTCTTATCTTAGAAACTGTTATGTTACTACTATTATTTACTTCGGTTCCAAGAGTGAGCAAGAAGGAAATACACACAGGTAGATGGGTTCCCAGTAGAATAAAAGCAAAGAATGTTAGTTTAAAGATATTTTATTACAATAAATGTTCAAAATGTTGACCACCCGCGGCAATACAAGCTCTCACTCTCCTTAAAAAGGACCGCTTTATGTTTCGCGAGTAACTTTTTTGACGTATCACCTGCACTGCTTGTGTTATCTTCTCACGAAGGTCAGCGATGTCATTAATGGGCTTCGCATAAACGAGCTCCTTCATAGTTCCCCAGAAAAAAAAATCCAGCGGATTTAAGTCAGGTGAGCGTTTTATAGAGAGTTTTTGGACGAGCAATACCCGAACAGGTGGATTGGGCTATCAGGAACAATCCCGTGGCCAGCCCGCTCACCTGACTTAAATCCGCTGGATTTTTTTTTCTGGGGAACTATGAAGGAGCTCGTTTATGCGAAGCCCATTAATGACATCGCTGACCTTCGTGAGAAGATAACACAAGCAGTGCAGGTGATACGTCAAAAAAGTTACTCGCGAAACATAAAGCGGTCCTTTTTAAGGAGAGTGAGAGCTTGTATTGCCGCGGGTGGTCAACATTTTGAACATTTATTGTAATAAAATATCTTTAAACTAACATTCTTTGCTTTTATTCTACTGGGAACCCATCTACCTGTGTGTATTTCCTTCTTGCTCACTCTTGGAACCGAAGTAAATAATAGTAGTAACATAACAGTTTCTAAGATAAGAAAGGGTCCGACAGTTACCGTTAGTAGGTAGGCACTTCGTAAAAATTGGGTTGTTGAGTAAAAATATTATCAAAATTTTTATTTTCAAATTAATGTGTAAGTATTATACCTTTTTAAAAAGAGGAATAAACGCGTCAAAATTTGACGTCACTTGCCATACTATTTTGGTACATTTTTTTTACACTACAGTCGGTCAAAGTTGCGAAATTCAATAATTTTCCATATCACCTTTAGTTAAAATAATATTTTATTTTAAAATGGTACAATAAGTACTTTATTTTTACATTCTATTTAGACACAGCAATACCCTAGATTACAAAACCTCCAAGAAATATCGAAATTATCAGCATTAGCAGTCACAGCATTCAAAAGTATGTCACAGGGTGCTCATTTCCCCTTTTTTTTGAAATCAGTATAATTCTGTAAGTACATGGGGTGGATTTTTTAAAATATTTTTCTGAGTACTGTTAGAACTTGGGGCATCGTGGGAATCCAGTTGGACGCCAGGTTCTTGGACACCCTGTATATATAAAAATCAATGCCACTTTTCGTTGCAATTTTATAACTCAAGAACGGGCTCACCTATCCAAACCAAATGTTTAGGCTTTGTTCGGACTATTTAGTAGATGGTTTATGTGAAGTTTGCACAAAATCGGTAGACTTTTTATCCAGGTACCACCCATGCGAAGGCGGGGCGAGCAGCTAGTATTTTATAATATACCATTCTAAATAAACATTTAATCATATTACAGGCGCCATCAAGCTCGAAGTTGCGTGTTCCGCTACAAATCAAAGTGCCATACCAAATGGTGATGTCTATGGACAACGGGGAACAAACGGCAGTTACATACGACCCACAGTCCTCACAGGAGATAATCACATAATCGGTATTCTAATTAAAATAGCCTTTTATTTTAAAAGTTCGATTTTATCAAAATATATTAATATTTATAGAAACGATGGTGGCGATTCTGCTGTGTCCAAGCTAAACCTAAAATTTCGTAAAACACAATGGAAGTTATAATTATTCTTAATTTAGAATATTTTAGGTCATCATCATTATTTTCTTCTCCTTTACCCACTTAATGTGGGGTCGGCTCAACATGTTGCGAGGATTTGGCTTATGTTTTACAACCGGCCGCCTGCCTGACGTCAACCATATTTCGTCTATTTTAGATGTGCAAATAAAAAAAAACATTTTAGTCAACACCTTTTTACATGCTGTCATGCTGTAAATTACTTAAAACTAGCCTCAGTTTTAGAACTGTCATCCTGAGGTACGCGAATTTAGACTTTAATGTAAAAGTAATAAGCGCGAAATTTTAGTCAGTTCGCGCTTATATTATAAACAGACCCGTGCCCGCTTCGCTGGTCGACAGATAGTTTCACATCTGGTATTCCAATCTTCATAATAAATAATAGCCAATATGTTGTCGAGGACTAATAGCTACATAACAAAAAAAGTTTCATCAAAGTCCGTCCGGTAGTTTTTGCGTGAAAGTCGGACAACAGACAGACAGACAGACAAAAATTTCAAAATGATTTTTTTTGGCTTGCGTTACTTGTATAAAGGCCGCTAGAAGTATTTTTTTTATTTTTTATTCAATGTACAGAATTGAACTCTTCTACAGTTTTATTATATGTATAGATGGGAAAATGTGTGGATGGTATGTTTGTGCCTCTCACGCCCAAACGACCGAACGGATTTGGATGAAACTTAAAATATACCTAGCTTATGTCCAGGATACTTCTTATCCAGGTACCACGCATTCGAAGCCTCGGACAACAGCTAGTTAAATCTAAAACAATATATACAAAAACACACATATATTTGTACTATTAGAGTTATATCAGTACTGTTCGATTATTGCATGTCGAAGAAGGATTAGGAATTTTTGATGTACGAATTTCTAGTTTTAAATCGTGCACATTTTTTTTTGTCAAATTTATTTTTGACTTACATAAGTGTTAGATTAAGTGTTTTTCCTATTAAGAGAGAGTTCAGCCGAATGTGTCCGTCATGGCTTAGCGTATTTTAAAGCCAGGACATTTAAGCTATTATGATTTTAACTTTGCTGGGATCTTTGGCTAAAGTACTTGATGAAGTAGGTACAATTATATGTCTTAATTTTTTTATTATTCAAAGCGACCTGTTTTGATTCCATATGAGTGAATTAATTAATTAATTTAGAAGCTCTTATTCGATAAAATGGTTTTCGAGCATTATGTGAGTAGGTTATTTTAATATCGTGTGTAAGTGTGGTCGTAACGACACATAATATATAAGGATTTTAATCATTATAAGGAGGTAAATTATGGTATTATTATGGAGTGTGTGAAAATTAGTTTATATTTATTTTGACTATTGTATAGGATGTCCCAAAAATTGTGTCAAGCGGTAGTCCAGAGGTAGAGCTATGAGAGGTACCCAAAGGTATATAAGGTAATAAGGTATATAAAAAAACCGGCCAAGTGCGAGTCGGACTTGCGCACGAAGGATTAAATACCATTATTTATAAAAAACCGGCTAAGTACGAGTCGGACTCGCGCACGAAGGATTACGTACCATCCGTACATAAATAAAAAACAGCAAAAAAAAAAACACGTTTGTTGTATGGGAGCCCCACTTAAATGTTTATTTTATTCTGTTTTTTTTTTAAATTTTATACAATACAATATTAAAGGCTATGGTTACAAATGTTTATCCATCTGCTAGGTATACTAATTTAAAAACTAACAGAAATGAAAGCTAAAAAAATTGCGGAACATACATAGGAACTACATACATGGTGACTAGGCGGAGGGTGCCTTTCCCTTGGACCCTGACACAATTTTTTGGGACTCCGTGTATCATAACTATAGATTTTCACACGGACCTTTATCACGTAATTACCTTTAATTTATTTTCCCGACGTCTGCCCGCTACCATGGCTATTGTAACATAGTCGAAACGTCAGGATAATAAATGAAAAGTAATTACGTGATAAAGACCCGTGTAAAAATCTATAATTATTGTTTACTAATCCGTGTATTTCGTCATAATAAAAATGACAACAGAGTTCTCGAATAAAAAAAAAATTCTTAGAATTGGTTAACTTATGCATTATAACATTATGATCTCGATTAACGGAAATAACCTCCCCCACAACCTCCTTGCAGGAATGGGTCGAATAACCAATAACCCTGTATAACTATACCCGGTTATTTAATACCGATCGGTAGCGGTAGTATAAATTCCTCGTTTTCCGAGTTTCACAAGTTATTTATGGCACCTAACTTATAATTACATTCATAATGATACTCACACTACTTCATTATGTGGATGTACATGGTCGGAAATTTTACATTTTTCATTTTGATGAAAGTTCTTTAAAATCATTTTGAAAATTATGGAATACATCTTATTACAGACGACTGTCCTTAGTTAATTGTTTAATATAAGGGTCCAAAATCTTATATAGTACCATAATGAAGGATTAAGTTCAAAGTGCATATCTTCGACTTAACATTCGGGTTCAATCCCCGAGACGATTGTTTGCATGATCTGCAAATATTTTCGTTAAGGTGTGACCAGACATAGCGCGGCATTCGCAGGATACAAATTTGCCGCGTGACTAGTTTAAACATGAAGGTAAAAGTACGCGCGACCGTCGTCCAATCATGGCGCGGCTGCTGGTCTGGTCACACCTATAGGTGTTGTGGTACCATGGTACTCTCAGTTTTTTTATACCCATAATACAGGACTAGGTCTGTCCGAGTGTTTTTATTCTGTATTATTAATAAGAACATCAAGGATCTAACCGCCTTGAGATCTGAGGGTATGTCTACCGTACGTGGTACGTCGTGATTCTATTTATTTATTTTTTATTTGTAAGAAAAGTAAAGAAATATAATCCCAACCGTAATCCCCAACTACGATTAAATTGACGTTTAATTTGACAAACACCGACAGAAGAACAAATAAGACAGAAATACAGAATAATGATAGGCACCTAAGTAAATAGGTACATAATAAAGACACCTCATAAAAAGTACAAAAAAGTAATTGAACTTCTCAGATCCATCGCGTTCTTGTATGCGAAAAGGGGATAGTCGGAGACACGTCCAAACATTACATTCACATGCCAGTATTTTGCATTTGTATTTAAATAAGCCGTTGAAACTAAGTATTGGTGTAATATAGGATTATTTTATCAACTGAGGTTAATATAAGATTTGTTCATGTTTAAGTCAAATGAAACATTTTTATACTACGCACAATTTATTAATCAGCTTCTCTATATTTCTATAGAAAGCTCTAAATATGGGATTGTCCATTAATCACGCTAGGTTCGAAGAGGCTGGAATGGGGTTCGGCAAAAATTACGAAAGACTTGAGATAGATCACGTGTATTTATTTTAACAAGCTGTAACTTTGTTTGTAATGTGGAATCTTGCAACTCAATTTTGAAGCAGTTATCCTCAGCCGATTGTGCTGAAATTTTGCATAATTATGTAACTTCGGTGACAATGCAATAATATGGTGACAGCAAGCTGATCTTATGATGGAGTCAGGAGCTGTTCAACGGAACTCCTTAGTTAATAGTCGGATTGAGATAAAACTTTGCATACCTTGCAATCTCCAATGACAATGTAAAAATTTGGTATTAACGAGCTGGTCTGATGATGGAGCTCGGATGTAGCCATAGGAACTGCTCAACTACACAACATAACTACGTCGTGTTTGGGCTCGTTGGATTTGTCTTGGCGAGTACTAGAGTACTATAATTTATAAAAGCTTGATTTAAAAAAATATTTTTATAAAAAACTTATTTCGGGTTCAACCCTAATGTTTGTCTGCATAATTTTAATTAGATTATCTTACCTGTATTATAAGGTAAAATTTTCAATGTTTTAAGATTATGTACTAAAAAAATACATGTGATTTAGGGGGGGAGGGGTTATTTTAAACCTCACCGCATATCTACAGGGGGAGGGTTAGAAATGCTAAAAAAACATCACGTGATTAATGGACGACCCCTCTTTTTCACTACTTTTTTCACTGTTGTTAAATTTTACGGTCAAAATATAAAATAAATCCAAAACATACATTACATTTCAAACTATACATGAATTGATAAATACGTGATAAAGACCCGTGTAAAAATAATTTTAAAAAGTTAAAAATGTCTTTTTTTTTTTGTAAATAATAAGTGATTAGTTTTAAGTATCACATATCGTGCCATGTGAACCAAATGTTTATGAAATACTCATTCCTTTATTATTAAGATTTTCAAACTTTGAAGACAGCATTTCTCTTAATTGTGTAAGCACTAAGCAGTTTTGATGATACAGGGTGATCATTTAAGAGCAGCCTCCTCAACGCTAGTATGGTTTGGGTAATGTAAAGATTAAAATTATTTTGAACCGACTTCAAAATAATGAAGAGGTTCTCAATTCGGTTGTTTTTTTGTGTTTTTTACCTTTAAACCATTTATTAGACGATTCGGAAATGTGAGAAATATGGGATTAAATATAATTAGTATTGGACTTATAACAACATAAAAACGTTTTAGGTCTATGCCGACTATTACTAGCAATGGGCAATTTTTGGGACACCCTGTATGTCAAACTATAGTTTTAAGTACATGTTTTTACCAAAAAGGTTTTTAAGTTGTAAGGAGTTTGTGTAAAGTTCCTCAATTTTCGTGTTTTAATGAAATATTGTGATTTTATTGTAAGTCCATGTATGTACCTAACAAAAAGTACAAATAAAATATTTTGCACATAACATACCTATTTTTGTTTTTTGCAAATCACTACATAGTATAAAGCAAAGTCGCTTTCCGCTTCCCGCGTATGTATGTATGTATGTATGTTTGCTTATATCTTTAAAACTACACAACGGATTTTGATGCGGTTTTTTTAATAGATAGAGTGATTCAGGAGGAAGGTTTATATGTATAATAACATGCTACCCGTGTGAAGCCGGGGCGGGTCGCTAGTATTAGTATAAGTTTGTCTTTTTCGCAAGTATATACTAATCGAAGGAGAAATAAAATAAGATCACGAGTGTAATCCCCAAGTACGAAAGACATCCTCTCTTGCTTGGAGGGGGTAGTCAGAGGCACGTTACATCTGTCACATGCCCATATGTGACAGGTAGAAAGTCCACCGCCGCTTATAAGAACACTAACTGATTTTCTCACGATATTTCTATCACCGTATGAGCACGCGTTGATCACATAAAGGTACATATTTTGAATGGAAAAAAAACTGTTTTAACAACTAAGAGCGACAGTCAAAGATTTTGACTGTGTTATGTATCTACTCATATTGAGAAATAAATTAAATCATATTTGGTTTAATAATTATTTTATTAAATGTTGAATAATTACATACAAATATTACATACTTATTATATCATGATACCAAAGTAAATCCATTTTATGTACCTACTTACAAACAGTTGAATAGGCAATGTGGATAATGGCTAGTCGGTTATCGCATTCTACAAAGATGCGGGTTATTAGTATCCCATTACTTCAAGAATGAAGCTTTTGAATTGCATTAGGTTCACAACTATATTCCCCTAGTAATGTAGACATCCTCTCAGATCTCCAGGCATTCGGATTCTTGAAGTCTAAAGGGGGTAGTCAGAGGTTCATACATTACATACATTCCGTTCCGTACATTATATTTGGCACATGCCCACATTTAGCAGTAGCTAGCATTCTATTATTGTTTATTAGCATTAGCATTTCTAAGGCTGTATATATATTTATGATATAGTTTTTACTTTAGGAATCCATACTATTTATTTGATTAACGGTAGTTAAGTTAAATCGATACATCAGCTGGCTTAGTATTTCGTAAAAATCAATGATTATCATATTATGGCTTTCAATGCAGTTTAGGTACCTACATAGATTCTATGTATATTAGTTACTATGAAATTGGTATTATCTAAAATTGATGATATTCATAGATAAAATCATAGATTTTTACGAAGTTTGCCATCAAGGCACGTATTCTGAAACTATTGCTCAACAGACTCTTATCTATAATATCTATTTTTCGGCAGTATTTCATCTAAGTACGCTCCTAGGTAACTTTAACTATAAAAAATATCTTATATTTAATATGGCAGTAATTAGTTCAAACCTAATTTACAATTTGAGAACATCTCTACTCAATAACGTTAACAGGTATTAATATATTGTATTCAATTTTATAAATATTAAAAAAAAACATAGTCTATTTAATACACAAGCTTCCTAAAAATCGTTAATTCATAATAAATAAAATTAGGTACAATAAATAACATTAAAAATCTTTATAAAATTTCATCGATCTACAAAAATTACAAATAAAACAGCCATAACAATAGAACATAAAAAAAACTCTTTTAGAGAATATACATCCGAAACGAAACTTATAACAATAAAAGTATTTTTAATCTCACTCAATAATAAATGGTGTAACTAACCTACCTATTCTACGATCTTCCATTATTGGTTTGGCTTCACTATATTAAAAGTAATGCGCAATTACACTAGGAGACACTTGTCCCGCGACTGTCACCTGACATCGCAGGCTACATCTACGGCTAGCGGCAGACGCTTTCTACGTGTCCCTCGACAGTCGACCGACACGAATTTTATATGTCAGACGACGGCGACGTGGCGCGGGAAATGTCCCGCGACATGTCCCCTAGTGCAAATGCTGCATAAATTGCAAAAATACCCTCAGCACCAGTTTGCTAGAAATTGCTGGCGTTTCGACAACGTCAAAAACTGGTACTAAAACCTACTGGAGTTCGATAGGGTGAATACCTTCCCGGAGTTGTGCTGAGCGGACTAATCACAGCGCTCAAATATTCGAGTTTGAAAATGTCGAGCGCTGTCATTGGCCCGCATCGCACAGCACCGCTTAGAAGGAAACACCAGTCGAGTTCGAGCAACAATATAAGTCCGTGAGTTCTGCTAGTAATCTTTGAGTTCCGCCAATTTCCCCGTATTTTCCAACATCAATAGTTAAAACAATTGCACATTTTCACGCAAGTCTTATCACTGCTAGACCAGGTCTTAGAACGCCTCCTTTGTGGCCGCGATGAGCGTCATGAGGTCGTTCTTATCGTCTGGTCAGGAGGGGGGTGCGGGAGCGGGGGCCGCGGAGAGGGGGGGAGAGGCCGCAGCCGCCTGCTGGGATAGTTCGGCTTTGACACGACGCGCGATGTGCGAGCGAGTGTGCTTCCGCAAGTGGTCTTTGCGGTAGAAGCCTGCAAACCAAAAAATGCATTATTCATGGGCGTAGCGAGATACATGCACGGAGGGAGGGACATCTGCGGCATCTATAATTCTTATTATTGACTATTTCTCATAATGACCACAATTAAATGTATTCTTACGTTTTCGTACAAACAAGTTTCCAAACAAAAGACATCAACGCGCTACAACTAGGAGCTTCTCTAGAAAACATCCCACTCGTTTAAATCAAGAACCAAGCGAAGCGAGTTATTCCCATTGTCATTGTTGCAAATAAATAAATATTACCTACCAGCACAATGAGCAGCGTCAGTTGCAATTGCAAGCAATGAAATGAATTGCTTGAACGTCTTGAGGACGACGTTTCCACGTGACCCCGCTCCGGGCTGCATTGTAAATTGCACGCTATGCCCTACGCAATAAACTCACCTTTCCCGCACTCGTTACAAACGTGCCGTTTCTCCCCGGAGTGTATTACGAAGTGCAGTGTTAGTTGCTCCTTTCGTTTGAACGCTTTGAGGCAGACGTTACAGACGTGAGGCCGATCCGGGTTGTGCGATTGCTTATGTCGGGTCAGGTGGTCCTTGCGTTTTAGAGCAGCGTTGCAAATATCACAGATGAACCTATGAAAAAGGTACAATTTGATTACTTAGAAAACCGACAAAAAGGTTTTGACGATCCAATCGAAAAGTAGACGTTTTTTTTCAGGTTTTATGAAGGAACCATTATTCATACATAAATACAATTTAAATGCGACTCATTTTAGATTATTCTCTACACGGTCATACATAAAAAATAAAGTAATAAAAATATAATACCAACTCGTCGAGTTGAGAACCTCTTTTTTCATCGGTTGAAGAACATATACTGTTGATATGTATCAATATGCACAGGGATTCGAACTTACGACACGAAGGTCAAGATACCTCTTGGCCATAATGGTGTTAATCACTCACCTTCTTTCCATAGTGTGTCCGACGAGGTGCTGTTCCAATAAACCACGCTCAGGATATGCCATATGGCATTCGGGGCAGCAATACAAAGTGCTACCATCTGAAATGCATAATTTATTTTATTTTTCCACAATAAAGGACCAATATTAAAATTATTAAAACTATAGTGGTTGTTACTCATTTTAACACATTCATGATGGAGAGCATCTAAATTGTCTCGAAACGTCAGCAATACAAGAAAAAAACGTGGTAGTTAGCCGTATTTATAGTTAAAAAATATTAAATTATTTCACCTATCAAGAGCTATGATGATATGATCAGATGATGAAATCAGCGAGTAAATCAGGCAAAACTTTATTTAAAATAAAATCTGAGATCTCAAAATTTTGCCGGAGGGACGGAGTCCTGGTAATTTATAAAATGACTAGTTTTTACCCGCAACTTCGTCCGCGTAGATTCCGAAAATCGATCTTTGACGACCTTTTCGTAAAACATTGAAATTCCCAAATATCTAAAAAAAATTAGAAAAAGGAGTTTATTTCCGCCCCATGATTTTAAACAATCTCTGAATGAAATTTCATCACAATCGGCCCAGTGGTTTGGCCGTTATAACGTCACAGACACAGAGTTACTTTCGTATTCATTAGTATAGATTCACGTAGGATTTATATAAAGAAGTCAGTGAGTCAATACGAAATTGAATTTTAATTTTTATATAATTTGAGTGAGTAGAGATTTTTATTTACCCAATGCAGTCGTAAGTCGAATCTCGCCTGGTTTGAGCTTCTCTTTCTTGTCCTTCCCGCTGCATTTCTTCTTTTTCTTCTTGATAACGTTCTGTTTGTTAGTCAGCAAAACTGTGTTCCCGTTGTTAGGCTGGTTCACGACTGTCGCTGTCTGTACCAAAACACTGTTGGCTGGCACCTGAAGAGTTTATTTACAAATTATGCCCTTTTAAATAATTGATTAGTAGACATAACTATAGATTTTTACACGGGTCTTTATGTAATTACCTTTAATTATTTTTCCCGACGTTTCGACTATGTTACAATAGCCATGATCGCGGGCAGACCTGAGTCTGCGGGTGATAAAGACCTGTGTAAAAATCTATAATTACGATACCCCACTTGACCTAGTAGACCCTATAAAACCTACTGTAAGGACATGGGTTTTTGAAAAAATAAACAGGGTTGTTCTTGTAGAGAATCTTGTGTAGATCTTGTGCTCTTAGTAGAGGTTTGGTTTTATTTTTCTGTTATGTATCTCATTCACATTTATCTCTATCGACTTTATTTATTTCAGAGCAGCTTTTCAAACTTTGGATTGGTATTTTTTTGTAATTTTTCATCGAAACCTCTATTTTCAAAATATGTCTGTACAACTGCTTCTGACTACGTACAACTACAGAATGACAGAAAACTATGGCAAAACTATAAAAGTTCCACGTCGAACTATGCTGCCCTTCAAAGATCGCTTCTACACTTACTTGGGTGATCGTGTTGACGGGTATAATATTAGCATTTACTGCGGACACGATGGTCTGCTCCTCGCGTTTGCAGTCTGGAGGTGCATACTTCAGGAGTTGATGCAGAGGTAATGGGAGAGAGGAAAGGTAGTCGGCAACCCCACTGCCTGTTAGCGTTTGCCATGTAGAACTATCTGTTACATCCCCTATACCTGAAAAAATAAGTTCAAGGCTTTCAATAACCACTAGATTCCAAAGAGAGCTGACCCCAGGCAGACGACTGACTGACTGATGGCCTCACAGCTCAGTTGGTAGTAACTCTGCCTTCTGCGCTGTAGGTTGTGGGTTCGATCCCCACCCAGGGCAAATATTTGTGTGATGAACATAGATGTTTGTTCTGTGTCTGGGTGCTAATATGTATAATAGGTATGTATTTACTTACAAAAAAAAAAAAAGTATTTAAGTATTCTAACAGTTATTTGGTTCCCATAGTACAAGATTTGCTTAGTTTGGGGCTAGATGGCGCTGTGTGTAAAGTCCGCCAATATTTATTTTATTTATTTTTACGTCCGGTTGTAAAAACCCCAATCCAAATCCTTCCAGCTTGTTTTTATATAAGTGGTGCCGACCACACATCATCGACTACATAGATGTAGTCGATGCCACACATGGATGTAAGTGCAAAATGATGATGTGGTTGTGGATAATAATTATCAGGATAATTTATCAAGTAGGTACATACCTAGGTAAGGTAAAAGATAACATGGGTAAGAAAAGAGTGATTGATGAGATGACTGCGATAAAGGATATGGAAGAAAAATACATGTTGTGCCGACAACACTAATGGACTAGCTAGGGCGAAGTATTACCTACAATATTTTTTTTGTACTATCAATGTGAAAAATGTTTTTTTCCTTAGTTTAAGTTTGAACTAAAGTTGGTGCAGGCTATTACAGGCCTTGGAGATGTTCATTGGTAAGTCTACTTCTAAATTTATTTTAGATCCGCACAAAATGTCGGCATTCCGGATCCGGACCGCTGTCTGCCATTTGGTGACCTCTGGAATAGTCCAGGCAAAAATGATGAAGTAGGTAAGGCAAAGGATCTTACTAATAAACTCGTGTGTGGTGGTGCGGTCCTGCCTGCCTTCCTGCTTGATGGCGCGAGCGATAGCGGCCGCGTCCTTCGGCTCGTGGAGTACCACTAATAACTGTTGGCCTTGCTGAAGGGGGGCTTGTACTGTAATCATCGATTTAAGTTACTATTTACACTTACATCGGAGTTACTACTACTAGGTACTTACTACTTATACTTACTTACTCACTACCTTTCTGGAGTTATCTTAATCTATGTGAATAAAAATTAAATGTTGTTTATTTGTGTATGCATCACTTGAGATGAGAACTGCTGGACCAATTTGACAAAAAAAAGTTAAGACGTTGACTTCTGACCTGTTTTACCTTTCATAATGTTCTTAAGGCGCTCCCAGTCGACGATTGTTTTTGTTCGAAACGAAAAAACAAATACTTCTGAACAAGCCAAGCAATCGTCGACTGGGAGCCCCTTAAATTAAGTATAAGTTATGTAAGGTTTAATGGAAATAAAAATTGAAAAAGTTGCCCGGAAAATAGTTAAATTCGGGTAAAACTGAAAGTGCTACGATGGATACTATTGGATATGAAAATTAGGTACCTATTTAATATAGTTGAGGTATGGGTGAGTTTGAGTTGTGGTATCTAAGTAGAAAAGTAGGTAATTAAAAATGGTTACGTTTTATAAAGATTATTTTGTATAAGTACCTTGATGTTGCTGCATCATTGTCGCCATCAAATCATGATGTAAATCATCTCTATACTCTCTCTTATCAATTCTCTGTTCAGATTTCATCTGGTGAACGGTTTCGGCCTGCACATAACTCGTCTGGCCACCGTACGCGATGTTAGAGGATATCGTCTGGTATTTGAGCCCGCTGTTTACTGCGAAACCGCTGTCTACTTCAACACATTTTCCCATATCTTTCTCAAACGAAATCTCAAAGGACGGCAGCTTCTTCCTATGATACTGACCGACTTGGATCGGCGCGAGACTCGGCATCGCCATGCCGGTCGGCGGCGCCGCGCTCACCACCACAACGCTCTCCGCCTGCCTCAATCTCACCCCTTCCACCGTCAGCTGGCCCGCAGAGGGGCTGACCGCGAACTGCAAATTGTTACCCGCATTGTGGTACCGCGTCTCTTGTACCACCCCGGGGTGAGCGCTGTTCCCGCTCCCATGGTCGTAGCCCAGCTTTGCGGCGAACTGGTGGATGGTAGGGAGCGCGTTCGCCGACGGAATGTGCCCCGTGAACGGAGCGAAGTTCATCTCGCCTCAGACCTGAAACCGCGGGAAACATTGCAGTCACGGCGCCGACACGGACACTAATGCACTGACAGGTTATAGCGACCGCGAAGGGTGCGGCCCCTGCAGGGCGCTCACTCAACCCCCGCCATTCTGCCTCACCCCAGTCGTTTCTAACGCTTTATTTTTACCGGCCCGTCCCACACCATCGATGTGGGAGCGGGTTCGAGCGCGCGCCCGGGGCCTCGCTAAGAACGGACGGATCCGGAGGTGGTTACCTTCGCGGAGTCTGTAGAATGGGTTTTCATAGCGTTTTAATTGTTCGTCGCGGCTGAAATACGATTGTGGAGGGTCTTTAGAGTGCGCGGGTAATGTTGCGCATTGGGGAGGCGGCTGCGCGACGCGTCATTGAGCGGTCGACGGACGGCGGAGTGAGGGCGGGGGCATCGCCAAAGAAACACGTATGGCGCCTCACTCCCGCAGCCACAACACGGCTACCCTACTGAAGGACGAGCGTAGCTGTGTAAAACCTTTTTACGATGAAAGCCGATTACCAGCGCCTATCCACAGGCCAGGATACATCCCGCTACTTATAAAACCAGTATTTTGCTTAGTTTAATACCGGTATACAGTCGGAGGCAACCTGCTTTGCTTGTGAACTAGGTCATAAGCCAACAGCTGTATACACGAGTGGTATGGTGTGGGGAACCCTCCACCTTGCTAGCCCCATCCTTCGATGATCCACACCACACCACAATGTTGTTGTTTCATGAGGGTCACTGCTATTTTTAACCTTTCGGTTTGTGCCGGGAAATTATACGTATCATACAGGATTTTGGACGATACCTACTTAGAATCAAGGGTATCTTTTGACATGGCATGTAAAGAATTATAGATATTTATTTTTAGCATATTAATATATCTGACACAGAGCGGCTAGAAAGATTTAACCGTGGTTTTGTAAATGTTGTGTAATGCCTACCTACCTACCTGTAATATTTTTAAGTGGCTATCATAAATACTAAATCATTCCATATAAAAGGCTTTTAGGGAAATTTTAAGAGTATTTTGTCATATTTTAGGTATCAGACGGATGTTTACTAAATATATTTCAATAGGGAATCCACAAGGTGTTAAAATAAAAAAAAGTTTAAAAATATGTGTTTTTATTTTTAATCTCATTGCTGATACTAATAAGTTAAAAACATACAAAAGTTTACATTTAAGTCTCCTGCTCCTCTTAAACTAAAATACTAACTATAATACTTGCAACTACAATTTCGAAAAATAAAGTACAAAAATATTATTCTACCTATCATCTAAGAAAAGAGAGGGAAGTAGCTACAAGTAGCAAATAATGTACGATCCTTACATTAATCTTATCCTAGGACAATGTTTATGAGATATAACATAATTTAATTCGACAAAAATCCGAGTCCGAGCACAAAATATACATAATATTTCACGAATACTATAACTAGGTACATAATACATATTGTATAAATATTGAAGCACCTCGCAATTATGCCTAGCACTAGAGACAGGTCATTTAACAGTCCACTGGAAGGGTGCGTTCATTTACATAGCCATAACTTCTATACTCCCATAAAAAAACATTAAACTAGAGATTTGAAAAATTTAAACGAAACAAGAATCACGACTGCAATCGTAAAACTTTTGTAAGTAAGTGCCTGATTTGTAACTTTAAATTTCGATATAGAAGAGCTGATCTTATAACGCAAGTATTTATTACTTAAGGCGAGTAATAAATGTTTCTGAAGAATGCAGAATCGTTTTTTCTCAATAACCGCAAAACATACAGTTTTGATTTTTACGACAAAGATAACTTAAGGATATAATCTAGATAAATTACAGACAGAAACACGATTGGTTTAACTTTTCTCGATAGATTTATTTTCCAAAGTTGGCTCTTCAAAAACACTAGTTTCGTTTTTAATCAAAACTATGAATAGCTAAACAGATCATTTTTATATAATTCGTTAGATAATAACACTAGCTAAATAAATAACAGACGGTTTCTTTTTAAATTTGATGGTTTTCTAGATATTGCAGTTTAGTCAGTTAGCACTTTTTCCGTCTTATCCGGGTAAATTCAGCCCATACAAAAAGTCAAAAATTTCAAGTATCGCCTTAAAAGAAAATGGGCCTTCTTTTTGTGATAGATTTACAACTCTTACGTCTCAATCAAGCACTCGCCTACCACCCCACTTTGTACGAGAACGCACCCCAACTTGAGATAGTTATCAATAACGTCCATTGAGACTTCACCACTCTTGTTCATTATTATTTTATCACTATCACACAATGACATTTTCAGAGCCATACCTAATGGTCCGGGTCACTGTCTTAACGCACCAAGACTGTACCATTAGCACGATTAACTGTCAACATATTTAAAAACTAAACAATTCCAGTTCTGGCGCTGTGCAAAGTACAATTTTACACAATTTTTTAACTTAATCTAAATACAAAAATATGGGTTATAAAATTAAATAAACACCTGCGACAAAGCTGACAGGTTGCATTTACAGTAGGCGACGCATAAGAATGCAGTTATCGTAACGTATCAACAATTCAATTGATTTCTCAGTCAGACTGCTCAAATTATAAATAACATGAGTAAACGGTAAGTTAAATAATTTTAACAAGTATGAAAAAGACAGATAATTGTTACAATACTATTAAACTGTCGGTGTAAAACAACACTAAAAGTGTAAAAATATACCTTGAATAACGACAAAAATGCGGGAAAAAATATCAGCTCTGGTATAAATAATTGATAAAATACATATCACAGTGATTATGGTATTTATGTCACAGTCAAAACTACTTATCGACTTGAAAAAAATTAAGAAATAATTTTGACCGACGCAAGTTCTGAGTTTTGACTGCAACATTTACATTGAATTGAGTATAACAGTATACACAAATTATATTGTCCTTAACATTGCGCGATGGACTAAAGTTTATATTGATCTTTAGGTAATGGATATTACAAATAGGAAGACGGTTAGTAAGGAGCGCCTAGCTTATGATAGCTGCCATATTACTAAAGTAACAGAAATTTAAACTTAACTGACATTTTTCCTTACACCTAAATTATTCAGGGCAACAATTGTGCATGTTGACATGAATGGGTTTTGCTTTCTCACGTGCACCTTCACATGGCGGGTACTGTAAATTGGGAGTCAGTTACAGCATTCTTATTTAGCTTTATTTGGTTCACAATCATGTTGAGCACAATTGCGACGCAACTTTACATAATACATACGATCTATATACAGATAAGGGTGGATTTAGACTACTCTCGAAAACAGAATCTAGATATTTAGACATTCATTTAGATCGATTAGCACCGAATAAAAACTAAAAAATTATAAAATAATATTCCAACTTCATAACTTTGATCTTTTATAAAATCCCGATGCCTGAATTTAAAGTAATATATTTTTATTTTAGCTTTAGATTATTTACAGCCATTATTGAATCTTTTATAACTAAGAAAAAACGATTTTACTTTGTTTTGGATCGATAAAAATAATTGGCAACAAACATGAAGTAATTTGGTTTTCAATTATGACCATTAGTAGGGTTGAAGTAGCTTCACCTAGCTCCTAAGACGTTTCAAAGTGATCCTTGTGATTTTTTAGGGTTCCGTACCCAAATGGTAAAAACGGGACCCTATTACTAAGACTTCGCTGTCCGTCTGTCTGCCACAAGGCTGTATCTCATGAACCGTGATAGCTAGACAGTTGAAATTTTCACAGATTATGTATTTCTGTTGCCACTATAACAACAAATACTAAAAACAATAAATATTTAAGTGGGACTCCCATACAACAAACGTTTTTTGCCATTTTTTATAGATAATGGTACGGAACCCTTCGTGCGCGAGACTGACTCGCACTTGGCCGGTTTCTTGAAATAAATAAGTTTTGACTCAGATATGCTGTCGTCTAGTTTCCTTGAGTAGTCTAAATGCATTCTTTATTTAATTGTATTGATTTTTAATTATTATTTTATAGACAACAATGATATGTTTATAGCTACATTACGATACGAAGATTCTGATGATTTTAAAAATGAATGAAAGGATCACGACTGTAATCCCCAAGTACGGTAGACATCTTTCCACATCTCCAGGTGCTCAGAGTATTTGAAGATGTCTAAAGGAGGTAGTTGCAGGCACGTCCAATCATTACATTTGGCACATGCCCACATGCTATGATATAAATAGAAAAGCTAGGCTAGCTTTTGGACAGCAACAGTAACATATAGAAAGCATTTTCGAATGTTCAAAACATGATAGTAAGTATTCAGGTTTTATTGTAGCAGTCGGCGCTTTGGTCAAAATGACCCTAAATTTAACTTAATTCTAAACATACAATTGATAATGCAAGCAGGTTGCAGGCACTACCATAATAATCATACCTTCCTTAGTCATATGGTTACTAACTACACGAGTGTTTCAGTTGTCAGTAAAACAGTTCTATATGCCTTGGTGTCTTCGAACTTCATGATGTATCAAATCGTTTTTCGGGGAATAGAAATCAGTAATTTCACATTCTCGAAGATGATGGATGGACAAACAAAATGGTGGCAATTCTCTTGTCAAGTCTATTGCGAAATAAAAAAAGAAAATAAAATGTAATTTTTTTTTTAGTATGTATGGAATAAGATTATTTGACGATTTTTTAGTTAGTTTATCGCCACCATTGTCTCGATTATTAATGTGTATGCGATGAATAGACAATAAATTCGCTTAATATGATTGATTTTATAAAAAAAAATACTCAAAAGTCCTTGAGACGCACTTTACTACCTTTCGCCACAATGGTTCTTTCATCAACTGTCACAAGCCTTTCTTTTTAGTCACCATACCCAAACTAGCGACCTTATTCCGTATGTCCACAGATAATCATAATCAGTTCCGCCTACCAAATTACCATTTGCGTTACAGTCAAATAATAGAAACCGATTCCGATTACCTGTTCAATGAAGTAAGCTGGGGCCTTACCACAAGATCATAAAGTAATATTAAAACAGTAACAAACACGTATAGCGTTGTCATTTTCGCACCGCGAGTAGTACTGTTTTAATAACACTTTAAGAGCTCATAGTAAGCCGTCATTGAATGAACAAAGTAGTTCTCGTGGTTTAGCTTGCCTAGTTGTTTTTAACAGGTGTTCTAGATTAAGCAACCTTTATAAAACGGATGGGTGACCGATAGTGGCATTAACAGCCGAGTTTCCGTGCTTCGGAGAGCAATATAAAGCGAACCAATGACGTCCAATTTAATCAAACAGTTTGATCAAATAGAAATACGAAAATTCATACTTCTTTATGTCATTTGACTGTTTGAACCAGCATGTTTCAAATCAATTGAATGTCTATGACCCACATAAGATATCGGCCCTTGCGTTAAAAAAAGTCATTAAGCCATAATAAAACTCCCGTTAACGTAGCTGACCACAAGCTCATACAAACAACTTAATGTGACTAATAAAAAAAAACCAGTGAAGCTTAGCACGAATGCGGGTAGTCGATCCCTCGCTGGGGTCACGTGTGCTGCGCGAGCAACGCCTCGAGCTGCGCCTGAGTGTCGTTCTGCTGCTGCTGAGTCTGCGAAGCTTCCAGAGAGGACACCACGTGCTGGGGGATGTTTATCTGCACTGGCACGTTCACGTTTGAGCTGGTGGGGACCTGAAAGTGAATTGATAAAAATATTGTATTCTAATGAATAATCTTTGAAATAAAACGTAGTTATGAGGATAGATACTAAGATAGTACAGTCAGATGGTAAGGACATGTAGAGGATGAACGGAAAAAGACTGACAAAACCGGAATTAGTTTTACGAAATTTTTCTCAGTTTTCCTATTTTTCGAGCAACTATTCCAATTTAGCTTCCGACTGTTAATTAGGAAATAACAAAAAAAAAACAGTTTAATCAGTCGAGCTATTTTCGATATTTTACGAGACATGCAATTTATTTTTTTATTATTACTAGCAGTGCTCCTCGGTTTCACCCGCGTTAGTGTAATGCTAGAAAGCTTGTAGCCTTCCTCATGAATGTGGCTATCATATACAAAAATATCTTTTCAATTCGTTCCAGAGATAATCGCGTTCTAACAAACAAACTTTCAGCTTTATTAAATTAGTATAGATAGATAAAAAAAATACAATGTAGTGATAAACATACGTGTATAGTTATCTCAGGCAGGATGGTATTGGTGTTGATCGTCGAATTGGGTTCGACCTTGAATATCTGCGTGTTGGTGTTTGCTTGCGTTTCGTCGCGAGCTCGCTTCGTTTCGTGAGAACGAGCGTGCTTGCGAAGGTGGTCTTTTCGGTAGAAACCTGCAAAGAACGAAAGATGATATTATTAAGATTTTTTGTACAACAACATGAAAAAAGCTAGGTATCACGCTCCATGCGATACATCCTTGTGACAGACAGACGGACAGACGGACAGCGAAGTCTTAGTAATAGGGTCCCGTTTTTACCCTATGGGTACGGAACCCTAAAAAGGTAGACCCCAAGCCGTGTTGGTCGCGTGGAATCGGCGTAGCTTCACCAAGTTCCTAAGACGTTTCAAAGTGATCCTTGTGATTTTATTGAAATAAATGATATTTGAATTTGAATTTGAGTTACCTTTCCCGCATTCCGTGCACATCTCCGTCTTGACACCGGAATGTATGACGGTGTGCAAGTTGAGATGCTCCCTCCTCTTGAAGCCTTTTCTACAAACTCCACACACGTAAGGCCGCTCTGGGTTGTGTCCGAGCTTGTGTCTCTCTAGGTGCTCTTTGCGCTTCAACCTGGGGGAAGGTATATTAATAGATTATTAGCATTTAGGTAGATCACCGAATATAGTACCGAACTGGATTAGTTTAAATAATTACGTTTAAAAAACTAAAAAGAAAACCGACCAAAATGTTTAGACCAATGGAAAAGTCGTAATGTTGTAATCTGTCAAGTTGTTTGGGCTGTATATCGTGCCAAAGAAATGGACATACAAACATACGCTCGAAAAACATCAACAAATAAAAACATTATACTATTATTGCAAAGATTTCTTCTAGACGTTCTATAAATTTAAAACTTTACATTCTACTATTATGGTGAAAATTGGAACTTCAGAGTAGGGCGTTGATGTGTGCGACACAGTTTTTAACTTCTGCAAATGTCATCGTTTTTTAGTGTTCCGTACCCAAAGGGTAAAAGCGATACCCTATTACTAAGACTTCGCTGTCTATCTGTCTGTCACAGGGCTGTATCTCATGAACCGTGATAGCTAGACAGTTGAAATTTTCACAGATTATGTATTTCTGTTGCCGCTATAACAACAAATACTAAAAACAGAATAAAATAAACGTTTAAGTAGGGCTCCCATACAACAAACGTGTTTTTTTGCCGTTTTTTACAGATAATGGTACGGAGCCCTTCGTGCGCGAGTCCGACTCGCACTTGGCCCGTTTTTATTTTTTAAATAAATAAATTGTATAATTCTATCTATTTTATATCTAAATCTATTATATAATTCTATTGGGGATTACAGTCGTAATACTATTTATCTTTTTATTTTATTCTATCCTAAATAAATAAATTGGAAATTAGAAATAATGCGCCTTCTTCTGGCGCACTCGGGTAAAAACTTACCCAGCTCCGCATATCCCGCATATAAACCGCCGGACAATCTTGTGCACCCCCAAATGTATCTCCAGCTGTTCCTTCTCAGGATATGCCATTTGACATTCGGGACAGCAGAATATGGGAGTTCCGTCCGCTGCTGTGGCTATGATCACCTGCCCTGGCTTCGGCCGAGCAGGCTTTGAAGGTTTCTTCTTGTATTTCTTCTTCTTTTTGCTTTGTATCCTGACTGAGCCGTCTGTAGAAGTAAATAAATAATCCAGCGTAAAGTTATGGAAAAACTGAAAGTGCTTTTTCAGGGGTATTATTGAAATTTGACAGGAAAACTTCGTGATTAGTAGACATAACTATAGATTTATCACGTAATTAATTACCTAATTGTCTGGCCGCGACCATGGCTATTGTAACATAGCCGAAACGTCAGGAAAATAAATTAAAGGTAATTACGTGATAGACCCGGGTTAAAATGTATAGTTCGGAAAACGTCGGTCGGGATAGCTAGCAAATAAATAAATATTGTTAAACATTTCACACAGCGCCATCTAGCCTAAAACTAAGCAAAGCTTGCACTATGGAAACTAGATAACTGATACAATACTTAAGTACTTTTTTTTTGTAAATACATACATATGATTCATTCAGACAAAGAACAAACATCCATGTATATCACACAAATGTTTGTCCCCGGGTGGGAATCTAACCCCACAACCCACAGCACAGAAGGCAGAGTTACTACCAACTGAGCTGCGAGGCTGACCCTCGTATTCAAGAACAACACTATGAGAACACGGACCCACAGTGGACGAAATCTTATTTCATAAAAATCACTTTATGTGTTGTGCGACACTGCATAGTGTGACTAGAGGCACATTGTCGTGTGCCTCTAGCCAAAGTTGAGCTCTAAAGGCACACGGTAGTGTGCGCCATAGTGCCGCTCAACACATAAAGTGATGTTTATGAAAAAAGATTTCGTCCACTGTGGGTGCGTGTTCTCATAGTGTCGTTCTTGAATACGAGGGTGAGTATAACTAGTTTCGTGCTTACCTTCTCCTATAATGGCTTCCGCAACGGCCTCTTCTTTTTTAACATCTTCGACATCCACCTCGATTTCTACGTCCTTCCGCAGCTCATTGGGATTGGGGTTCAGCTTAAGGAACTGCTGAAGTGATAGCGGTAGGGTTTGCGTTTGCTGAAATAAATTACATATTTAACAGAAACACGTCTTGCACCACCACATTGATAGCTATGTAAGAATGCTTCACTGGTTTGAGAATCGGTCACAGTGCCCTTTTAACATAATGGGCTATTTGACAAGATTTTGAAAACCATTCTAGATTATTCAGTAGTGACTGTGAAACCCATAAAAAAATATTATTTTCAGTTCTCTTAAGTATTGGCCCAAAAAATGTAAATTAAATATTGACCATTTAAAATAACCCGTAAAAACGCTTCTTTAGCAAATGGCGTCGCACTAGTTTCTGTGACGTTACATGCTTGTCAACAAATACACAAACGAAAAAATTGTTCAAGGCAGGCGATGACATATTGTTGACAAGCATGTTACGTCATCGTCGATTCGATCAATCTTGACCGTTTTGTGTCCTTTAAAATTTTAATTATAGGATTTTTAATAAATCATAGTTTATTTTCAAGTTATTTTACTCCGTAACGCTTTATGAAGGCTTAATTTACATAGATTACTTTCAACAACACTTTATTTTTCATACTGTCAAATAGCCTATTGGTGGCCATTCTATTGTGTCCACGCTAAAGCTAAAAAAACTCGTATAGCGTTGAAACTTTCTGTCTTTCGCATCGCGATTAGTACAGTTTTAATATTACTTATAGTTTGTGGTAAGGGGGCTCTGGTCTTTTTACTAAAACTTTTAAAAACAGCATTTTAGGTAAGTACCTGTGGTGGTAAGCTGTTGAGATACTTGACAAGGTCCTGCTGGCTGCTTGCTATTGTCCAAGGAGTACTCTCGCTCGCTTCAGTGCCTTGTGAGCTCTCCTGAAATATAGTCACATTCATTTAATGAAGTATTCCCCAAGTATGGTAGACATACTCTCAGATTTCGAGGCTTAGATCCTTGAAGATATCTAAAGGGACTATCTATCTACCACTTTTTTTGTTTTTAATAATCCAGTCCATCGAAAGGTTCGCTGGAAGAGATCGTTTTTAGCGATAAGGCCGCCTAAAGGAATTACTCAGAGGAACGCCCAAACATGTTTGGCAATATGCCGATATTTTTGCAGTAGTTAAGCACTATTTTTTATCATTTACTAGTCAATTTCAAATTTCAACTTACATCATCCATACCATCATCACATTCTTCTTTGATCACAATAGTTCTGGAATCATTGTTATTGTTGTTTGTTGTGTTGTTGTTAAGCGTTTTGTTGTCGTCCGGCGCGTTAATTATTATGTGCTGATTTGGTGTTATGAATACCTGCAACAATTATTTGTTGTGTTGTTGTTATTGTTTCTCTCCTAGTCACGTAGGCTAGGCATATTGTGTAAGCTCACAGATAACCGTAACTACTTCAACTGTCAAAAACCTGTCTTTAGACAGTAACACAATGGGAATTTGATAGTCGATCCGATCACGATTACCAATAAGCTTACTTAAGAAGGCTGCTGGTCTAAGTAAAAAAAAATAACGTAAATATAGTCAAGACTATAATATAATGACCTAAAGGCGCCTTCAGATTAGACGCTCGAGGAAGCGCCACAGAGCCAGCATACGTAAAAAAACAGTTACAGTTACATCATTAAGGTGATAAGTGAAATTTTTGACGTTTTGTATGGGGCTGAGTCTACCCGGATAAATAAATCTAAGTATCGAGAAAAGTTTCACCAATCGTGTTTCTGTCTTTAATTTATCTAAATTAAATCCTTAAGTTAACTTTGTCATAAAAAACAAAACTGTATGTTTTGCGGTTATTGAGAAAAAACGATTCTGCATTCATCAAAAACATTTATTACTCGTCTTAATTCCTTCATGAGGTATGAAGATTTTGATGTAGTAACTCTGTAGCGCTTCCTCGAGCGTCTTATCTGAAGTCGCCCTTACAGTCATCTACCCAATTGGGGTCATAATATTTTACCTGATGCTGCATGTGGTTTTTGTCATCGCTGGTTTGCGCCGATTGGACCAGCTGCATCTCCTGGGGTATAGTTGTCATTATCATATCTAAAAAAAATAGCATCAATAAAGTAACAGGAACTTGTGGATGATACTGTTGGTGTAATGTGGATGGTTTTTTTTTTGCGTTTACAAAACGTTTTATACAATGTCATTGATAATTAATTTTGAATTAATATGTATGTATATATAAATGTTGGCGGACTTTACACACAGCGCCATCTAGCCCCAAACTAAGCAAAGCTTGTACTATGGGAATCAGATAACTGATAGAATACATAAATACTTTATTTTAATTTTTTTTTTAAGTACTTACTTATTATACATAGTAACACCCAGACACAGAACAAATGTTTGCCCTGGGTAGGAATTGAACCCACAGAAGGCAGAGTTACTACCAACTGAGCTGTGAGGCCAGTGAATTGAAAGTCAGCCTTAGCCTGAGCAGGCCAAAAGCCAAATTCTTTCATGTAGCTGCAAGATTGTACATAGTATTTTAAAACTAGTGAAATACCTCGCGAATTTGTTCACGTGAAGTTATTTTTAAACAGACTTTTTATTTCCTCCGCAACCCTTTAGATGTTGAGTTTAGGAAATTCCTTTCTTAGTGCAACCCTACACACCAAAATTTCAAGTTTCCAGGACTAGTGGTTTATGCTGTGCGTTGATAGATCAGTCTGTTAGCCAGTAACGCTAGAGTTTTATATATTTAGATGAAATCGCTTGCATACATTAATGCTAAGAAAGTAACAAAGTAACGGTATAGTATATTAAATTATACTTACTTTCAGAGAGCGAGTTTTGTGCCATTATTTGCATGGCCGCGTCATTCGCTTCAGGCGAGTATGCGACAGTCAGTACTGCGCCACCTACAAACAGAAAATGCATTAAAATCACAATAAAAGAGAGAAAGAGAGAGAAGAGCTGAAGGTAGAACAAATTTATATTTAAAATCAAATTATTTATTTGCCTAAGTATGAAATTTATATTGGTTTCACACACTTCATCAAGTTATGGCATGCAAATTTTAATTATGAATAATAAAAACAAATATACTTTCAAAATTGATATAAGATTAATGTTTTGACTAGTAGTCCACCTTTGATCTTATATTTATGTCGAAATAAAGTAACCATTGTAATATTTTCACTTGGAAAAAATTCAAGTTTTCAAAAACCCAGTGTAAATTGATTAAAAGATGTATGTACATTTACACTTGTTTGTCTATGTGCGTGTGTGTTTTTGTATTTTTGTTTTTGTTTTTGTGTTTAACATGTAACGCTGAGTGTTGCCCTATTTTTACCATAATTTATTTGTTTTTTCTTAAGTTTTATCTGATTTAGTGGTACTGAGATATTATTTTTTTATTGATAGATAAGTTTATTGATGTTCTGATAGTCTTGATGGTAAGTCTAAGTCTGGTCATTGTAGGCATACTCATAAAGCCATTTGAATCTGATAATAAAGATGGTAGCCAATTTAGTTCTTCCCCGGACTGGGTTTGAGCTCGTTTCTACTATGTAGTTCCGTAATCACTTTATAAATAGTTCAATAAAATTATACCTCCTTGGTACCCTTGTATGGGTATCTGCATCTGGTACTTCTGCT
The DNA here is from genome assembly GCA_912999785.1 of Hydriomena furcata. NCBI lineage: Eukaryota > Metazoa > Arthropoda > Insecta > Lepidoptera > Geometridae > Hydriomena > Hydriomena furcata. The sequence goes on along the minus strand of OU538822.1, from coordinate 11,527,479 downwards.
GTGGACTTTGCAGCATGTTGGGGTTGAGGACTTGAATCTGCACCATTGATTGAGGCTCTCCTGCAATAATAAAAAATAATATTAGGAACAAAAACATATTAAGACAGTAAACTTGATAAACAATTATATCTGCGGTAGTAATAAAATTGTGTCCCAGATAGCAACACCCTCCTCCGAATTTAAATTGGAACTGTAAGTTTAGTTTATAAATAATACAAATATTCGAGAGATTTTTCAACGAATCAACGAAATCAACGAATTATAATTAGAAATTACGATAGAAAAACAAATATTAAATAGGATCACGACTGTAAGCCCCGCGTGAGGTTGACATCATTTTCGTAGTCTAAAAATATCACTTCGCACAAATCATAATAATAATGAATTGTATAATAATGCATTATGAATCCTCAATAAATTACCATTTTTCTATTATAATTTTAATAAAATAATTTTGGACATTTCACACAGCGCCATCTAGCCCCAAACTAAGCAAAGCTTCTACTATGGGATATAACTGATGCAAAACTTATAATACATAACTTTACAGACCAAATTATTATATTCATCGCACAAATGTTTATCCAGAGTGGGAATCAAACCACCTACAGCGCAGAAGGCAGAGCTACTACCAACTGAGTTATCCAGTCCAGATTATTAATGAAAATTGGAGGGTACTAAAAAGTTATATACTACGCTGACCCTAATGATGATAATGCCATGTATTTACCAGGTTTAGCCCCAGGCAGCGTGATGGGCACCGATATGAATTGCGGCGTTGTTTGTATACTGCCATACTGCATGCTTTCACTGACTGCTACTCCACCGACCATGCCAACCACCTGAATAACAAAAAAAAACAACAATTACATTACAATCCAACAACATTTTGGAGGCCATTCCGATGCGAGAGATGGAAGTCCGATTCTCGATTCTCGTCTCCTGCGGGAAGCACGACTAATATTGTAAATCCGAAAGTTTGTAAGGATGTTTGTGTTTATGGCTCAATAACGCTCAAACAAATAAACTGTTTTGTATGAAACTTGGAACATACATACTTACGCCTTAGAATAGCATGTAGGATACTTTTCATCCAGGTATCACGCCAGCAAGCCGCGGGTGCCAGCTAGTATTTATATATATATTTATTATGGCACAGTAAAACATGTGTATTTGCCAGCATGAGGCATGTTAGTTTGGACGCACCTCTAAAATCTCTCTCAGACTGCAAGAAGCTTAGCGCCTGGATATCTGAGATGTCTGCCATACATGAGGAAGAAAGACGCCTGTGTGTGTATGTGTGTGCATGTGAGTGTTAAAATATGATTTACCTGTGATAATGAATTGTTAGCAATGCCTTGTTGCATCTTCGCCACCGGCATCTGTCCGCCGGTGGTGACATAATGCGTCCCTGCGCCGCCGACCGCCGAGAACGCGGCGAAATTCATATCGTTGTCCTCCTCACTGGAAAGATATCAAGCTTACTTTAAAACGAGCATGGGTATGTGGGTGATTTTCTTCTAGGCTTGGTCGGGGAGAACAGGCGTAGCTTTACCTAGTTATTTAGAGGTAATCCTAGCAGCGACAAATATGGAAAAAAAGTATTTTAAAAAACTATAGCTGTCGCGCTGTGCCCTAGATGTGAACGTATGAGTGGCGATAGAGACAACAACAGCGCGGACCCAATATTCCTATTTAAAAATGACGAAATCGCTATTTCGTATTCACCTGTTTCCTCCTTCAAAACTGGATCGATTTTAATATTTTTTTCAAAAGTAATAATAAGAAAGATAAGTCTATGCTTAAATGTCTTTCTTTCATTGATTATATTCGTCAAATTTGTTTTCTGGACGTCTAAAGTGGGCGGTTAAAATTCCCAATTTTTAGGGTTTTAAACGGTTCCTAATTCTTATAATAACTAATTTATGGAGAAAAATAAGACAGGGGTGTGCCCTCTGCACGATTATTCTCATAGATTATATGGTAGAAAAACAGCTGAATACGTTTGTATAAAAAAACGCCTACCCAGGAATGCTCTTAAGACGTTTTCAAGTGCTCCTTGTCTTTAGTTAGGAAAGTTACAACAGTATTGGTTGGCGCACAGTGGCAGACGGAAGCGGAAAAGATTTAAAATTTATCAATTGAATTTATTCGTTATTTAATTTCACATTAAATTTAATTGATAAATTTTAAATCCAGTGTGCGCAGACCACATAGGTGCGCGTATTTTGAGCACTTTGATTGACAAATTGCGGTCCGCCCAGCTAATGGAAACGCACTCAGCCTTTATCCTGTTATTATTATAAATCAGAATGTACGGATTTTTGTGACTCAATCATGACCAAACGGATTTGGATGAAACATGGAATATACATAGCCTGAAATCAGTGCCGGCAATCTAAGCCCGTGTGCCCGTTCACCAGTATATCTGGAGTAATAATCTTCCGTCGCTCGTGTCCCCATTTTCAATTGCAAACAGCCTTATCTGTCATGTGCTAGAAAATATTTTATTGGTGCTGTTTTGTGTGCCCCCCAAGACGTAATGCCCTAAGCAATTGCTTAATTGCTTATGGGTTATTTGGTACTGCCTGGAATAGCATTAAAGCTACTTACTATGGTACTATGGATACGAACTTTTGCCACTGGCAAAAGCTAGTAGGTACTATAGTATTTATACCCCAATGGGTTTCTGATGTCGGTTATGACGTAGTATACGAGCTACATGGGTCAACCCAGGAGATGCGTAGTGTTCACATATTACGTAGAACGTGTACCTACTGGACCGATTCTTACGAAACTTTCACTATTATGTTACTTGTTAGCTATTTATTGAGGGGTTTATTCTCATCTATGTTTTTAATATGGTTTAGTTTTGAAGTCAAATGTAGCCCAACGTATGTAGTGTAGTGTAGCCTAGACTCAGTGGGCACAAATGTTTGTGTAATATAATAAGAGTCTAGTTCTTCGCCAAAAAATCCGCTTATGATGAGTTAAAGCAAGATAAATAAACTTATTATGTAAATAAACAAAACTAGCACAAAACTTTATCCAAGAATTCTCCAGTAATTGCTAGGATTTTTGCATCTTTGTTCCTACTTTCACTTTTAGTTATTTAATCATCACACAAATTGGTACCTACATAACTCTTATGTGATCATGTAAGCTAAAAAATTGAAATTCTTGTATTAAACAAACTACAATTTGCTTTTACCTTCACATTATTAACGAAATAATTGCATATTCTTCATAAAGTACAATTATTTATCGATATATTATCAAATATATTTATTTTACGTTGACACCAAGTAGGTATATAAAAATATAAAGTGGGTTTTAATAATTTACCGCAACTTATTAAACTTGTGACCTCATTGTTGAAACACGACAAATACCTACAAAAACAACTATTCAGTATTCTGATTACATATTTAAAAATAATCCTCATACCACGAATCATCTCTTGGCATTTTCTGCATATCACACATCTTCGTTTACGCTGCGTGTCGGGAGAAAAACGAAATCGAAAAAAAAAACACAATGTCCCACTTGAGTCATTCACAAGTCGTATCCCCACACCATCCCACCACCGCGGCGGGACCCTGGGACACCGATGGTAGGGCACATACCACTAGTCTACCAAACACCACACACAACACAACACTAAAATTAATGCAGCGGTGAGAGGCGAAAGATGATCGCCAACGGCCACTAATAAGAAAGTGGGTTAAAGAAAGTTTTTTATACAGGCTCGATAGTCGACAGACGAGTTATACATACTGGTGGCTGTGTGTATGTGTCTAGCGTGGTACTCACTTTCTCTTTGGTGTACTTTCACAAGACGTTGTGTGGTTGTGGTTCACTGACTATGGGAATGTTGCAGTGTTTCTATTGTTTCAGCGAATAAAAGTTAGATGTTGCCTACTTTAGTAAATAAAAAAAGTATTTCATGTTCCCATTGAGACAATTATTATTTAGAAATAAATTGTATGGTCGATCAACATTACAATCAAAGTCATGGTTAATTTATAGCAAATTCTTAGAATTGCTAGCGTTCCGAGTTTTGCTACTTATGAAACCTTGAAAGTTTCTCAGCAAGTCTTAGAATGAGGTCATCTGAGAATGCCAATGACCTCAATGTCTGTATTTGGATTTATTCAGAGAAAATATCTTGAATGCTTCTACACAAAGTAACATTTTTCTTCTTTTGTCTTTATTTCTTTTCACCTATATTGATACAATATTATTATTAAATATTTGATAAAGTGGTCTAAAGACAACAAAAGGGTCATGTTCATGGCAAAAATTGCAACAAATATGGCCGAATTGATAGGCTATTTTAGTTACGCAAGTTTTCATAGTTAAAGGTAAATTTTCATGAAACAAACTTCTGAAAAGGTATTACCACATGATTGTGGGCGGACCCAGACAGAAATTAGAGGTTGTTCACCCCTACCAGTTCCTCTCGACCGATGACAGAATGTATCGCATCCCCACCAAGATACGGGATCCCCTCCAAGCGAAAATCACTCCCGCTCCCGACTCCTTCCTCCACCACACAGGAAACTCCGAGAGGAGGGGTGCGCGGCCCTCTTGGAGGCGCGAGTCGCGGCACTCGCAGCCACAGGGCCACGCGCCTCGTATAACGGTACAGCAAAGTACCGCTGCAGAAATAAGGTCATGGATGGATATTCACACGTTGTAAACAAAACGATCAATAAAACGCTCACCTGTTTACGACAAAAAAATCCGTGGTAGTAAACTAACTTATAAAAAATTACACACTTTTTATTTAATACCTTTTTCACTTTAAAAAGTCGTGTCAATATATTTTAAGCCCTTCTCACTTCCCTTTCACATTTTACAACAATGATCAGCCATATTGTTTTTTTGTTTTCCTCACGTTTTCCGCCAGATGGCGCAAAAATTCTGAGACGTGATTGGTTGAGCAATTATTTGATAGTTGATTGACACTAAAGAGAATCTTGCCACAACCAAATAATAAATATTTTTGTCATCTTAATTTTACAAAATTGTGAAGACAGAAAGAGAAAACACAACAACAAATAATTAAAAACATAATCCAGGCTGACAAATAATATACTTAAATTATAATACAATTAATCACGCCATCTTTGGGCCTGTATTGTAAACACACGCTACACTAATTATCAAGCTCCAATTGTACACTAGATGTCATTGCAGGAGTAATTTACTAAGATGGCAGCACTATCGTTTTGTTTCGGAATTTACGTTGGGATTGTATCTTACTAATTAATATTAAAAAATGCGAAATTTTGTGAGTGGTTGTGTGTGTTTGTTACTCATTCACGCAAAAACTACTGAACGGATTTAGATAAAACTTTACAGTAATATAGCTTATACTTACATCAGAATACCACTTAAAGGCTACTTTTTATCCAGGTAGGTACCACCCGTGCGAAGCCGGGGCGAGCAGCTAGTTTTTAAATAAAAATAGTTTATCTGTCCATACATATATCGTATGTAGGTACTAAATTTCATCGCTATCGATTCAGATAATTTTTCTGAATTATTGACCTAATCACACAGCCCAGTCAGGCCGTGTGGTCAGGCCAATGGGTAGAATTTACGTAGTAACTTATTAATAATCTGTGGCAGAATGTATACATTGTATGGGTTTCAAACGTACACCTTTACTGTACCCAATGATGTATTTATATTTTACGTCATTGGGTGTACCACCATTATTATGTACCTAAATCTAATAATGATGGTAACATGGTAAGTCACAATAATTGAATTCTAGAAACAAATGTCTACATTCAAAAATAAACCGTTGACTTCCAATGCACAACATATTAAGCGAGTAGAACACCACCTCCTTGCTAGGTAGGTATCTAACTAGAAGGCTGGGCTGCTAGCTCCAAGACCTTACCATATATGGCGAATTACTCGCGTCGGGCAACGGATTTGAACAGGGGTGGTTCCACTTCGTCGACGCACACGCGATGTTGATACCCCTTAATCAACTATAATCATTATCTGTGGTTTAGCTCACTATGGCAACTTATGGAATGGGTAGAATGTTCACAGAGGTCACTGCCTACTTATCATCATTCTCCTTTTTAGGTAAGCCAGACTAGTTTCCTTCAATGAGATGTTACTTTCATAAAGTTCCGTTCTTCACATTACACTCAATACTTTCTCTATTCATAATAAGTAGGTAGTTACATACACTTTCGCGTGAACTCTTCATGAGAACAGAGAGATTGATAATTTGTAACTGATAGGCACAGTTGTATTGTTGCATGGGATTGTGTAAGGAAAAAACTGACAGGTGGCACACATTCTGAACGTTACCCATCATAGGTATTTGTTACTGATCGTGAGTATCATACCTTTATCAAACCTAATTTTAAATGAAGTTATATAGGATCGTGTCTGGAATCCGTCTGGAAGTATGGTAGTCATCCATTAAGTCGTAGAGGGTATCTGGGGTTCCACGGTGCGTAAAAAAACGAGCCGCGCCCCATGATGGCGCCTGGATATCTTATAGATATAGTCTAAAATATCTAAGCGACGACGGGCGCTTGCAACCTGTCACGTGCCTCTGACTAACCCCTATAGACACGTTCAATGATCTGAGCTCCTGGAGATCTGAGAGGATGTTTACCGTACGTGGGGATTAGAGTTCCGATCCTATTTTTTTTTTTATTTTTTATTTTTTTTAATCTAGGTGCTCAGATCCTTGACTATGCCTAAAGAGGGTAGTCAGATGCACGTTCAAACATTTAATTTGGCACATTGCCCACACTTTGCATTAGTTAGTAATGTTAGTATTCCATTAGTATGGATATATCCATACGTATATGTAACAGTCAGTCAAACCGCAAAAAATCAACTAAGAGAAAATTGAAATCATTTTTTGTTGACTTAGCAGAGCGGAATTTTCAGCCAAAGCGACACATTCCATTTCACCTACTAATTGATTTTAATCTCGCTCGGATAATCATTGTGAGATATGGATGAGATATCATTATCAGACTCCAACTATAGGCCTCTAATTATTATTATACAGGGCGTATTCACTGAAAATACAGGTACCTACCTACCTACCCACCTATATCTTTAGGTAGATTAGATAATCTAATCTACCTAAAGCTATCAATAACATAGCCATTTAAAATAGCTTTTGTCTTGTTTATCCTTAGGTAGGTAGGTACCTACCTACCTGCTGGCTTATTTCGTACCTATCAAAACTGCATTGAAAGCCATAATATGATAATCATAGATTTTGACGAAATAAATAAGCCAGCTGATTTACGGCAGATAAAAAAAAAGTTACTTGGTAAAATAATTCAGCCAAAAGGTCCAGGTTGAAATAAAATTACATGAAAATTGAGAGGTAGGTACCTATCTACATAATCAGATTATGAGCTTGTTTGTCTGATCCAATCAATGTCCGATGATGTAATTTCGTGATAAAGTGACGTTAGGAATGGCTTACGTATACCAAGCCACTTACCACCTTTTTCAATTCAATTGATCGATCATGCCTCCATTCAAGGTCATGGAGACGACGACGCGCAGAATTACAATTTACAACGTGCTCCGAACTAAGCTTCGAATTAGTTCGAACAATGCAACTATTTGTTTTCGACTCGCTAAGCAGGTAATGGCTGTCTTCTTGTTGAGAGTAGAGACAGAGCGAAGCGAATTCTTCTTATGTTCTATAGGTTCCTGTTCCTACACGAATCGGATTTGTGCCATAACTTACTAAGATTATAAATTCGAACTCTGTTTGTCTGTCTGTGACGTTGTCACGGCCAAACCGCTAGACCGATTTTGATGAAATTTAATACTGAGATGATACAAGTACCTAGGTATGCACATTGACAACCAGTTGACAGCTGCAGAAAACCAAAATAAAAAAAAACAAAAAAAATCCCATAAACTACTTGCGCGCGCAGTAGGAGTAGAAGTTACCTAAGTAAAGTAAGTCCTTGGATAGATGAATCTGTTTTTAAGCGTAGTGTATTAGTGACTGCCCTTAGACTGCGTTCCGGACACATTTCATCCAACAAATTTGCCTTTCTAATGAAAAAAGTACCATCGCCTAATTGTAACGTGTGCGAGTGTATAGAAGATGTTCAACATTATATTCTGATGGAATGTGTGCGGAATGCTGATGATAGAAGAATTATGTTTGGTTCAATGTTTGATGTTGGCCGATGTAACAGTATATTGGCTTCACCGATGTCTGATGAAGCCAAAAAAAATTATTTCCTAGCTAATAAGTGCTTAGACAGGAAAGAATCCTAATTTTTTTTTCTCTCTATTCTTTCTTTCTTTTTTTTGTTAACCTAGTTAAGTTGTACCGATTGGGTGGTGTGGTCGCAAAGCGACAAAGCCCTTTTTTTTCTTACGATTAATAAATTTAAAAAAAAAAAAAAAAAAAAAAAAGTCCTACGTTATTTAGGTAGGTAGGTAGGTACCTAGCAGTTTAGAATAAAACCTAACGAAAACAATGAAGACCTTTAACATTTTAAACGGGCCGTGACGTGCGAGTTGGTTGGACATAACAGTTGTGATCCTACTTGAAAAAAAAATCATAAAAATATATTGTAAGTAGTTATTTTAATAATACGTATAAAAGTTATCTTACTTAATACCTAGGTGTACAAAATTCATATGAATTTACATCATTGCCTAATCTATAGATTCCAGAAATTATCTAATCTTTGTACTTATTTTGGATAATCAAGTCGTAATCAGATGTTTTTAAATGGTAACTAAAATATATTAAAGTATGTCAGATAAGATACCTAAGTACCTAGGTATTTCCTTAGGTAGATTTTGTATAATGTTGACGACATATTTATTTCCTACAACAGGTAGATCGGTAAGTAAGTACTTAATGTTATTATCAATTAAAAATCAAATTATTGGAATGTTAGTCACATACTTACTAATAACTCAATCATGATTGAGAAGCCATTAAATAACCTACGCTTAACTTATATGACAAAATAATTTGGATAGATTATTCAAATCACCTAGCAAGTGTGATTAACGATTGATCTACTAATATTGATTGAAATACTAATAATAATCGAAAAAAAAAATATTACTACCATATTTTTTTCTTTTATTTTTCTTCTTATTTCACATTTTCATGCATTGTCATCCACCCCTGATCTATGGTCCAAATTTCAATTAGGTATCTAGCTCATCGGGAAGTAAGTTTAAAATCAATTACAAAATTCCATCCGACCGGACAGGCATACAAGAAAGCGAGTTATTAAAAACATGGTAAAATCACAATTTCTCTCAAAAAGGAATATATTAATTCTACATCCATAAATGACTGGAAGTTGCGAGAACTTTCCGAGGCAAAAACAATAGCTCGTAAAGACAATGGTAGGTACCTAACATATCTACGAGGGAACCACACCACACCTACTGATACCGAGCAAGAAGCATCCGTTAGCCAAATCTGTCGGTTACGTGGATGATAGTCGAATTTGAATTTAAAATTCTAACCGACAGACTGGGGCCAAAGACCTTATGCCGGACTAACGACTAATTTTGGAAGTAATGACGACTAATCGCTTATTTTAATTAGAACAGAATTTAATTGCAAATAAATGTTTGCTACAGATCACCTAACTTAACCTTTAGTTTCTTATACGTACTATAACTACCGATACTTGTCTTATAAGTACGTGTAGGTACCTAAATAGATAAATCTGCTGGATGGTCGTGATCTGTAACAGTAAAAAAATTTAATATTATCTCATTACGTTAAACTTCAAGATGATTGTTTCGTAGATAGGGCACCTATTTGAATTTCCATCCTGACTCAGAAAACAATAACCTCCTTCGATGAGCCACGACGAGGTAGGACATCAACTAGTTACAATAAAACTCCAGTCTCAAGACTGGTTTCTTGAAGGTCAAAATGTCTAGACCACTTCGGTATTTATCACTCAGACAGAAGGTGCCAATGTACCTACTCGTATAATATTTTCACCGTTTATTAGAGCATCGAAAACAAACAAAGATCTTTTGAGAATGCTTAGGGTATGCTGTAGTACTTGCCTGCATATGAGTAAAAATATTAATAGGGTATATACAGTAGTTACTTACTTACTATAATTTGACTTAAATGTGGACATGTAACGTGCCTCTGACAAATCCCTTTCCCTTATTAGGCATCTTCAAAGATTTGAGCGCCTTGAGATCTGCGAGGATGTCTACCGGACTTTGGGATTATTCGTGATTGATCCTGTTAGTTTTTTTTTTAATTACTTACTTGGAAATAACTATGCTACCATAGGGCTTAAAATATAGAAAGAAAGAAAGAATAAATTTATTTTGATCAACATTCTCTTAAGCTAAACAAAAATTTTAATATCTACTTTTAGGTGCAATAAAACAGTTTTAAATAGAAAGTAGTATAATTAAGTGAATCACTAAATTACCGTCTCGGGAGAAAATGGAGAAAGATGCCTGCACACAACAGAATAACGTAGCTACCTACCTAGGTTAGGACTCGATTTAAATTGTGTTCCTATCCTACAGTAGGATACGTAATTTCAATCCACCTTGTAGGAGTAGGAGTAATAGATAAATTATTCCGTTGAGTTATTTACCTATTATAAACAAATAAAAATATTTACGTATAAATTAATATAATAATAAATTGTTAACATAGTTCTGTTACATACCTAATAGAAGTTTTAAATTAATTACCTGATAAATAGTTTGTCATAATAAATTCTCTAAATGCTAATTTTTGAGTTACCTATTAATTTAATGATAATTTTTCCATTACGATAGCATACTTTCTCTTACTTTAAAATAAATATCCATACCAACCTTTTTGCTTCCTCTTCTACGTTTTATAGATACCTACTTGGTACCTTATTCTTTTTGTCTATGACCATGCATAGATAAAAATGTAAATATTTCAAAAATGACTGGACTCAGTTATTATGCGATTGAATTTGATTTGTATTTGATCAAGCATCGTGTATCATTTAGTTGATATGGTAAGTTGTTTAAAAAGGATTTAGGTGGGCAATTAGAAACCAATTTGTAAAACATGTCTTACGTAGGCGAGTCGAAGTAAACGAGTCTCTGTAATAAGACGCTAGCTCGGTACTCGGTACAATCGATTCGACGTGTTTTAAATTATATACGGCAATCGTGACGTTTTCCACTGGGCATTAGCAGCGAATAACTAGGTATTTTGTGTCCCTTTTTTCCTACGATCGAAGTTCTTGGTAATAGTTACTTAGTAGAAACAGTTTGTATTGTTTTGTTCAATCTCACTCAGCACAGCGTCGCCACCGGCAAAAGAAGGGTAGACCTAAACAGCAATAATTACATTAATTAGGTAGGTAGGTACATAATCACTACATAGTATAAAGCAAAGTCGCTTTCCGCTTCCCGCGTCTGTATGTAGGTATGTATGTATGTTTGCTTATATCTTTAAAACTACACAACGGATTTTGATGCGGTTTTTTTTAATAGATAGAGTGATTCAGGAGGAAGGTTTATAGGTTTTAAACCCGTGCGAAGCCGGGGCGGGTCGCTAGTTATTAATTAAACTAATCTTACCAAGTGAAGTTCTAGGTATCGTAATTATATTAGAATTTAATTACTATAGGTACCTACCTACCTACATATCTAACGACTGACGCGATGATGGGATGTATAGTACCTACCCGTCAAACTTCTTGGCCATCGCGACCTATCTTTCGTTTCGCTCGCACCACCAAAGAGACCTATTTTTCGTTTCTGCGCATTCAAGGTCGTTTGTCCAAGAAGTTTGACGGATAGTATACTTACTACGAAATATCGAATCAAATCAGAGTAGGTACCTATGTATAAATAATTATACAAGAAATAGTAAGTCCTGGTAATCTTATCAATTCTTATCACATCCCGATTGTATTTTCCCAGGTTTTGGTTTTTTAGTTAAGTACCTACACGAGGTGTGTTTGTGTCTTTAAAACACAATTTACTTGCACCTCACGTTGAAGGTTCGGATGTGGTGGCAGGTAGGTACCTGTGCATATAAAATCTGACCATGGCCTTACCATCAATGGCGATTTGCCAGTTTTGACTTATGGAAGGCTAAAACTCTTACAAGCCCTTTGCAACCAAAACTTTGAAGCAAGAAGGTATTTTCTCGAAGAGCATGAATTAATTTTTGCAGATACTTATTCGAAACTGCAGGCATACCAGGTATTTCGTAAAATTCGATCGAATTATTGTCCATAGTAACTATTATAGAATCTTAGAATAGAGATACGTACCTACTACTCGTACCTACCTACATAAATAGTATGACATTGCTAATTCTCTAAATTCGAAAGCTGGCAATGAAAATCAGCGGTTGAATATAGAATTTTACGCAACTATCTTGCTGCTGGAGCACCATATGTATACAGCCAAGAGTCTTATAAGTACATACCTACCTTATTATTACAAGCAGCATACGTATAGGTACCTACCTACCAATTTCTCATGAATAAGCAGCTTCGCTTTCGCTTCTGCGACAAAAAATATGCAACCAAACAGGTTAACCTTGACTCAGTGATTGTTTATTAGCCAACTTCCTTCAGTTCCTTCCGCTCGTTTGCTACTTGTACTGCCACGTTCTTGGCATCATTTTTGTATATGAAGTAGGAATGTAGGTACTATATTTTACCGGCGACCCTGTCCGCGTAGTTTTAGACATTCCTGAAAATCAACGAGGAAAAAGTAGCCTATGTTTGTCCCAAGGCTAAACTATATCTAAGTACTTATGTGAAATTTTATCACAATCGGCCCAGCGGTTTGGTCGTGATAACGTCACAGACAGACAGACACGAGTTATGCCGGAGACACACTTACGTGTCGTGTCGTGGCGCGACACGCCACTAGCTAATCGCTTTCATACATTTAGTATAGTTAGAGACATATTTGGGTGTCGTGTCGTGTCGCAAACGCTGTCTTGCGATTGGCTAGTGGCGCGACACGCCACGCCACGACACGTAAGTGTGTTTCCGGCATTACTTTCGCATTTATAATACCTACTAGCTGCTCGCCCCGGCTTCGCCCGCGTGGTACCTGGATAAAAAGTAGCCTATGTGTTATTCTGATGTATAAGCTATATTACTACTGTAAAGTTTCATTTTAATTTGTTCAGTATTTTTTGCGTTAAAGAGTTACAAACACACACACACCCACTCACTCACAAACTTTCGCATTCATAATATTAGTAGGAGTAGGATAATAAAGTACTCAAACCTGTAAAGGAATTTTAGTTTTTAAGAAAGAAGTGAGTGGAATAGAATAATATGTGTAGTGCCGGTGCCGATCCCACATGAAGTGGGATAAGAGCAAGGAGATGATGGTAGGTGTGTTATTTATCAGAATTTCAAAGGTGGCGAATTGAGGGACCATAGAGAATCTTAGCTCTCGAACCATTAGGTACCTGTGCCATCTGGGGGCACGGCAGTGCCCCCGCCAAGTCAAGCAATAAAGCGGCACGGCTGTACCATCCTTTTCTCGAAGCAGTTCAGGCCATTTTCGACCCCCTATAACTTCGTTGTGAATAAAACTAGAAGCCTGAATTTTCAGTAACCAAGCAGTCACTAATATATAGACACGGTATATTTCAAATTTCATTCAATTTGAACCAGTAGATTAAGAATTATAACTAGTCAAAATTTCCTATTTTGTCACTCACTCACTCACTGACTGACTGACCGATCATCCAAAGTTTAAGGCACTTCTAGCAGACATAGAAGCTTCAAATTTGAAACACAATTAGTGTTTAGTGTAAAAATCCTAAAAAAAACCTGCCAAGTGCGAGTCGGACTCGCGCACGTCGAGTTCCGTACCATTATCTATAAATCACGTTTGTTGTATGGGAGCCCCATTTAAATATTTATTTTATTCAGTTTTTAGTATTAGTTGTTATAGTTGTGAAAATTTCAACTGTCTAGCTATCATGGTTCATGAGATACAGCCCTGTGATAGACAGACGGACAGACAGACCGACAGACCGACGGACAGACGGACAGACGGACAGACGGACAGACGGACAGACGTACAGATGGAGAGACGGACGAATGGACAGTGGAGTATTAGTAACAGGGTTCCGTTTTTACTCTTTAGGTACGGGTCTTTCTGACTTATGTTATTACGTAATTAGCTAACCTTTACGTAATAACTTAAGACAGAAGGACCCTTAAAGTAGGGACTGAATAAATTAACCGACTTGGTTTTTCATGGATCTCACAACTTTTTACGGTAGAAGAACTGAGTTGCGTTGCGAGACTTGGCTTTTTTTACAAGTTATGTTTTTGTTGGCATTACTTTTACAAAATACGAGTAGAGTAGAGATTCGATCGAAGTACAATTGTCTGAAAACATTAAATAGTGGCTTGTTCAGAAATTGGAAATTACGTTGAAACGCACTTATGTTTTTGAGAAAGCTTCACATCGTAAAAACATGATAAGTATTGATAAATTTTTCAGATTACGATGACTTGACACTTTAGATAGGTACCTCTACTATTTTCCATAGACGATTCAGTCCTTTATAGGTTTATGGCCATGCCATCTGGATACAAAGACCCCAAGGTTTCAACTTCCAGCTCGATATTCACCCAAAAATGGTCTGCAGTCGATTCACCGCGCCTTCGCCGTACTAGTCCATTTATGGCTTCCAGTCGGCTATAATATGGCTAACTGCTCTGACCCGTTCGGTTTAGCGAAGGTAATCGTCAACTATAGCGGAAATTATCCTAGATAATATGTAAAGTGGACCTATTTGGTCGTGTTTTTAATCAACTTAAAAAAGGTTCTCTCTACTTTATATACTTACTATGTAACGGCTGATTTGATTTTAATAGAAAAAATTAAGATGATCGCCATCTTAGATCTATAGAGAATAATTCCGAGGGTTCCATACCATTATCTATAAAAAACGGCAAAAAAATCACGTTTGTTGTCCCACTTAAATATTTATTTTATTGTTTTTAGTATTTGTTGTTAAAGCGTCAACAGAAACACATAATCTGTGAAAATTAAACCTTTCTAGCTATCACGATTCACAGGCCTGTGACGGACAGACGGACAGCGAAGTCTTAGTAATATTGTCCCGTTTTTACCCTTTGAGTACGGAACCCTAAACACAAATCATCAAAATGTGTCGAATTTTCGTTGTTATTTGTATTGCACTTTTAATTCCATAAGAGTTTTATGTTTGTATTTATTAGATTTTCTACAAAAACCCTCAAATCAAATCAAATTTATTTTATTGACATTATACAGTGAACATAATTTAAAGAATTCATATGCGCCCGAATTAGTGATAACTGTGTTTCAGGAGCCAGAAATTTACAAAAAAATATGTAAAAGGTTTTTTTTTTCTTTTTTATTCGAATTTAAACGATCCGTTCAAGAAATTTTAAGTTGGTTTGGGTAGGTGGTTTGTTCGGTACTATGTAATTCGCGAATAAACCTAAGAGGTCTATTTTTATATTCCACTAAGTACTTACCTACCTAGTCTAATAATAAGAGTGAGATGCTCTTATTATTCCAATGATCAATGAACTTGAATGCATGCGAATGTCGCTTGCCTCGACCTTGTGAAGTCGATAGCGCCCGGCTCCTTTAATATATGTACATCACTCCTATCACGAAGACCCCAGAAAAGTTTATTTTACAAAATGGTGGAGATATATAGACCTCACCCCCCCCCCCCCCCCTTTTAAATGCATTTAGAAATGTTTTACTAATTACACGCCAAAACGCAGAATTTTTTCAACGAGGATTCCCGATATTGTTAAACGCATAATTTGAAAGTGGTCAGTCTGGCTAAAATGACGTAACTTTGAACACATTCCTTGCAGAATAGAAAGATCGAGGAGACAGCGCTGTTGTTTCAAAAAATATTACATTATCATGATTGCTTGAATCAATCCAAAAAACTTCGAAAATCTATCGATTTTTAGTGAAACATAAAATATTTCTGTAAATTATAGGCAACAGTCGTGGAAATTTAGGATAATTTGAGTTAAAATTTACTCTACCTATTGAGCTCTGTCATTGCTATTGCTATTTATAAAGTATCAAATTAGGTTATCCCGGTATTTCACATTTATTTTTTTCACTTGGAGGAAATTGATGGTATGGATCAGTCATTTGTATTCGACTAAAAATATTTCTACCAACCTACCTACCGTATATAAGTATATTTTATAGTTTTGTCCTGTCGGAATTTATCCCTCATAATTCTGTGTCAAATAAGGAAATAATTTAATTAGATGTGCTTAAAGTAGGTAATATTATAAGGTAACTAACCTTTATAGTTCTGGAAAACAAAGGCTAACAAATACAATAAATGCAAAATACATATAAATGTTACAGGAAATACTTACCTACTTATGTATTATGGAGGAGTGGTACCTACGCCCGAGTCCCTCAAGTTGGAAGCTTCACAATGGAACTCATTGGTTAAAAAAAAAATAGGATCACGACTGTTATCCCCAAGTACGGTAGACATCCACTAAAATCTCCAGGCGCTTAGATCCTTGAAGATATCTAAAGGTACGTCCAATCCAAACATTACATTCGGCACATACCCACATTTTGCAGTAGTTAGCATTCCATACGTGACAAGTTGCAAGCCCATGGCCGCTGTTTTTTGGCTTTGTTTGGCTCTGTTTTTAGGCCGCGCTGGTTTTGGCTATGCCAAAAATCTGCAAAATGTGGGTGTATGCAAATGTACCCAAGGTTTGGACTTGCCTCTGACTAGAGTTCTGCACCTGGAGTTGGAAAGGGATGTATACTGTACCGTACCTTATCGCACTTGGGAATAACGGTCTTTCGTAATCCTATTCTATATCTTTTTTTATTTTTATTTATAAAGGCAACGACAGAGTTTACAATACTCGTATCAAAATGATTCACGGTTAGTTTCCGTCATATTTTTCTTGAAATAAATGAATAAATACATTAGGTACTTATCCTACCTATTGTATGTGTTTACAGAAAACTGTCAGAGTGAGCAATTTGATTTATTTTTGTACTACGATTAGGTGGTACCGAATCATAATAGTAGAAGGAAAATGTGTTTCCTTGTACTGCTCTATTTAACATAATACGAATATATATAAAATATATTGGTATATTTTAATTATTTATTTCTCTTTTTGTGACCACACCGCCCAACTGGTACAAAAACAACTTATGTACTTATCTAAAACAAGAAACAATAAAATAGAGAAAAAATTGGATTTTAAAAATTACCCCCAAAAAAGAGGTGATTGATTTAAAATACCATCCATTCAACCTCGGAACCCCAAAGCCTCCACAGTGCCGAGGTTTGAGGCCGGTACCTGGCATCAGGGGGTCCGAAGCGCCCCCGGAACATTGACGCCCTGCACCTCTTGCATCTGCGTAAAGACGACTGTTTATAATAATACATATTCTAATACACTCCATACATACATACAAATTACAATACGGATAACTTACATGTTAAGTTATCTGACGCCACAAAAAAACAACAGCACTAAATGGACACCTCATATCATCGACTACATAGCCTAATGGACACCTAATGGCTTCATTTCTTCAAACAAACAACTCTGTCAAGTCAGTGTGGTATGAGGTACGGGGGGAGTGGGAAAAAATGCATTCTGATTGGCCGATTCAAGATGACGTCATTCACTAGGGATGGGAAGTGTTGTCATGAGTTGTCGATAGCAGTCAGAGGCACGTCCAAATATTATATTTGGCACATACCCACATTTTGCAGTAGTTAGCAGTCCATACGAGACAGGTTGCAAGCCCATCGCCGCTTATAAAAATACTAACTACTGGGGACTACTACCTGGGATCGGGATCGGGATCGGGATCGGGATCGGGATCGGGATCGGGATCGGGATCGGGATCGGGATCGGGATCGGGATCGGGATCGGGATCGGGATCGGGATCGGGATCGGGATCGGGATCGGGATCGGGATCGGGATCGGGATCGGGATCGGGATCGGGATCGGGATCGTTTAATTTTACTAAGTACGTAGGTACTATTGACAATTTAATCTTAATAATATTATAAAAGCGAATAGCAAATAGGTTACTTTATTTCATATCCATGTAGGTACAACGCAAGCGAAGCCGCGGACGGAAGCTAGTTGGCAATAAGTAGTTGTCCTAGTTACTACCAACTGTTGTTGTTACTACTATGTAGGTTTATCGAATCGATCATCAATTGAGTAGTGGTAGGTACAACACTATTGACTTTCGACAAGGAAAATAACCAGTGTAACCTGAGCTCTAAACAAATTTGTTCATGAAATGATTATCTTGAAATAGCTTACCTATGAAACGTAATCCCATCTTTTTTGAAACTAGATGTATCGCTATAATTACCACACCATAACACTGAACAAGGGGACATAATTATGATTTGTGGTAATGGTTTTTTAGAATAAACCGACGAGATGTGCACGGGTCAAGGAAGTGGTCAGTACTACTGCAGGTTTGACGCGCGATATTTTTTATCGGCCGTATAAGCCTGATGTTTTGGATGACAGTGTTCGCCTTGCATGCGGTGTCTTCTGGGCTATGTAGTCGATGCCTCATATCGATAGTCGAGACAAATCGTCACCATTGATTACGAGAGTATGTATGATTCACTCTGACTAATATCAGTCGTCAAGACTAATGTACCTAACTTAGTCGGAATCGGAATCCACTTGAGGGCAAAGTGACTCATACATGGGTCAGCTAAATCCGAAGGTTTATTTACCCAATTGTACGTCCGATTGTACCCTAATTGTACGTTTACAGTTCCATGTACATCAGAAGGATATTGATAGACATAACTCTAGATTTTTTACACGGGTCTTTATCGCGTGATTACCTATAATTTATTTTTCCAACGTATAAAAAATAATTATATTTGATAGATGCTTAAAAGCTACGCGAGGCAAATCCTATTTGGCACAGGCACAACGGATCAGCATTGCCGTGCAGTGTGGCAATACCGCCAGTACCTTGGGAACGCTTCCGAGTTTCGACTGGTAGTGGTCTGGATCAGTTGAGCTACCGTCTGCCTATTACCTATTATTATACTGTTATTATATACTATATATTATACTATTATGCCTATTATACTGTTTACAAATGTCTTTATATAGCTCAAGTGGATCTTGTGTATTTAGTAAATATTCTGTAATATATTATTATTAGGTAGATGTTATTTATTTCTGTAAATGAATTTCATTAACTTTATTCTAAAAAAAGAAATAGGTAGGTACATATTTTTGATTCGTTCTAATATCACCATATAGGCATGAGGCATGTCCAAACATACTATTTGGCACACGCCACGTGTCCACATTCTACTGTAGCAAGCCTATTGACTATTGACTATAAGCACAGAATAAAATAAAACAATAGTTAAGAATACTATTTTGTTTCCTCCTATGTTTTCCTCCCCGTTTTCATAACGTGTTAATGTGTTAATATTTTTTTCAAATATAAACATCCATTGGTACAATTTTAATGCCTGGGATAAGTTCAAGTTTTCAGCAAAATGTTGAAAAAATTACAGTTCTATTCAAAAATGTGTTCACATGCATGCAAGCATGCAACAAATAAATAATTAACATCTACAGCGAATAAAAAGCACAATTCTTTATGAGTATGGAAAATTCATAGTTTTGATAGATGTTTATGTAAGCGAATTTGTATGGGGATGGGGGATGCGAGGGTGCGTCGGATGATTCATTTGCAGCCACATGGCTGAGTCCGCACCCCTCCAGACAGGGGGAATGCACCGACAGGGGTGGGCGAAAATCAATAAACGCAGACAGTTGAATGAATAAAATAGTTGGCTTAAGCGAATAGAAACTCAAAAGCATAATACTAGTTATGAGAGGAGAGATGTGTAGTGTCTAGGTCTTTGATATGGTAAATGAGACAAAAAAACACGATAAAATGTAAGTCTTGAAAATACAAATTTAGCTAGAAAGGTCTCTGTGCTGTGCTAGTCAAAATATCAAATAGGCGCTTGTAAAAATTTGTTAAGATTTCAAATAGAAAAAATAAATAAGATTGCGAATTGGTAGACATTCTCTCAGATCACTATCACTAGGCGCTCAGATAAGGTGGTCAGAGACACGTCCAAATATCAAATTTGGCACATGCCCCGTTTTGCAGTAGTTAGCGTTTCATAAGTAACATGAA
This sequence comes from Hydriomena furcata, assembly GCA_912999785.1. Taxonomy (NCBI): domain Eukaryota; kingdom Metazoa; phylum Arthropoda; class Insecta; order Lepidoptera; family Geometridae; genus Hydriomena; species Hydriomena furcata. The sequence goes on along the minus strand of OU538822.1, from coordinate 11,507,235 downwards.
ATGTTGTACCTAAGCCCATCGCTGCTTTTGGAAAAGAATACATCGGCATTAATTTTACATTATGACTTATTTCAAGGAAATAAAACAGCTTTGATCAGCTGGTTCGTCCAATTGTAACCTTCCTCATAATAAAATGTTCAAACATCCGGCAGAACACAGGCTTTTTGTACATTTGAATACGATTGTTTCAACTAGTGGGTTTATTTTGATAGTGATGTTTTCCGACAGATTTTTGTAATATCACGTATTTCTAAATTATCACGTTAGCAGTATCAACATCAGCTCAAAGATAACAGTATCATGATGCAACGTTATCACATACCAGACATCAACCGTCGCTTCTCGGAGGCTGTAGCGGTATAACAGAACTATCTCTCATCTTTCCCTCTACGTCAGTTAGTAATGCTTTCTGATCTCTTCATAATTACAATAATAATGTTCTTCAACGCTTAATGTAATTACTCGACAGACGGTGCAGCGAATTCTAAACTAATTAAATATTTTTAGGTTAATCTCAGGCGTTTGTGGCAATTAGTGCGAAACAGCAAACTCACACTAGAGAAAGCAATGAGACACTGAAGTGAAAATGTTCAGCGTTTTACGTAGAAAGAATGCGTTGTATTGAAATAGCTGGAATCAAAGCACAATAATCCAGGTTCCATGTGAGCGGTTACGCGTAACGTAATCGCTTATCAGCGTGTAGCATCGTTATCAACTGATGTACTGTACCTATGTGGCTAAAGTCGAGTAGCCTTACCATATATGGTGACAAAAATTGAGGCTGCTCTATCCAGCTCGTGATTGGTGTAAAACACTACTGCCGATATATATGAACTCTGATAAGGCACGTTTTATATAGTTTATCCTCACGAGCCGGCATTCATTTAGTAAGGTGTGCTTGAACGAAGCACTACGGAGTCATACCTAGTCATTTAATTTATTATAAATGTGAGTTGATTTGTTGGATTTAATATTTTTAATTTAAATGTGTAATTTACGCCTCTAGTCTAGTTCATTTTATTTTATATAATATTTGTTTTGAGCTTCGGAGGTTCAAATTATGCAGTCACAGGTGTTACATAACATAACGCTTTATCTTGAAGAAAAGTTATGTAATTGGGTGTTCGTGTATTTCTTGTTGCATGAGTGATGACGAGCCACAGATTGCGTTTTATATCCCATCCTTCTTACTATACCGTGGGTAACGTACCATTTAAAGTTTAAACATGATTTTATTTCAATTTCAGAATAATTCAATATGTGCGACGAAGAAGTTGCCGCGTTGGTAGTTGACAATGGCTCCGGTATGTGCAAGGCCGGATTCGCGGGAGACGACGCACCTCGCGCCGTGTTCCCATCCATCGTCGGCAGACCCCGTCACCAGGGTGTCATGGTCGGCATGGGTCAGAAAGACTCCTATGTAGGAGACGAGGCCCAGAGCAAGAGAGGAATCCTCACACTCAAATACCCCATCGAGCACGGTATCGTCACCAACTGGGACGATATGGAGAAGATCTGGCACCACACCTTCTACAATGAGCTGCGTGTGGCGCCCGAGGAGCACCCCGTGCTGCTCACAGAGGCCCCCCTCAACCCCAAGGCCAACAGGTAAGTGTCTCTCCGCCCCCAGCAGCCTTACGACTCTCGCCCGTTTGTCCGCCATCATCTGACCGGCTCGTTTCTGTTTCAGAGAGAAGATGACCCAGATCATGTTCGAGACCTTCAACACACCCGCCATGTACGTCGCCATCCAAGCCGTGCTCTCTCTGTACGCGTCCGGTCGTACCACCGGTATCGTGCTGGATTCCGGTGACGGTGTCTCCCACACCGTGCCCATCTACGAGGGCTACGCTCTGCCCCACGCCATCCTGCGTCTGGACTTGGCCGGTCGCGACCTCACTGACTACCTGATGAAGATTCTCACCGAGCGCGGTTACTCATTCACCACCACCGCCGAGCGTGAAATCGTTCGTGACATCAAGGAGAAGCTCTGCTATGTCGCCCTCGACTTCGAGCAGGAGATGGCTACCGCCGCCTCCAGCAGCTCCTTGGAGAAGTCCTACGAGCTTCCCGACGGGCAGGTCATCACCATCGGAAACGAAAGATTCCGTTGCCCTGAGGCTCTATTCCAGCCCTCATTCCTGGGTATGGAAGCCAACGGCATCCATGAGACCACCTACAACTCAATCATGAAGTGCGACGTCGACATCCGTAAGGACCTGTACGCCAACACAGTATTATCCGGTGGTACCACCATGTACCCAGGCATCGCCGACCGCATGCAGAAGGAGATCACCGCCCTCGCGCCATCCACGATGAAGATCAAGATCATCGCGCCCCCAGAGAGGAAGTACTCCGTATGGATCGGAGGATCCATCCTCGCTTCCCTCTCGACCTTCCAACAGATGTGGATCTCGAAACAGGAGTACGATGAGTCCGGCCCCTCCATTGTCCACAGGAAGTGCTTCTAAACACCAAGTAAGACATTTGATAATTTATGATGCCCTACACCAAGCCCCTGAAAGGGCGGCTCAAATTACGCTTGTGATCTTTTATGTAAGTTCAATATTTAATAAATAGGTTGTAAGGTATCGTAATATGCATATTACGTATTCGCGCGTAACGTTGTTGTTACCATTTTTGACAAAGACTTTTATTTATTTTTAATGATCGTTACTAACCCAGAACATTTTTAATAAAACATAATTTATATGCCGGTATAAATCTGTTTTTTTCTTTACTTTCTTCCCCTTCACGTATCATCATGGGCTTTTGATTTGACTAGGAGAGAGATGTAGAAGAACCGTTGCAGACACGACGAATTGAATCAGTCAACGTTCCGCAATCATTGTCTAGCTGCCCTGGAGCTTCCTAAAATGTCTAACAGCTATGTTCATTGACCGCTCCAATTTACATAATTCTCTATTTTCAAGTCTTTTATATTATTCATATATACCTATTTATGCATTTATAACGAAATAATACATTCATGCTACGAATAACACGCCAAGTTGAAGTTACTGTATTTAGTCGTATGTGGAATGTGGTTTATGTAGGTCCATTGTTTTTATGTTCATTACTAAATAAATAAATATTGTGGACATTTCACACAGCGCCATCTTGCCCCAAACCATGCAAATCTTGTACTATGGGTTGTTATAACCAGGTTATTGATAAAATACGAGTACTTAAATATTTAGACTGTTGTGTTGATGTTAAAAGAAAAGAAACAGCTCTTCCAATAAGTAGATTTACCCTCGTATTCAAGAACGACACTATGAGAACACGCACCCACAGTGGACGAAATTTTTTTTCATAATTTCACTTTATGTGTTGTGCGACACTGCATAGTGTGACTAGAGGCACATTGTCGTGTGCCTCTAGCCAAAGTTGAGCTGTAAAGGCACACGGTAGCGTGCGCCATAGTGCCGCTCAACACATAAAGTGATGTTTATGAAAAAAGATTTCGTCCACTGTGGGTGCGTGTTCTCTCATAGTGTCGTTCTTGAATACGAGGGGTTTATTCGAGTTTTTAGCTATCGTGAAATTAATATAAACATTTTGAAAAAAATATTATAGGGTTTGTCCCGCATAATATTTCTAAATTTAAATTCAATAAGGAATATGTTCTAGTGCTAACAAAACAGGACAGGAAAAACAAAATCCACAGACCACACCCTGTTAATTAACATAAAACCTTTTTATAGCATTGTTTGTGGTATTAGTTAGTAATATATCCTTGTATGTGGAATTGTGGATTGACCTCGATGTGGTTGTGGTGACTCAGAAAAATATTTTATAACTGCCGTGTATGTAAACATCATGAATTTTCAATTGTATGATGTACTTACTACTAATATTTCCTAATGGGGATATACATTTATAGTTATTGTGTTGAAAAATATTTTTTTTCTCAGAATGGTTAATTTTCGCACAGGAACATTATGGTCTCATTCAACGGAGATAACCTCACCTACAACCTCCTTGCAGGAATAGGTCGAATAACTAGTAATCCTGTATATAGGTACCTAAATGGTTTTTCTATAAATATAAACTTACTTATAAGTCATGTTGGTAGTTAACAGTAACCCCTTACTGTTACCTACCATCATACCTTCGTGGTAGGTAGGTTACATAGTTACATTTTAAGTTCATAAGTTTAGAAGAGATGTTTGTGGCTCAATGAATGACTACGCAACAACTAATCCGATTTCGAGGAAATTTAGTAGGTGGACATTTACACATAAACCGCGATTTATCATAATTAAGGAAAATAAAAGAGTAAAAACAAAACAGTCACTTTGACAGTAACGATAATTAAGTAGGTTGACCATAAATAATGGTGGTTGACCATTAGGTTAACCTTAAGTAGGAGTAGGAGGAAATAATAGTCCGGAAACTCTGATAGGTCCTAGAGACCAGCAACACATTAGGCAACTAGGCTAGGTATGTATCGTCAGAAAAAATTGAGGAAATAATTAGGTCGAGTTTAGCTAAATAGGAGAAATAAATAAATAACCTCACGCACGGTAGACTCAAGAACTCCTCCTCCTCAAGAACGGTAGACATCCAAACAGATTAACTGGTACTTGGGTCCTTTATGATGTCCAATGAGTAATAAGGGTAGGGAGGCACGTCCAAACATTTGACACTTTCACTGACAATATTTTCCTTTACCGTTTTGCGTACGTGTTGTTAATAAGCTAGGTACCTTTACCTAGTACGTTCCCTTACCTAGTCGTATTATTTCGATTAATTTTACTTATCCGTTTTACCTACTTAAGGAAAGTAGGTAACAACTGTATTAAAACTGGGCTTAAGTCCCTTCGAGACGATCCATCAAAATTGACAATGTTTACGTTTTCTATTAATGGCGCCTGTGCTAATGTTTATTGCAATTGTTAATGCCAAGTACGGAAAGGAAAGCACCTCTTTAAAAAGGTTTATGAAAAAATATTTTGTTTGTCATCACGTGATCAGACATACTCTCAGATTTCAAGGCGCTTAGATTCTTGAAAATGTCTGAAGGGGGTAGACAGAGGCACTTCCAAACAATACGTTTGATACAATATCCGCATTTCGCAGTAGTTAGAATTCCATACGTGACAGGTTATAAATACAAACCGCTAAAAAAATAAATTTGTAAAAATCTTTTGATTATCATCATAGAGCCGAGCTACCTCTGTGAACATAGCAACGTAATTGGTGATGTATTGACGTAAACATTGTAAAATAACGATGTATGTAAATGTGTAAATATTGACCTTCACGTGCAAGATTTGGAATCGTTCCCAATCTTATTTTAGGAGAGTTTAAAATAGATCAGACACACCCGCGGAGTCGGTTGCGTTGTGTTCGTACCTATGACGAGTTATTACGTAGTAGGCTAGTAGGTGGGTTTACTACGTAATAATTATGTTCCTGATCAGCTGGCTAATTTCTTAAAAAAAAAAAAAAACGACTGTAATCCCCAAGTAAGGTAGACATCCTTTGAAGATCCTTTGAAGATGTCTAGTGGGGGTAGTCAGAGGCACGTCCAAACATTATATTTGGCACATGCCCACATTTTGCAGTAGTTAGCATTCCATACGTGACAGGTTGCAAGCCCATCGCCGCTTATAAAGAATACTAACTGGTTTTTCTCACGACGTTTTTCTTCACGGTTTTGAGCACGTGTTTTTGCTTATTTCTTAATAATCTATAATTATCATATTGTGGCTTTCAATGCAGTTAAGGTTAGTTGGTTAGTCAGTTAGTTTACATATACCAACATAGATTCTTTAATAGTTACTATGAAATTGGTATTCTCTAAAATGTATGATATTCATAGCTATAATGTAGTTATGAGAATAGATTTAGGTAGGTACGTTGATGCTATAATAGTTAGATTAGGTACCTACTATTAAATTGGGATTCTCATAGCTAATTTTGGCTATCAAAATCATAGATTTTTACGAAAAAAAGCCAGCAGCAGGCTTATTGCTTAAGAATCGATCTTCACCCGCCAAATTACTATGGTAATTGGTATTCTCTAAATTCGATCTATGTTCAGACTCTGAACATAGATCGAATTTAGAGCCAGATGTCTGAACTTCAGACATCTGGCAATGAAAATCAGTGGATAAAGATCGATTTTTACAAACTAAGTAGACGAAATTTGCGCGTTTTTCACCGCAATAATTGTAGCCTGCAAAGTAGACCGAAATCTGGATACTTATTTAGAATAGAATAGAATAATAATAAATATAAGATAAGAATTAGATTTACATGTGATGTGATGTGAGAGGCTAAAAATCGAATTATTTTTAAAATGTGCGACGATTTTGATTCTGCCGTCCATGAAAATGAATAAACAAAAACATTGACAATTGCAATGGATCGTCTTGATAAAGACTTTGTAAAAAAAAACATTTAACTGTGGGTTAGTGAGTAGTGCGAGTACTAATATACTCGTTGGGGGCTTGGAGGTCATTCAAGTATTACGTAAGAACCGAAGGGGGGTGGAGGGGACTTTGTTTTACTTATTTTTAATGATATGGGGCCTGGGGAGGTCTAGCTGGTGTTTACATCAGCAACATTTAATATATTACTAGCTGCTCACCCCGGCTTCGCACGTTCGCACTGGTGGTAGGTACCTGGATAAAAAGTAGCCTATGTGTTATTCTGATGTAAAAGCTATATTACTTACTGTAAAGTTTCATCTAAATCCGTTCAGTAGTTTTTGCGTGAAACAAACACACGCAACCACGCTCAAACTCCCGAATTTAATAATATTTAGTTAGAATATGATTTCAGTTTTTTTTAATATATACCTAAGTAGGTATACCTAATAGGTACTTACCTACTACCTAGTTATGTTTACGTAAGCATAGAGGCGGGAGGGGTAAGGTTTTTTGACGACTTTCGCTGACAAGGAAATGTGGGGAGGTCAAAAATTACTAAATTACCAAAGACGAATAATAAATGTTTTTGATGAATGCAGAATCGTTTTTTCTCAATAACCGCAAAACATACAGTTTTGTTTTTTATGACAAAGATACGATAACGATAAGGATGTAATCTAGATAAATTAAAGACAGAAACACGATTGATGAAACTTTTCTCGATAGATTAATATATTTTATATTAGATTATATATATTTTTCAAAGTTGGCTCTTCAAAAACACTAGTTTCGTTTTTAATCAAAACTATGAATAGCTAAATAGTTCATTTTTTAGGGTTCCGTACCCAAAGGGTAAAATCGGAACCCTATTACTAAGACTTCGCTGTCCGTCTGTCCGTCTGTCTGTCTGTCACAGGGCTGTATCTCATGAACCGTGATAGCTAGACAGTTGAAATTTTCGCAGATGATGTATTTCTGTTGTCGCTATAACAACAAATACTAAAAACAGAATAAACTAAATATTTAAGGGGGGCTCCGATACAAAAAACATGATTTTTTTGCCGTATTTATAGATAATAGTACGGAACCCTTCGTGCGCGAGTCCGACTCGCACTTGGCCGGTTTTTTATATAACTCGTTAGATAATCATACTATTTAACTACTTAGATTAAAGACAATTTTTTTAAATTTTTTTGGTTTTCAAGATAATGTAGTTTTATCACTTTTTCCGTCTTATCCGGGTAGAATCAACCCATACAAAACGTCAAAAATATCACTTATCACCTTTATGTAATCCTTGAATGACCCCTTATCCACTCAAAATTAAAAAGAAAATGCAATATGATTCCAGACGGTCATCTGTTCGCAAGGTCAATGGCCCCTGCGTTTATTGGACAGCGCCCGGGCAAGGTGAACGACCGCAACGAAATGTAGGTACCTACATTGCTGGGTGCTTAGAAAGTAAAAACTTACCTACTCATAAAATTAAATTTCAATAAATATTCTGAAATATTCTTCTTCTAAATATTCTGCCCTCGGTCTTGGCAGGTTTTTTTGAATCACGCCCCGACACGCCGCCGTCACGCCCTACATACACTATTTCACCTATATCTCATTATTTTGCATGAAAAGGTATAGCCATCTATATATTTTTGGATTCTCCGTGAAATTTTCTATAAATGCAATTTAGAGTGTAAATAACATTTTTAGGAAAAAAAATAGGGTAAGTAAAGTACTTAATAAAAAAAAATTAGAAAAAAAACCTAAAAAATTAATTAAAAAAAATTCAAAGCAATTTAAATGAAGTTTCTTTTTTATATCATAACAATAGCTATTGTTTACCATATAAATAAGAAACTTTAAACTTTATAATAAACTAAATAAATGGATTTTTAGTGATTTTTTTTTGTTAAAAAAAAAATTAAGCAAAAAAAAAAAAACGATTTGCGCGGAAATTTATTTCGGATCCGGAAGTGAATGGTTTTGTTACACAGAACGATACTGTCATCTGTCAGCTTCGTAACAGTCAAAACCCGGAAGCGATAGCTCTTCGGGTTACCAAATAATAAATTTTTCAAAAATTCCTTGCGTAGTAACGTCACATCGCGAACGCCGCGCCGGCGGCGGCGTTCGCTCGGGGATTAACGGGTATAAACTATAATATCGCGGGGTAAGCTTGGATCTTCAAATATAATATCACTCTACCTTCTTAACTTCTTATCCATATTCCGGTTCATCCTAGCAACAGACGTTGACGTCAACTGAGCAACTGACTGTTGGCCAAAAACTAAAAAACCGGCCAAGTGCGAGTCGGACTCGAGCACTAAGAGTTCCGTATCATTATCTATAAAAAACGAAAAAAAAACGCGTTTGTTGTATAGGAGCCTTCCTAAGATATTTATTTTATTCTGTTTTTAGTATTTGTTGTCTGTCACAGGGCTGTATCTCATGAACCGTGATAGCTAGGCAGTTGAAATTTTCACAGATGATGTTCTGTTGCCGCTATAACAACAAATACTAAAAACAGAATAAAATAAATATCTAAATGGAGTTCCAATACACGGAACCTTTCGTGCGCGAGTCCGACTCGCACTTGGCCAGTTTTTTTAAACTCTTGTGAGTGAACTTCAGAGTGACTGAGATGTACCTATGTAGGTAGGTACTATAGTAGGTAGGTATGTGACGTCTCGTCACATACTGCAGCGTGCATGTTATTATTATTATTATTTTTTCTTCATTTGTTTCACAAGCGAAAGCGACCGACGGGTTGTTCGTTCGATCGAATGATCCATCCATGCGAGTGCGAGGAGCTTGCCAGCCCTCGCCGCGCCGGCGGCAAACGAGGGTCAAGGGCGTGGCTAGGGCTGGGCGCTCTAGCAAAAATCGATAACGAGGTAGATAGATAGTACCATCAAACCTAACGATGTTCGAATTCGGAATGTAATGGTGTTTTTTCTGGCGCTATGGAAATATAATGTACCTTTTCGCATTTGAATTAGGTAGGTAGGTAGGTACCTACCTTCTAGGTTTTTCACGATTGTATTAGTCAGTCAATGTTGAATGGTTGACGATCACATGTACGATTACGACCTTATTTTTCATAGTTAACTTTTTTTTAGTACTTATCTCATAATGAGTTTTATACACTTTAACAGCTACACTTCTTACTTGTAATAAAACTGCATTTATTTACGTGCTAAAGCATTGTCGAACATACATAAATTATTTTAAGTTTGAATATGACCTGCTGGGTTATTTCGTAAAAATCTATGATCTTCATAGCTATGAGTATCATAAATTTTAGAGAATACCAATTTCATAGTAACTATTATAAAATCTATGTAGGTATAGGGTACCTAAACTGCATTGAAAGCCATAATATGATAATCATAGATTCTTACGAAATAAGCAAGCTGTCTGCTGTTTTGTAGAGATGGCAAAAATAGCTAAGTACCTACTTAAGTGAATAGGTAGTAGGTACTAGGTACACGCAAGGTAGATCAGATACGTCCTAGTTTGACATACCAGAGCAGAATCCTTATTTGGTTTCTTCTTGGTACAAAACGCGTCGTCGTTGCTTCGCTACATAATAGGCATCATGCATCGCTGCCAAGGTTTCACAATGCACCTGACCTTATACAAAAGGATTAGTAGATTTTTTATTTACAGGCTTACTGCTTGCTTAACTTACATTACAGAGTTACATAACATAAAATAAATAATTTCAGTGCTAGCAGAATATGTACTGGGTTTTGAATCTTTAGAGTACCTACTATAATTTATTTTTATTTTGTGTCTATTTGGCTAAACCACTTAACTACTCTTTGAACCTGCTGACAAAAATGAGGCAACAAATCTGCTAACATTAGTTGCGTCTTACAATTGTTATAGTGACGAAACCGAATGTTATAAAGTGATGAATATCAAAATTACAGAGCGTTGGCGTTGGTTCAAGCTACAGACAGCCCCGGGTAACCCTCGCTGGGTGGGTGGTTCGATCGATTCTTCGTCTCCTCTCCGCCGACGGCACCCCTCAATGCGACTGCTCGACTATACATGCGGTTAAAAACCACAATAAAGATGCGAACGTTTAAGTTTTATTGTGTACCAATAAGACTCGAAATCGCATAGACATCCTGTAAAATTATGTTTGCTCTGTTGATTTAATTATGTAAGCTCTATCTAAATTTATAGGTAAGCGTGTCTGCAGTGCAGCCATTTTTGGCTGATAACTTTTTTGCATCTTTCTAAAATCACCTGCCTCAATTTTGTAGCTAATATAGCTGGTCTATAAATCTTCACTACATACTTATAATCAAACTTTCTATAATTCTTATTACAGAATATATCCATTTAGTAGCAAGCAAACATCACCATTAACTAGAGCCCAGTTTTACAGGCAGGTTTACAAAAACGGCAACAAGAGGTGAACCTGTTTTGACAGTCCAGCCTGTCCTTTGTCAGACGTCCCTTTATTTTTTACATTTACCATAATCACTCATTCAAAAATAGCTCTTAATACCTAGTTTTTAAAATATAAAATAATTTTGATACCACACAGCATTCCACTCACCTAAAATAGTATATAGTAGCAAGGGTTCTATGTTTCTGGTAAGTAGGCCAGTTTGCATCAGGTTCCAGACAAGCTACGATGCGATCACTCGTTAAATGTGATCGTATATAAAATTAGTTCTTGTGCTACTTGTATATAGTTACAGCTACTGCATTATAATATTAAAGATGCTCATGCAAGGAGACGGTACCAAATAGCATCTGAAAGTTAAGCTTGATTTCGGTTGTCTCCGCTTGGATTTTGAGATAGGTTGGTACATTTCTTTTTAATATTTGGGTTCACCATTTACGTAGGTCCTACATCGTACCTAGAAATATCAGTATTACTTCACCGCACCAGTGAGGGCTAAGTGACTTATACGCTAAATACCTATCTATCGTCCTTTTGCACAGCACTCTATACTATTGCACTCACCTCGTTATAGTGTTAGGTTTAGGTGACCGATGACGACCAAGATTCTAGTAATTTTAATATTCACGACATTTTAATGACTCATTCATAAAAATACTATTAAGTATTCCAAACTCGGTTCTCTTTTCAATACAATGCTCCAACAATTATAATTCTGCGCAGAACATAAATGTTTCCTTCGTTGAGTCATGCTTATCATGTTATCCTTTTAAGATAATGCCTACAATGAATATCACTAGTTTTTTATATATATTTACGAAATCTTTCCCATATTTATAAGTATTTGATAAAGATCATGACTACAAATTAATAATATTGCCGTGTTAAACATATTTGTTTTACTATTTTGTTTATTAAGTAGGTAGGTACCTAGGTACCTACTACGCTACTGTGTTCAAATCAGAACAATCCGTTCTACGATTTATTTGTAAACATAGCCATCAGTATTGTATCCTATTGTTTGTTTTTTGATGATCTCCTTACATTCAAAAGTTATGAATGACGCAGTCAGTAATTTATAGGAAAAAATACTAACGAACCTAACAAACTTGTTTCCAAAACACACATATATTATCATGCAACGTGACAAAGAAGTGACTTAGTGTCGTGGTCCCCTATACGCTGAAACTTTGACTCACCGACATAGTACGCGAGTCAGCCGTTGATGACTCATACCTGGGGACTGGGATGTCAGATTAGGCAGTAACTAATAATATAATGACCCGTAGATAAACTAAGCTTTATCAGTATGTTGTTTGTACAACCGTTAAGGTCAGGAAATGATGAACTAATGGCTGTAGTCACCGACTGATGGATGTACCGCTTGATATAATGCGTAAAGGAAAAACATAAGATAAGCTTTACACTGACATGATTTTTTATAACAGAACAGACATAATTTTAATACACAAACTTTAATTTTTATAAACCGCTTGGATATAAGGTTTTCTAGAATTAAGCAAAGATTATTATGATTAAATTCAGGCACGCTGCTAAAATAACTCTTTCTTCATGGTGTGTCTGCCTACTTCCACAGAGGCGATGGAAATAATAATCCTAAGTATCCATTCAATATGATTATTAAATAAATAACCTCGAAACAGCAATAACTTTGGGTACCTACGAATAGCGAAAGTTTAAGAAAAGCCAAATGAATTGATTAAAATAATTTATAGCTTAAGTGTTCTTCTCGTCAATCGTAGAAACGTTAAATGCATAATTGAATAAGTTTCACTTCGTTAAAACTATGTAAGTAAAGTCAAATTATATTAATAAAATGAATATTGCAGTCGTAAGTAGTCTAACAATTTAAAGTAGAGTAGGTACCTACCTACCTACCTAGGTAAAATATAAACCTTAGTAGGTACCTACTACATAAAGTAAATAATAAACATCAACTAATCTAAAAATATTTCCTATTTAGCCAGTCTGCAGGAACTGTTAAATAAAATAAGTCTCGCAAAAATAAGCTTAAGTACCTACCTACCTACCTACAGTAAGTAAATAAAGTGCAGACGGACTATTATAATCCACAATCAAATCTAAGCAAAATTGCTTATCTTATCGACCTACCATTTCAAATTTCGTAGGTATTGTAATTTTTTATCGATACTTTATGACTTCGTAACTTAGCCGCACTATTGCCGTCTTGGCGAAGAACGATATTGAATGGAACGTTTTGTTACTACTCACAGACACACACACACGTAAAAATGTGTTCAACTTTGCAGTGTGCGCCTTGTACGCATTGTAACCGTTGCTACCGTGAACCAATCAGAATCCAGGATTTCACAGATGCCCATATATGGTAAGGCCATCGGTTGCGCCAAGAGGGGAGGTCGGACGAGTCCATATCGCTATTATTATTTTTTTAACCTTCCTCTTTTGAAATAAGAACGGCCTATGACATTGTCACTTTGATTTAACAATAGGGAAAATTCGTAGGTCATTTTGGTAGGCTATCGTGGTGTATTTTCTTGAAAAATCAAGTTTTTTTAGCACACACAGAGGTCTGTTGGGTGAGTCGATTACGTTGCGGGGCGCGACGGCACGGATTCTAGTGAAGCAAATCGACCGACCTCAGCGTGCGAGCGAGTAGCAGAAGTAAACCGGCCGGCATTCATTTCTCACGGTTCGTTCGCGATCGCTCCAGTTAAAATATCTCCTCGTGTGTGTTAATTCATCGGTAAGTACATTTTATCGTATTTATACTATAAAATCCGCCAATTATGTTATTGGGCTACAAAGGTACAGCATACTGACTCATAAATAATGTCATTTTATTTTAAGTCGGGACCTAACCTCACCTTTATTTCACGGTCAAGTCTACGTTATGCATGTCTGTTCGTTAGTTATTTTTAGATTCAGATGCATCTTCTCTGCAGGGTTTCCCGTTTAGGATGCGTCACCCCTATTTTTAACTCGCCTTAACGGTTTTTGGAAGATTGCCAAACACCATTGAACTTTCATTATCATTGGTAGGTAGGTAATAGGTTTTTTGTGGGAATCTGTTATGTTATTATGACTAGAGTATTAAACTAAATAATGAAGAGTAAATATTTAGTTTGTCTGCTGAGTGTATGTCTGGTTGTCAAGATGTAAATGTAAGGTTCCGCTGAAGATCTCGGCATTATCAAGTGGCGCGCAGTCAGAGGGGGTTGGGGGGAAGCGCGGGGGGTGGCGCAGGCTCCCTGCAGCGGAATACCATATATGGCCACGAAAACTCACGTATTGTGCCGTACCGCTGCCATTGGTCGAGCCAGCCTGAAGCGGGGTAGGGGCGCCTCAATAACCAACCTCGTTTATATACTCCGACGGCCGCGCTCGCAGACATTCCACGGAGTGAGCTCGAGTTGAAGCGTTGTGCAGCGATCTAGGCTGTGCAATAGCAAGTTAATTTATTAAATAATTTAGGACTATTTAAATAAAAAGTAAGTTTAAATAATTCGTGATTACTTATGTGAAATTGTTGTGGTAGTGGAAACAGTGCAAATTAAGTGGTTGCGGTCAGTGACACGATAGGGTTGGGCATTGGCATCGATCCGGGATTTGGGATAGCCGGTTGCGGTAGGGCGTGGCTGGGCCTTAGAACTGTGACACAAATCAACCATCAATTTTAATGAACTTGAAATAATCAAATCATTCATCCGATTAGAAAGTTGCTCCTCGCGGTCGACTTTCTCGACGGTTGAGACCGACCGTCTCCTCTCACGAAATGTGGTCGCGTCAAACTGCCACGTTATGCCACTATGCCGCCGCGGCCATTTATTTTATACCAAGCCTTATTTGGTTTCAATTTGAGAGTTCGCCCACTTAGCGCTGTCCTGCAATGCGCGTAGGCTATCTGCCCACCCGACTCATATAAGGGGATCGAGGACAATATGCCATAACGAGATTCTTATTGCGCCACTAGTTAATTTAGCGACTAGCCCGGGGGCCCTTTTTTGTCCATTGTTCGGCAGTTTTTAGTGTTAGCACTAGCTTACTTGTTTTAGACATTGTCCTAAGACCTTGTTTCCTTTATTTCAGACTAATTCAATATGTGCGACGAAGAAGTTGCCGCGTTGGTAGTAGACAATGGCTCCGGTATGTGCAAGGCCGGATTCGCGGGAGACGACGCACCTCGCGCCGTGTTCCCATCCATCGTCGGCAGACCCCGTCACCAGGGTGTCATGGTCGGCATGGGCCAGAAAGACTCCTATGTAGGAGACGAGGCTCAGAGCAAGAGAGGAATCCTCACACTCAAATACCCCATCGAGCACGGTATCGTCACCAACTGGGACGATATGGAGAAGATCTGGCACCACACCTTCTACAATGAGCTGCGCGTGGCGCCCGAGGAGCACCCCGTGCTGCTCACAGAGGCCCCCCTCAACCCCAAGGCCAACAGGTAAGTGTCTCTCCGCCCCCAGCAGCCTTACGACTCTCGCCCGTTTGTCCGCCATCATCTGACCGGCTCGTTTCTGTTTCAGAGAGAAGATGACCCAGATCATGTTCGAGACCTTCAACACACCCGCCATGTACGTCGCCATCCAAGCCGTGCTCTCTCTGTACGCGTCCGGTCGTACCACCGGTATCGTGCTGGATTCCGGTGACGGTGTCTCCCACACCGTGCCCATCTACGAGGGTTACGCTCTGCCCCACGCCATCCTGCGTCTGGACTTGGCCGGTCGCGACCTCACTGACTACCTAATGAAGATTCTCACCGAGCGCGGTTACTCATTCACCACCACCGCTGAGCGTGAAATCGTTCGTGACATCAAGGAGAAGCTCTGCTATGTCGCCCTCGACTTCGAGCAGGAGATGGCTACCGCCGCCTCCAGCAGCTCCTTGGAGAAGTCCTACGAGCTTCCTGACGGACAGGTCATCACCATCGGAAACGAAAGATTCCGTTGCCCTGAAGCCCTGTTCCAGCCCTCATTCCTGGGTATGGAAGCTTGCGGCATCCATGAGACCACCTACAACTCAATCATGAAGTGCGACGTCGACATCCGTAAGGACCTGTACGCCAACACAGTATTATCCGGTGGTACCACCATGTACCCAGGCATCGCCGACCGCATGCAGAAGGAGATCACCGCCCTCGCGCCATCCACGATGAAGATCAAGATCATCGCTCCCCCAGAGAGGAAGTACTCCGTATGGATCGGAGGATCCATCCTCGCTTCCCTCTCGACCTTCCAACAGATGTGGATCTCGAAACAGGAGTACGACGAGTCCGGCCCCTCCATTGTGCACAGGAAGTGCTTCTAAGCGACTCGCGATGCTGCCTCCGCAGCCCGCGGCCCGGCCGGAACCGCGGCCGGCTGCTCAACTCAGGCTTGTAATCTCCGTTAATTTAATTGTACGTAAGATATTATTATGTAATTAAAACGTAATAGACGGCAGGACGGCGCGCGGCGCCGCGGGCGCGCCTCGCCCGGCCTCGGTACTGCACTCGCCAAAGGATTTTTTGTAATCTCATGAATGATGATTGTATGTGCTGAAACGGATAAGACTACTTTCTTACTAG
This sequence comes from Hydriomena furcata, assembly GCA_912999785.1. NCBI lineage: Eukaryota > Metazoa > Arthropoda > Insecta > Lepidoptera > Geometridae > Hydriomena > Hydriomena furcata. Next base: position 11,490,857 of record OU538822.1, on the reverse strand, counting down.
GTCATTTATAAATTATAAAAAATGTGAAAATACAAAAAAAAACTGAAAATTTTATATGCCTTTATTTTCATTTTCTTACCACCTGTTTAGGTAGGCAACGTGTAGGTAGAGGTACATAATAATTGAACTCTTAGATAACCTGTCTAATCGTTCAAATGCCAATCAATGCAACGGCAATGACCGACATTGACCTACGTTCAGAAATAGAACGCTGCATTGAGCTTGCCAGAAATAGCAGCCGTACTTTTCAATGCTATCGGAGTTTTATATTCAATTTGGTTTAATAAGTAAGAGTACATATTTTCTCTATTTACCAATATAAATTTAAAAAATATTTACGCTACGCACGCTTGTTGGTAGGTAGCAGGGACTGAAAGCGGTAGAGGTTAACGGTATTGGTACCGCAAAAATATAACGGTACCGTTATTCGATAGCGGTTGGGCCATACCGAAATTATACCGGTATGGAATAACGGTATCGAAAAAATCTTGAGTGTCGTTCGTCGGCTATGAGAGAAGGGAGGAGGGGGGGGGGGAGGGCGCGTGAGGGGCAAAACTCAGAGCGAGTTCGTTTGTTGTGAACGCACACACACGTCTTTGTCAATCGAGCGACACACAGGTTAATAAAACTTTGTTTGTTCTGTTCTGTTGCGCACGCGTTCACGCACAGTAGGTAGGTACCTACCTACCTTTAACTATAGATTTTGACACGGGTCTTTATCACGTAATTAAGTACCTACCTTTAATTTATTTTCCCGACTATGACGTCTGCTCGCGACCATGGCTATTGTAATTATTTGTAGGTAAGTAACATAATCGAAATGTCGGGAAAATAAATTACCGGCAGGTAGGTATTTACCTAATAAATACACATAACTTCTCTTTTATTTCTTTATGATAAAATTTAAATTAAAGTAGGTGGCGATTCTATTGTGCCCATAAAAAAATTTCGGAATCCTAAAACACCATCGCTCTTATTCCTTTACGTTAAAGTCTAAATTTGCGTAACCTCAGGATGACAGTTTTAAAACGTAGGCTAGTTTTAAGTAATTTAACTATTTTTTTACGTAAATCTAGTCAATAAAAGTAAAGTGAAATTTTGATTTTCTTATTTATTTCGTTCATCAGAAATAAACGAAAAAAAATAATTCCAAATTTAAAATTTTGAGATTACTCAAATTTAGACTTTATTGTAAAGGAATAAGAGCGAAATTGTTTTAATTGTTTATTTTTTTGGAAATTCTAATTGTAGAACGTTGCCAACAGAACAATTAATTACTGATTAGCGTATTAGATTATGACCTGTATTTAAATATAGGACAATTTTTATCTATACCCGGTCATAGTCTATCTATAAACCAAATTTCAACCAAATCTGTCTGTTTAGTACTTAGTTGAAGTAGTTGTAGGATGGATGTTTGTTACAGTGCAGTCGGCGGATCTAGGCACTGGTGATGTTAGCCGTTTGGATGCGCGGCAGACAATTTTCGACTTTATACAGTGACATAATAACCATTTGTGCGTTTCTACGGCTAACTTCACGAGTGCCTAGATCCGCCGACTGCACAGTAACAAACATCCATCCATCTACACAAACTTTCGCATTTATAATATTAGTAGGAAATATAAAATAAGTAATAAAGATAACATTAATACATGTTTAAAATTTGCATAGTTTTTTTATTTTTAATCAATTTTGTTGTACATCTAGTGTTTAAAAGGTGGATAAGTTACTTGGATTTCTTCGCCCATTTTATGTTGCCCTTTTACTGCGTCAACAATCTTTAAGATATGCCTATACGCCATGTTTCGCATACATGGACGTACAAATTGTAGCTCATCCAAGAGCATGTGACAGAAATGATAACTTCCCTTATCAATTTTATTTTCTCTGACACAATCATCGCATTCGAAAACACATTCAGTTCCTGGTTTCTCTTTTTCTTTTTTCGGCGACGGCATACAGTTCTTCAAATGTAAATCAGATTCATATACAGGGGACACTGGGGCTGATGGCGATCCTTCATCAGATGAATTAGAAACTCGTCTATGATCTGCTTTTTTGCGTTTGCTAACTGTCGGCAAAATACTCTGCGACATTCCAACATCCAAGCCGCAAAAAACATCTGATGACAGACGTCTTTTTCTACCTAAAAAAAGGTTATACACATTGAGAAGAAATAAATAAAACCCACATACCATTTCCCACAAATTAATACAGTTTTCTGCCCGTCCATATATTTATTTATACTTATTTTGATGGAGTTAGTCATCTGTGGCAGTTATTATAATAACAAATAGATTTATGTTAAACTAATAAATAAATAAATAAATAGATATATATTGTTGGACATTTTACACATCGCCATCTAGCCCTAAACTAAGCAAAGCTTGTACTATGGGAACTAGTTAACTGATAGAATACTTAGGTAAATAATTTTATACTTAAGTAGGTACATAAATAATTATGATAGATATAGTTAGGTACTAACACCCAGACACAGAACAAATATCTATGTTCATCACACAAATATTTGCCCCGGGTTGGGATTGAACGCACAACCTACAGCGCTGAAGAAATTTTAAGTTTCGGTTTAGGCTGTGTGTTGATAGATCAGTCAGTCAGTAGGTAAAGCAAAATTTTTATATATGTAGATAGGTAAGTAAATACGATATAAACTTCGAAAAGTGAGGCATCTATTCCCAGTCTTACCCTTCACTACACACGCACAACAGTGAGGCATCTATTCCTAGTCTTACCCTTCACTACGCAACAGTGCATAGGTGGGTGGGTCAAACAAATATCTACCTATTATAAATTTTTAATTATAGGTAGGTATTAGGTAACCTATACTTACCTACCACATACCACATAATATTTATACTTTAATAGTAAGTAAAGTACATAGGTACTACCTACTCTATACGGCTTTCAATGCAGTTTAGGTGAAATAGGTAGGTAGGTATTCTCTAAAATTTATGAGAATTCCAATTTATATGTCCCACCTAAACTTCATTGAAAGCCATAACATGATAAACATAGTTTTTACGAAATAAGCCGGCTGACCCGGGTTGGTGGATCTTGGCATCTGTGAAGTGAGCTGTTTGGTTGCGCGGCAGACAATTTTCGACCTTATCATGGTTTTGTGTCACTGACACAAAACCATTTCTGCGTACACACAGCTAACTACACGAATGCCTAGACCCGCTGGCAGAACTGTAGGTAGGTACCTACCTACCTAGGTGGGTAGGTACCGAGGTAGGCAGGTACCTACATTCAATAGGTACAAAACATAGTGAGGCAGGTAAGGTCAGTAGGTACCTACCTACCTACGTGCCGTGTCACAGCAAGAATGGTTATGTGTCACTGGATAAGGTCAAAAATTGTCTGCCGCGCAACCAAACAGCTATCTTTACGTAGGTAGGTAGATACTTACCTAACTAAACTAAGATCCGCCGACAATACCTACTAGGTAGAGGTAGATACAGTACCTACTACGTAGGTAGGGAACAGACCTATCATCTAAGTAATGAAATTTTGAGTTCGATTTTGAATTTGCAGTTCGCTATAGGTATAGTTCGTATGTCGCATCACACACAACTGAAACTGACACAACACAACACAACAAAACAAACGTAGTAAGTCGTTTGATGCACCGACCGCCGCCGCCGCCGCTCCCCGCCGCGCGGGGGAGTGAGAAAACCTATAATATTTGGGTAGAAATTGCGGTATCGTTATTCAACCTTTAGTATACCACTATGAATTTCGGTAGAAGCTTTTCGGTACCGTTATATTTTTAGGTATTGAAATATATGGAATACCGGAATTTATCGGTATGACGTCATATCGATAAATAGAGGTATCTTAATTTTTCGGTTATTCGGTCCCTGGTAGGTAGGTACCAACCAAGGTATTTAGTTATTTTCTCCACCTTACTACAGACGTTAGGTAGGTACTTTTCGTAGCAGTAGGTATAGTTTATGTAAGATGCATATATATATGCGCCATGCGTTATTGCGTTATTGTCTATACGTAAGGACCTCTAGCCTCTAGACAAGTCTGAAAGGCCACGCACAATACGCTTGCTTTTAGATAGGTACCTACCATCGACTACATAGCCTAAGTCGATGGTACCTACCTACTAGCATCAACGCTCGCCTCCAGACTAGGTAGGTATTTATACCTTCCTAAGGGCCAGCATTCTGCAGTGAAATATCTCTGGCTAATAGAGCTAGATAAACCCTAGTCGAATTATAGGTACCTATCTACCTACTGTTGATATTCGAAGCCAGACGTAATAGCACTAATTTTTAGATCACTCCTGGATATAATGTCAATACAGTAGACAATCTGGCAGAGGAAAAGGGTAGTGGTCTACTTATGATAATCTAGTGGTAGTGGTTCGATTTCCTTGTAGGTAGGTTACCTACGTTACCGAGAATCTACCTAATTCGTCGATATTTTTGAATATCAACTTTTATCGAGGCTTTAATTCTAACATCACGTTTATATTCACAGTGAGACCTTACCTTACCTATGACGTGTTTGATCGATAAGTAGGTACGTGACTAAAAAAGTGTCGTCATCGTCAATATTTGGTTCTTTCTTTACACAAGCCTTCGTACCTACGTTGTTTTATGTAAGTACTTAGGAACTTAAATATCATCGCGCTGACTCATCTCCTAAGATAGGCAGTTAGTTTTGGTACTTATTGGCTTTTTGTGACTTGAATAAGTTTGTATAGGTACCTACCTACTTAGCCCATTTTTTTTGTAGTTAGGCACCACTTGATTTTGGAACAAGCAGATGACCATGCTGTATGTATTTGTATATTTATACCTTATGTATATGTAACCTACCACTCCTAAAACAAGACACTAACTCAACTCGTAGATCATGAATGACATTTTAACGTAATGGAATAAGAACGTTTTTTTTTTTTTAGGTAATTCTAATTTTAGAACGGTGCCAACAGAATCGACACCACTACATTGCATCCTGATTCCTGACCCGAAGCCTCATGTACTTGTCATTTTACCGGCAACCATACCCTTTTAAACCGAACCAGATCATTATTTTTCTCATTATTCCATTTGTTTTAAACCGACCTCACATTATACCTACCAGAGTTATCCAATCTCTAGATTGCCAACCCAGATTGCCAATCTCTAGATGCTATTAGAACATGCCAACCTTTCTGCATTTTTAACAAAACCTACTCCCAAATTTGTTTGGAGGCGTATCCTAAATAACCAAATAAAATTATTTATTCAGCAGCATTCCTGCATATTTATTGTTTGGCAAAATGGAGAATTATTAAAAGCCAGACTTTTTTATTAACATTTATTACGAACATCACAAAATATTTGCACAATACTTATATAACAATAGTTTTACATAATAAATCGGTTAGTTAAAAAAAAAATTAAAATTAAAAAATAAATACAAAAATCTACTCGTACTTAGTCAGTTTTGTAAAACAGGAAATTGACAACCTTACCTATTGAATGAGTTAATAAATAGGTAGAGAGAAAACAATAGAGTTATAGCCATGGTCAACTAAGATAAAAATAAAATATATGAAGTGCTTTTACCCCCCTGAAATAGGAAAATTTGCATTTTGATCTTAGAAATCATTGCAGTTGTCATGCTATTTGAGGGCAGCCAAGTTGGACTTGAGAGCCTGCTTTGACTGTTTCAACAACTGGTGGCGTTTCTGTTGTGACCAACCTAAACCGAAATTCTCGTAAAAAACGGTACCTACGCAAATTTAGAATGTATCGCAAAAGGATTTAGAATTTATCCTTTTACGTTAAAGTCTAAATTTGCGTAGGTACCCACTGTTTCCATTTAGTTACTATTACTACGTATTACTAATCTGATAAGAAAGATAAGAATAAAATTCACAATTAAATGTAAACTGGTTTAAAAATGTACCAAGTTTAGGGACATTAGGTATATTTTAAGGGCTTGGTTTTGTAGTTTATAGAAAAGCGGTAACTTTTAATAATAAATCTAATGTGCCGTGTATAATACTTAAAAATAAATTGTAAAATTGAGAGAAAATAGTTTGAGGAAGTCGTGTCTGCTAATTTGATCCCTTATTATTTTTTTATAGTGTAAGTCACATGTACAATTTCGCTAAGCGAATAGGCCAAACTTTGCCGATTCAAGGAACCATCAAGAGTCCCGCTGATTCGATAAATAGCATCTTTGGTGTTTTATAAAAATATTACAATTTTGTTCTATAAAGAATGTAACATACTTTATAAGCGAAAGTCTAGATATTCAGGCCTTAATAGCTGCCGAATGATCATTGTAACATCGACCACATAGCCCCAATAGACGCCTTTTTTCAAACGAACAACTCTGTCAAACCTCTGAGGTGTGTGGGTCAGGGCGAACGGTAAAAAATGCATTCTGATTGGCCGATTCAATGTCACAGCATACTCGTATGCTCTGTGGTCACAACTAGGGAATGCAATCTCGATCTCGCGGCCAATCGCGGAGATTGATCTCGGCCGAAAAATGAGCGAGATCTCGCGAGATTAACGAGATTGCACTTTATCATAGAAACGTCTTATTCGAAGTGAACTGAACAAGCCTTTCATATGATTTGTGTATTTTGTTAATTTATCCCTAATTTCTACTGGATCTCTGATTAGGTATATATAATATATAGTCTATAGTTATAATATCTCAGATTAATAGTCAACTCAACTTACTTAGTGAGTTTTATTTTAGTTTTTGACTTGTTGTTGTTTTGTTTTGTTATAAAATAATAATAGATAGATGATACGTTAAACTATGTTAAATACATAAAAAGTTTATTTAAAAAATTCGAAAAATAGATGTTTATTTCATAATACCTCTAATTCTTATTATTTTTTTCCTATTTCATTAAAATATTGTGATTATTTGCAAGAATAAACACACAAAACTGCAAATCTTCCCTTGATTGCATTCCCTAGTCACAACCCGCCGCGGGGTGCGTCGTGAATTGCGCTCGGTGTCTTATAATCAGCTGTATAAGCCTAATGTGTTGTTTGAAAGTGTTCACCTTGCACGAGGACTTATATACTATAGGCTGACTATAGGCTGTGTGGTCGATGTATAGTAATAATAAGCACGACAAACATTTACGATTATTTTACATTTACATTTACGAAATACACTAATAGTAATTTTTGTATAAGCAAGCATGATTATATAAACGTAAAAGCACCTCAGACAAAGTTTGTCTACACGGAAAAGTGTTTCTTTACACTAAATATACATTTCTCGAGATATATGTACAAACTTCTCTATGTTTAAGTGAGTATATTATTGCTGCTTTAGTCAGAAACATGTTTAGCTCTTCTATATGCAAACATTTGTCTGTAGTGCTTATACTAGACTCTAGTAAGCGAGAGTCACGTGAAGGCCTCCATTTATCAACTTACTAGCTTTTACCCGTGAATTCGAACGTGTTGATTCAATAAATCGATTTTTGACAACTCTATAGTAAAACATTGAATTTCCGAAAAATCTAATGAAAATTTTGGGGAAAAAATTAGCTTGTGTCCATCCCAAGACAAGCTATCTCTATATAAATCATCGAAATCGACCCAGCGGTTTGGGCGTGATAACATCAGACAGACCGACAAATAGAGTTACTTTCGCATTTATATAGTATAGATAAACGCGCGATTATTGCGATATCATGTAGAATGACAAATAACTTGTTAGAGAAAATGTTCGGTTTTGGCAAACGCCGTTATTGTGAGGATAAACTTTTAGCCAACTCTAGTTATAAAGAAGCATTTACAGTGCAAAAATATTTAAAAACCGTAACCTAGTAAGATCGAGAGTTAGTAGGGACGTTGGGATTCCACTACTCACTAAATTAGTTTTTGAGACAACTTTAAGTGTACATTATAATTATGTTGGCATTAAAATGTTACAACTAAATGGACTAGCTCCTTCTCTATACCTAAAGTTACAGTTTATTTTGAGAATAGAATAAAAAATAGGATCACGACTGTAATCCTCAAGTACGGTAGACATCCACTCAAATCTCCAGACGCTTAGATCTTGTGAAGATGTCTAGTGAGGGTAGTCAGAGGCACGTCCAAACATTATATTTGGCACATGCTCACATTTTGCAGTAGTTAGCATTCCATACTTGACAGGTTGCAAGCCCATCGCCATCGTTTTTGAGAATAGACCCCAAGAGAAAGTTGTTTTTCTTTTTTCTAAGTAGAAGACGGGATACTTCATAATCTTAAAAAAAAATAGTTTCTACCTACCAGTACGATAGGTAGAAACAATTTTTTTTTTTATTTGCTCACTTAAAATATTTTTACTTTTACTGTGCAACTATTGTTGCATTTAGTTAAAGGTTAACGTTTTTGGTGAGTAATACGTTCAAACTCGGAAAATTGAAGTATTCTGTCTACAACTACTCAGCTTAACATAAATAAATCTAAAAAACATCAAAACCTCATTTCATTAAAATCTAATACATGCATGATTTTGATATAAATATCGGTAAAAATGGATAATTAAGCGTATAGTACGGCATTGTGCGAGTTTAAAATTACATTACAATGAGATTTTCATTTTGGTGTCGATTCCGAGTTCAATATAATTTTATCGATTTTTAATCTTAAACTTCATTGTTATTTTATCAAAATATTTAATCTTACTTATCATCTATCAAAGGTGGGTAACACAGTTTACCTAGTATTCAACGTTTAAAAATATTCTTAAGATACAATTTTATTGACATTAATTACAGGAAGGGCCGATATGCCACTTATTTAAAATCAAACCCGGAATCAACTTTGTAAGCACAAGATTATTTCTAATTCACAATTTGTACTCTGCCTACTCTTATTACGTACGTATAAGTCCATAGCAATCTTAAACATTATAACTAGGAATGATATCCAATTCAAAAACACTTAAAACGGACGTACTCAATTACCACGCTTCGCTGTCACATACATAAAATTCCATGATTAAAACTCCTTTTCATCAACCTAGCCACTTTTTGAATGTTTGAAAGTACACAGGTGAATGTCTGGTCATCACACACACATGTTTAGTATCGTTTTAAAATGCACAAATCCTACACCTCACTGTCGAGTATACTGTCTTCTGTCGCTTGACGTATATCAGATAACGGGTTGCCATGGACTCTAAATCGATAGACGCAAGTGTAAGTTGGGTTGCCATGGTTGCTCTCCACTCTGAGCTCTATGATGTCATAGGCCACGGGGTACGGGACTCCCCCGATTAGGGTAGTCTTGGGGTATTTGACGGGGTAGTACTGTATAGCGGTACCGTTCGCTTCGTACATGTAGTCGCCGAAGAGGTGGGGCTCTGGATCTTGTTCGCCGTGGAGACCCTGCAATGTACATAATATTTTTTGTGAAATTACCCCCTTTTTAACATAAACTACGTAGGCATTATTTTCAGAGTAATCAAACATACTGACTGCAACTGATCAGTTTACTATGAACCGTGTATACTGGAAATTGTGAGGTAATTTTCTGGCATAAATATATTTATGTACTTCGAAGTTGCATGTTCATAATAGAATATTGCCCTGGAATAGCATATAGGCTACTTTTTATCCAGGTACCAGGCAAGCATAGCCGCGGGCGGAAGCTAGTAATACATAAATAACATACATTAACTCTCGTAGATAAATCTATAGTTATCTAATCACGATAGTTTCAAATTCAAAAAACATTTATTTTATTAAAATCACTAGGATCACTTTGAAACGTTTTAGGAACTAGGTGTGTGTGTTCCTCGCGACCCAGCCTAGAAGAATATACGGCGATATGTTTGTAATTAATATACGAAACCCTAAAAAGTTAAAAAAACTTACATAAACGGAAAAGTTCTTCGGGGCTGATTCGATCTTGCCTTCGACAGCGAGCAGCCGTGACATGTGCTCCAGAGAAAATCCCGTCACTTCTATTATCGCGTAGGTTCGAACCACTGAAACGCGAGATATTTTGGGTTAGAACAATTTGCGCACCCTACTTCTAATTTACCAAGTTTAATTTGTGGGCGCAAAAACTATCGCCTATTGACTATTTACTATTCAGGCTGTCCCTAAACTCATCGATAACCTGGCATGAGGCGAGAAGCCAAGTAAATATCTACTGAGAAAATAAATGAAAAAAATATGCAAAAAGATTTTGCACAGATGGTGAAAAGCTCCTTGCATTTAGTTTTTTTTTCTAGAATCATTGAGTTTTGTGACATATACAGTCGTGGTTAACTAATTAGGGACACTCTTTGGTTAAACCGAATTGTGAATTTATTTTTTATTTTCCAACGAGTCTAAACCATATTCCATATCTCTTACATGTAAGTATAATTAGTCATTTATGTGCCCGATTATACAAACAATAACAACTTCTTAAACATTAAACCTCTTTACAGTATAGCTGATAGATTATCGTAGTGCTATTTGTTCAAATAATGCTGGCTGGCCATTTAATTAGGGACACTGAGATATTGCGTTCTATTTTCAAAATTTGAATCTCAATACTTTTTTACTTCTTCTCTTATTGTTTCGTGGTAGTTTTGGCGGCAATCCCGATATTTATTTTAAGTTTTGAAAAATATTTTGAAGAAAAATGGGTAAAAATAAAAGTTGCGATCCAACACTACGAAAAATTATCATGAAGTTTGTTGTCGAGCATGGTTGGCCATACCGAAGGATAGCAGAACATTTAAATTGTTCAAAAACTATGGTATACAATGCAGTGCAACATGTCAGACGCAATAACACAGATTTAAATGTGCCCAGAACAAAAAGATCGAGAAAAACAACTCCGCAAGAAGATAGAATGATAACCAGGTTAGCTAAGAAAGATCCGTTTCTAGGCTCTATTTTAATTAAACACGAAGTGTTTAAGACAGACGAAAGAGCTGGTGTCTCAGCGAGGACCGTTCGACGACGTCTGGTAGAAGCAGGGTTGTTCGGAAGAGTGGCTCGCAAAGTACCGTTGTTGAAGAAAGAACATAGAAATGCTCGTTTGGCGTTTGCACGTAAATATGGACATTGGACCTACGCCCAATGGCAACATGTATTATTCTCTGACGAGACCAAGGTTAATTTGATTTCTTCAGATGGAAGGCAATACGTACGGCGTCCAGTAAAAGCGGAAATGAATCCAAGATTCACAAAAAAGCAGGTGAAACATGGCGGTGGAAACATTAAAATGTGGGGTTCATTTTCTGGACGTGGAGTGGGACCTGTGAGGAAAGTTCAGGGTAACTTAGACCAACATCAATACAAGGCAATATTGGAGGAAACGATGCTTCCCTATGCTGAGGAGCATCTCCCTATTATATGGACGTTTCAGCATGATAACGACCCGAGACATACCGCCCGTTCAGTCAAGTCGTTTCTTACCAGTCAGTCAGTATCGGTGCTAGATTGGCCAGCAAATAGCCCGGACCTTAACCCAATCGAGCACCTTTGGCACGAAATCAAGAAAAAAGTAGCCACTTATCGTACCACAACTTTAGATGAACTTAATGAAGCTTTTTGTGAGGCATGGGCAAACATTCCTGTCGAAACATGCCAGAAACTTATAATGTCTATGCCACATCGGTGTCAAGCGGTAATTACTAACAAAGGTTTTGCTACTGGGTACTGATTTTACACGTAATAAAATGGAGCTGTTAAAGATATTATAATACTGCAGATTATTAGTTTTGTTTAACTCTATTTTTCATTATAGTTTACTGTCCTTAATTAAATGTCCAGCTACAGAATTATACCTTAAAATTGAATACATGTTCAACCTTTGATATTAAATACTTTTTTCTATTTATTTATTCTTTTATTTACAGCCATTTAAAGCATAATAATCGGACCAAATTATGCAAATAATAGTTACTGAGAAATCAATAGGGTTTTATATTTGTATGTACATAACCGGTTATTGTTCTTCACTATCTTGCATGTCCCTAATTAGTTGACCACGACTGTATTTACGGCCAACATTATTATGTATATATACTCCTGTATATTCGGCGACTCGAATGCCAACTTGTAACATATATTGTAGTTACAATAAAATATAGTAAACTAAAATCTGATAGTAGAACTGAACCAAGTATCCCAAGTAAGAAAGAACTTATCTGAGTATTCCTGGAGCTCACCAGAACTTAGTTTATTCGCATTAGAACTATCCCAAGTATACAGAACTTGGTGAACTCACCCAAGTATCCCGGGAACCCCTGGAAGGCCCAGCACTCCGCCGGCATGGCGCCGGGCGATAGCGCGTATCGCGGCGAAGTGTATACCCACCACACGGGCAGACCCAAGATGGAGTACTGCTTCGTTTTTATCTGGTACAGTTCAGTGCATTTCGTTGATATTACTTGTCCGCCTGAAAAATGTCCGTTGGACATTAATCACTACATAGTATAAAGCAAAGTCGCTTTCCGCTTCCCGCGTCTGTATGTAATATGTATTATGTATGTATGTATGTTTGCTTATATCTTTAAAACTACACAACGGATTTTGATGCGGTTTTTTTTTATAAATAGAGTGATTCAAGAGGAAGGTTTATATGTATAATACATGCATAATATAGTAGAGAAACACTGATAATTTTAGAGGTTTCTAATGTGATGTCGTAAATAAACACATTTTTTTGCGCTTACATTGCAAATTCTGGCTGAACCCCACGAGATATATCAAAATAATGTACTACAGTATTGTATACCTTAAAAACGTCTACAAAAAAGTCCACGATGGTATTAGAAATGTCTTACGCACAGCGAAGCGGGCACGGGTCAGCTAGTATGAACTAAAGTCAGAAGGGAAATCGGAAGGGCGTGAGTTCGATGGATTTTTCTATTCGAAAAATAAATAAATAGGATCACAACTGTAATCCCCAAGAACGGTAGACATACTCTCAGATTTCAAGGCGCTTAGATCCTTGAAGATGTCTAAAGGGGGTAGGTAGTCAGAGGCACGTTCGCAAACATGTTTGGCACAATACCTACATTTTGCAGGAGTTAGTTCATTCAGTAAGTAAGTTAGGTTTGAGCGCCTGGAGATCGAGGATTTCTACCGTACTTGGGGATTCAGTCATGATGATCCAATTTATTTCAAAAAAACCTGCCAATTCGATCGAGCCGATCAGGTGATGATTTGTCATACATGCAATTGATTTTTATATAGATTAGTGTTTTTTATAACATACCTGCAGACTCCAACGCATAATCCACCAGCCCAGTCTTATCAGCATCATATACGTTCAACATGCCCGCAACTACTCTTTTCACAGCTTCAATGTCCATTCCAGTTCCCGTATTATGTACTTCCACCTCTCTGATATATAGCTTCAACTTCTCAGACAAAACCGCCATCTGTTTCTTCTCGAAAACCAACATGTACTCTTGGATAAGTCTACGTATCGCATCCTCGTCCATATCCGGTTTCCACGTAGAGATCAACCGCTCGTGTACTTGTTGACTTAGAACTTGCAACTGATCGCTGGTCATGTAGTATTTGTCGAAGTAACCTTTTAATTTCTCGGCTAGTACCTCCGTGTTTTCTGTATTGAATACTTGGATCAGATTTTGTTGGAGATATTTGAAGGAGTACTGCTCGATTTGGGCTTCTAGGTTGTCGATTTTGGTTAGTTTCTGGCCGAAGAAGTTGAGTCGACTGTCGACATTCAACGCCCAGTCTTCTAGAGCCGCCACGCGCTTCGTCAAGTCCAGGTCTTGTATGATGGGAGGCGATTTGTAAGTGTCTACTAAGATTGGTCTCTCTTTGTTGATTGGGAGTGGAGGTAACACGATGTATTCAGGGTAGTTGTAACCTGAAAATAGAGATATCTAGTTAGTTTCGTTGTTCAGGCTCTGTCCTTCCCACATATTTCTGTAAAGAGATTATTTGAACGTACAGGGAAGGACAGAGAGATATAATTAAACAATTATAAAATGCAAAAACTCACCTAAAAGTGTAGCGTCCAGTACGTCCACTTTTTTATAGGTGATGTTTCCTCTATCCTTCCCCAACGTACAGTTTATTCTTACACGGGACAATCAAAACCAGACCACAATGCAACTGAAGGTAAACTTGAGTTGCGTTTTAGTCGAGTTTTGATTAGCTCGCATTAGAATCAGCTGCTTTATATAAATCATGTGCTATATGGAAATAATTATGTGGGAATAAAAGACTACTTGCATAGAAAAGTATTATTATTAGTCCAGAATTAGAACACATTATGGGAAATGCATTTTGAACATAATTTCAAGCTTAAAATACTATTATAATTATTATATCCAAAAACCCAGATAATAACAGAAAAGAGAATTATATTAATAAAGCAGTTGAATTTTTGTGACATCAACACAAAAAACATTAAATTTAAAATTTCTATCATGTTACCAGATAAGTACTAACTTTGATGTTAACATTTTATTTAAAGCTTCAAAACATACACCAACCAGACATCTAATTAATGGAATTTATGACTAGGTGTTAGTCTTTTTAACACAAATACTTTAATTTACTTAGAATTTTTCAAAAAAAGCAAAACAAATAATAATAATATGGCCACGTCATGTTTCTTTAAGGTACACAAGTAAAAAAATCTATTACGTAATATTGTGATGATAAAATAAAAATAAAATCAATTAAATACAATTCTAACAGAAATAAAATTATTGCTTTATGTAAAATTAAACAAATGACATAGAAAAAATATAGTTAGATATAAATAAATATTTGTACTCAAGAATGACATGTATTAAATCACATAAAAACTAACCTATTATCATTATCCATAAATTACAGAACGCGCAAATACTTTTTAAAGTTATTGAAACTAACAGCTATTATGACAATGAAACGCTGTATGAGCACTAGTTGTTGATCTAACTGTTGCAAATAATTATTGCACATACAATTCTACTAATATTATTAATCCGAAAACTTGTGATTATTGACCAAACAGAGTTCGATGAAATTTGGAATATACATAGCTTATGTCCTGAAATAACTACAGAATACTATTTATCGAGGTACCACGCAAGCGAACGCGGGAGCTAAAGGTAGTATTTCTTTTTATTTGCCATAATGATATGCTTAGTGATTTTGGTAATAATATAATATGCAACATAAAAAAAAATGTTTTTTTCGTTGTTTTCACAAGACTTTAAAGTAAGTATTAGGTAGGTTTGATGATAATGGTAGGAGACTTTTATTCTTTGAGCAAATAGTCCCTACTTCTTTTTTTCGAACTTGGTGGCTACCTTTCAGAAACATTTTTACAAAAATATGTTGTGCCGAGTATTAGCGCGTCCTTGCTTATCTAACTTACATCGATTTTATAAATAAAGTACTGGTTTTCATAATCAGATTTGCGATTCTTATTTTTGATTCATAATCCAATTTTTATGTAGAACACGTTTTTTCAATTAGTTGTAACATATAGACCGCAAATCTAAATATGTACAAGTCATATAGTTACATTAAAATATGTTTGCGTTTAGTAGGAAATAAACGCACACAATGTTACAAATAACATTCAACTTGCATAACTTTTGTGGTAAACAAAAAATATGTAGGTAGGTAGGTGTATATATTATTGTCAAGTAAAGGCGGATCTTAAAGCATCTCTTTAACATTTTTTTTTTTAAATTTAACATTAATTTAATCCGTTATTAATACTATTACTTTGATTTTGACTTTGCAATAAAATGTATGAAAACATTACATTATTCACTGGGCTAAAAGTAAGTCTTATAAAAGTATAAAATAGGGTTATATCGATTGACATAATGTCAATTGTCATACAACGCTCGCTCTCAAATAGGCATAACATTGCATTTAGACAAGACAAATCGACTGTCCTAATGTATCTTCTATACGGGAATTAAATTTAGGACAGAAATTATGTCAATCAATAGACAATAGCCTCAAATAATACGGTGCCACAGCCGCCTAATTTCCTCGAAGCAACTTTCTGCAACCACTTTCATATAATCGGACGCATCGGTCATTCTATTCTGCACAATATCTTTGTATTCGTGATATGTTTTCTGAACTTCGGGCAATTTCTCGCTTATGTCCGGCAATGTGATGTTTATATCTGGCATGGTGAGGTTAAGTTTCGGGAATATGTTCAAATCAGCGAAGGTTATGTTGGGTATTGGTATAGCGGGTATATTATTGGCGAATTCTTTAAGGTCGAGTTGGAAATCGGTGAAGTTGGGAACGGCCATGTGATCCCAATTTTCGTAGGTGTAGTGCGCTGTAAGGAATCATTATTTTACATTTACAATGTACTCGTTACCTTTGATCTGAATGACTGTTTTCAACACTTTATATAATGTTAGTAGTTTATAGAAGACCTCGGCGTATTTTCTTGGACCAAATCGGTGATATTTTGGAAGGAGTACTCTAAGCCGAGGAATATGCATGAAGAATGTGATGAGAGTGAATGAAGTAAATGAGGTATGTCAGGATCGTAGCAAGTGGAAAGACGCGGTCTCTACCCCTCTGGGAAACAGGCGTGATTTTATGTAAGTATGAATATATAGTTTAACCATATATTTAAATTTATTTCTATCAATTTAATAATCATTATTTAACAATTATTTAATTTGACTAGATAACTAATTTAAATATTATTTTGATTTTATAATTATAATTAATTTCATGCACGCTAAATGTAATTAAGAAAGTGTAGTAGAATAAATGGGTTTTTTATTTTATTAAGTTTAAAGTAGTTTATATTCAGTTTAAAGTGCCATCATCATCATTTTCTTCTTTTCCCACCTAACGTGGGGTCGGCACAACATTTTGCGAAAGGCTTATGTTTTACAATCGGACGCCTGACGTAAACCTTCTTCTTAAAATGTTCTATGTGATTTAATTGAATAGCTTAGATTTAAATAATACTTACATCCATATCCAACAGCAGGTAGCAGGAGAAGTAGAAGCCAGGGCCACCAGCGGCGTTTCCCAGCGGTCACTGCCGGGCGTTCCACATAGGTCTCAGTTTGGGCAACATGGTTCGGGGTGATCTGTATATAAGACATTAATGGTGACTAGACGTAGCGGACACGCTAGACCGATCGGTAATCTGGTCCTATTTGACTATCGAATGACACGCATTCTACCAAAATTCGTAATTTATTTTATCAGGTCAAGGTTTAATATAGGGAAAAAATTTAAAGTTGTCTGAAAGTGCTTTTTTCTATGCGATTATTGACAGGACAAAGTCTGTCACGGGTCGGCTAGTTCTCAATAGATCTTTAAAGTTAAGGGGCTGCCAGTCGACGATTGCTCTTTTTCGGAACGAAAAAAGTAATACTTCTGAACAAGCCACATCTCCTATTTTTATAAGTATATTACTTCAGGTTCCTACCTAGATTTCTATTAAGCTGAAAACATAATAGCAGAAACTTTTCACGATAAAAATATTATTTCAAAATGATACGTTTTAGAATTTATGATCGAAATATTTTATATACCTACTATTAAAATCAACTTGTGATTTATTGTTAAAGATAGGTAATATGTAGATCCAGATTTCTATTAGGATAGATTTTTGATAAGTAATTATACATAATTTATATCATTAATTTATTCGAAAAGCTAAGGCGGACCACGCGCGGATGTGTGTTTGTCATCATTGCAGCGGTCGGTAGGATTATTTATCGAAGTGGTTAAAGATGGGTACATCTTTATTCACATATACTATACATTATAAAATAGGAGATGTGGCTTGTTCACAAGTATTTCTTTTTTCGTTTCGAACAAAAATAATCGTCGACTGGCAGCGTCTTAAGCAACCTTCGGCGGAACGCTAAGTGGTAAATAACTGAATGCTGTCGCGCAGAGGGCAAGTTCAGTTGTCGATCCTAGCTTGAAGAGAAGGCGGCCTTAAAGCTTTGTTTTATGGTGGAGCATCTTCCTTTTTTTAGTACAATATATAACTACAGACAACAAGACCCGGGTAACAAACAATAAAATGTGCACTAATCACGATAGTTTGATAACTAATTTTACTTATCAAATACTAATAAAATAAAATAATCAAACATTAAATTGGATGTCAAAGTTTGTTTAAAATAATTTCACATTCTATGAATTTTGATTGAAAACGGATTTGGCTAGTAGTCCGTATAATATTTCTTTTAACCTATATTGTCTGTCCTATCTGCTGGGCAAAGGTCTCCCCCATTCTCTTCTAAGCTTTGCGGTCTACAGCTTCGTCCCACCATATAATGATACTTTGTGGAATTACGCTCACCGTTTCAGTGATAGTCGTGACAGTGGTAGTGACCGCCTTCTTGATGAGGGTGTAGATCCAGGTGAAAGGCGCCGCTGCCACAGATGCAGTCCGAGATGCAATGCTCGCTGGAATCAAAATATCACAGTATAGTTATATTATGCTATAGGATTTATCGGCTTCTACCGACTTGTACGAGTTCCCACCAGAATAAATCTAATTTTATTTAGTAGGTTAATAGTTTGGCTAATGCAAGTAGACAATCGGTATCAATGGTTTGCAAACTTTTTATATGGTAGTGATGAGGTGGTCTCAAATTCGGTTAAAAAAAAAGACGTGTGGCACTCGGAGACTGCCGCGGTAAAGCTATTGCATAACATTTTTTATCAACTTTTTTAATTATAATTATTTATTTTTTATTTTATTTATGCAGTATTTTTTTCCCTTTGTTTTTCTTTGATATTAATTCAACTTTTTGAGCGCGGTGACCGATAAGAAAACTCTTTCAAAAAAATCAACTTTGACTTTGACTTTGCGAAAATCACTCTAAGCAGGCATGAGTCACCAGATTGCAGGGCGATTACGCATGCGCAAATCGTCGTAATTTATTTTCGTTACGGAATTTCTGGATTCGGTCTCCACGCTCAAGGCCCGCGATAGAATCTATGCAATAGCTTAAAAACATCTAGCCAACTAGCCCCCAACTAAGCAAAGCTTGTATTAGAATACTTTTATACTTGTTTTTGTAAATACATACTTATAATACATTAAAACACCCAGAAAACATCTATGTTCTTCACACAATGTTTGTCCTGGAAATCGACCGCACAACCTCACCGCAGAAGGCAGTGCTACTACCAAATATTAAGCTGTATATCTAGACACACGGCAGCGTGTTCAGCCAAGTTCAAAGAAAAAAGCGCCATGTGTATAAATACTTTACATGAACTATTTCGAGCTACTTTATGAACCCTTTACCTTTAGGCCGTCGGTCTGTGTAAGGGTACCGGTGGGAGGGTCCCACCACCCGCCTGTAAGTGTTGCTGGTAGCTGTCGTGACAGTTGAAATGATGGTTATCAGCATACGGGTGATCCACCATCGCTGGTCCGCATATTGGATTTCCTTATGGTTGTATGTGTCCTCGTCATCCGAGCTGTCCAGAGACTGGAAAAATAGGATAAAGATTAATATCTCCAAGTTCGGTAGACATAAGTATAATCTATCCCACCAAAAACATTCTGTAATAAACTAGGCAAGTCTCGATGGAGCTGCTTGTTTATCTCTAAAAAGTAATGAAAACTAGACAAAGTCGTGCCATGTCTGAGGTTCCTTACTGCGATTTCTTTATTATTATAGTTAATGTGTGACTATACGGACAGACAGACGGACAGCGAAGTCTTAGTAATAGGGTCCCTTTTTCACCCTTTGGGTACGGAACCCTAAAAAATCCTTTCTTGGTGCACAGAAAGGAATTCCCGAAACTCAACACCTAAGGGGTGCAGCAAGGGGTCGAAGTCTGTTTGAAAGTAACTTCACATGAACGTTGTAAAACATGTTAGCAATATGCAAGAACTAAATCGATACCATTGTGTAGTCTATCGACCACAGACTTATGAATGAGTAATGAGCACTAGTTCGCCTTGATCGAAACATCTCTAGAGTTTTAGCAAGAATTCTAGTTTTTGTTATTCACATTCTAGATTGTTGGCATTCTTTTGGTGTAAATTTTGAAAACGAATTATCGTGTAGGTACGTACACCTTGTTTCAGATCTAGTTTTTTTTATTTAAATGGTTAATGGGTTCTTTAATAGAAATCCTAGTTTAAATAAGTCTCAATAAATTGCGACATAAACTAAATATGTATCGAATTGGTATATTTACATTTTTGTCAAGGTCAAAAAACAAAATTCTAATTCAAATAAATGTTCTTAATTAACTTCTAAGGTAATATTTGAAATTTAAGATTTTTGTAAGGGCTGAGTCTACTCAGATAAGACGGAAAAAGAGTCAAAACAGCATTATCTTGAAAACCATCAAACTTAAAAATAAACTGTCTTTCAATTATGTAGCTAGTAAGCTTATCTAACGAATTATATTAAAATGAACTGTTCAGATATTCAGAGTTTTGAGTAAAAACGTAATTAGTGTTTTGGAAGAGCCAACTTTGTCAAATAAATCTATCGGGAAAAGTTATGGCGATTGAATTTCAAGGTATGGGATGAGGTATTTGTACTGTAGTAGTATTTAATTTGTGGTTTGGTCTAAGCCTACCTACACTCGTACGGTAAATTCAGCAGATATTTGCGAATGCTTTCGTCAACGGTCAACAATTTACTAAATTAGATTTACATAATAGCGGGACTTGCTGCTTTCTACTTGCACAATCAAAAACGGAACAAATAATGTGGTAAATTATTAATGCCTCATTTTTTTTTATAAATTTTTAGTTTTTCCATAAAACGTAATAATTTATTTTAAATCTGACGATACATTTTTTTTAAACATTGGCTGATTTTAGCTTTAAAGTTATTATGACTGAGAATGTTATACATGCAAGGTAGAACTACCTATAAATATAATATAATTTTAATAGATCCGATTAGAAATTTCGGAGTTTCAATGAAAAATGTACCGAAATTATTGTACTCAGAGAGTTCTCTGCTTTGAATTGAAGCCCCTACGATAGAGGCTTGTCGTTCGGTAACCGACATATACAAGTGTCAGTTATAAGGTTAGTACTTTACAATCCAAAGCTTTAGTTAAGATTGCACAAAAAATCGTTTTTGGAACGAAGTTCCTTATCGCGCGTTGTGAAAGGGGGCTAGACGGAAAAAATTCTTACGAAAAGTTGTCACGAAAAGTTGTCACGACACTTTTTTGCTATAGTATATCTATTAATATACGAAGTCGAAGTCGAAGTCGAAGTCGAAGTCAAAGTTGATTCCCCTTCCCTTGTCCCACGTTATTTTGTGAGAACTTCGTTCCATCCGGGTGTCCCTTGACACCTCTGAAGTTTTTTGTATATTTTTATATATTTTCAGAGTTAATAAAAGCTAAAAACTTCGGTGTCTTCATAGATAATTTATTTGCGTGAGTAATTCCCGTTTTGTCATAAACATTTTGGTACATATATGACTCTTTTTAACTGCTGTAAGACATAAATTTTGCCTCATATTTTCCACCCAACCTACTAAACCTGCTGGTAAATCCACCACTGATTACCCACCGTGTAACGCTTGCGAAGCGTGCTAGTGGTCCAAACAGAGGTCGTAGTAAGGCGGTCCACCTCGTCAACGCTGGTGTTCGGCCCTTGGACACGAAACTGTGAGAGTGACCGACGGGACATGTTCGGCATAGCGACCTGCCCGGGGGCCAGTTCAACTCTGTCTTTGGAGAGCGGCGAGTATGTGTAGTCCGTTTTCGGGTATTTGCTGTGAAAAAACACAATTAAAAATGAATATGAAATGCAAACTACTGCAAAATGTGGACGTGTAATGTTTGGACGTGCCTCTTTAGACATCTTCATGGATCTAAACGCTTTGAGATCTGAGAGCATGTCTACCGTACTTGAGGATTTACAGTCGTAATATTATTTTTTTTTTGAATAAAATAAATAAGTAAATAGGATCACGACGACTGTAATCCCTAAGTACGGGAGACCTCCTCTCAGATCTCCAGACGCTTAGATCCTTAGAAGATGTCTAGGGGGGGTAGTCAAAGGCACGTTCCAACACTATATTTGGCACATGCCCATATTTTATTTTAGACTAGCGACCCACCCCGGCTTCGCACGGGTAGCATGTTATTATACATATAAACCTTCCTCCTGAATCACTCTATCTATTAAAAAAAACCGCATCAAAATCCGTTGTGTAGTTTTAAAGATATAAGCAAACATACATACAGACGCGGGAAGCGGAAAGCGACTTTGCTTTATACTATGTAGTGATACACAAAACACATTACAACAATTTAAAAATAAATATTAATATTGTTTTGAACTGGGTTGCAACATGAATGTACAACTAATTTAAGTTACAATACCTAGCAAGACAGGAGAATATAGCTACACCTGAGCTAGGTGAAAGGCTAAGAAGTTTTAAAGTGATCCTTGTGATTTTATTGTAATAATAACATCTTGAACTTATTGAAGAAAAAATAAAAGGAATCACGACTGTAATCCACAAATACGATAGATATCCTCTCAGATCTCCATGCACTCAGATCCTTTGAAGATGTCTAAAGATTTATAGGCATGTTCAAACATTACATTTGGCACGTGCTCACATTTTGCAATTAGCTAGCATTGCAGCTTGCAAGCCCATCGCACAATGGTTTTTCCTCACTATGTTTTCAAGTTGTACCAAAAACTTAAATTAGTATGATGATTACGGCAGAATACCTCACTATTGCAGCAAGCCTGAGTCCGTCACACATGACTGAACGCCGAACTGCGCGGTATTTTCGATTAAATAATAAATACACCCAATTTTCTATCGAGGTATAAGTTCACTTTCACTTTGCACTTCCTTTAATACCGTGTGTCTTACAGGTTCACTAAACTGTTGTCACGATCATTGTACTGTAGCTCTACCGTTTGGTGATGAAGAAGAACCGGTGATAAGACCACTAAGAGTTCCATCACAGAGATATTTACCTTTTAGAAGTATTATCACAACTGTCCTATGAACGCACTCAATACCACTTTGATTTATTCGTACTATTGATGGTCTTGTATTGTTGTCATAGCAGTAAAGTACCATCGATTAATTACATTGCATTATTATCTTAGAGAAGCCGCCAAGCCGCGTCTTTCTTCGCAAAACGTACTTTTCTACTACCTTTTAAAAACAAGATTTTATCATAGCTGCCTTGACAGACGTTGTCCTGTCAAATTTCAATAATTCCACAAAAAAAGGACTTTCTTTTTTTCCCGAACTTTACGCCACTATTATCACTTAGGGATATAAAAAATATCCTAAAATCTACATTCGTTTCGGAGGAGTTTGGTTACAAACACTGTGACACGAGAATTTTATATTAGAAGATATTGCGTGTACAGTTGTAAAGGCTTTTTATCTTTAACGTGACTACAGTGATCCCTCGGTGCGA
Organism: Hydriomena furcata; assembly: GCA_912999785.1. Taxonomy (NCBI): domain Eukaryota; kingdom Metazoa; phylum Arthropoda; class Insecta; order Lepidoptera; family Geometridae; genus Hydriomena; species Hydriomena furcata. The sequence continues at coordinate 11,467,465 of OU538822.1, read as the reverse complement.
ACTGGTGATCAGTTACCTAATCCATCGAACGATCTAACTAATCATAAACACAGAAATATCAATTTTGTAAATCTCTAACACCAATAGTACGTCTCTCTAGATATATCACACCAGGCACTGTAAATGCACTCACTACACTCTGAATTTAAATACTAGTCACCGAAAAACAGTCTAAGCCACGATTAGGTTACTTGCTCAGTGCAAAACAAAGTCTGGTTTTGAGCCCACATTGGTTTTTTAATGTATGAACAACCGATAGTAATTTAAATGAGAATATGCAAAGTGTCTCTAACTGTGCGGTTGGCATTTGACTGGGCTACGCGGTGCAAATATAGACGCTTTCTGTCTATTTATTGTTACCGTTCTCGTTGTTTTGTTTTACTTTTAGGACTCGGCAGGATAGCAAATGCAACATTGATACTGACAAATTTTTAGGGTTCCGCACCCAATGGGTAAAAACGGGAAAATATAGCATAAGAGATCGTATTTAAAAATAAAATTCGTTTGTGAAGATAACAGAATTGCCACTATTGACAACCATTAAAAACTTTAAGAGGGATATACTTGGATTTGTATTATACCTATATACATACAAATTACGCTGTTATTGAAAGCTAAATAGTAAGACGAGTTACCTTAATGTACAACATCCTTCAACAGTTTCTTCTTCCGTACTTGTAACTGTCAAACAATTCTCCATCATGATAAAATACAATGTCAACGATCAAATAATAATAATTTAAAACACAATAAATACAAATTAAATAAAATATAAATAACGATTAAAATAAAATTTTCATTTCACAATAAACTAGATGTCTGGTAACTGTATGGATTTTATGAAGTACCCTCAACAAATTTGATAGCGTAACGTTCCATTTCACGTTTTTAGATTGCAATTGGTTAAATTAAATGTCAATGGTAGTCGATGTCTAATCTTTCAAATCGTTCGAGCCGTTCTCAAGTGATAATTTATAATCTTCACACATGCGGCAATTGATTTTTAATTTTATATATTTTGGATGAATCTGTCTATCTTTCCTCTATGGACTACTCTGAAGGATCCGTGGCGCAAATTCCACTTACCATCTGAAATTACCAGTGTGGCTGCGCTGCAGACAATTTTCGACCTTATGCAGTGATACAAAATCATATTTGCGGTTACACAGCTAAGTTCCCGTTTGCCTAGATCCGCCAACCATATTGTACGTACTGGATGCATTTATGGATACCTATGACAGGGAATGCAAGAGCGGTCTAATGCCGGCCATAGACGTTTAAGTAATTTGATCAAAACAGTTTTAGCAAAAAATTTGTTGTCTAATTTCATGAAGAAATACGAATTCTATTTGATCAAATAATTTGAACGTCTCTATGGCCCGTTTAAGTACATGGTCTACTCACTTCCAATACTCGCCAGCCATCTTATAGAGCCTCGACGGCAGATGGTCGTTGTTGGAGTTCTGGTTGAGAAGCGTGCTGGCGTCTGCCAACGCTTGTTCGGTGAACGAGCTTTCTGTTGAGCAGACCGATACTGATGGACTGCCGTAGCGCGATCTGCACCGGAAAAAGGAGTATTTGTTAGGTTCTGTAGGTACTAGATACATCCTACTCACAATGTCACAATATACAATTGTACGAGTTCACAAGACCGAAAACACAAAAAGCCAGTGACTTCACAAGGAGCGTCAGCTGCCTTCTGGAGCTAAGCCTGGCTCATGTCAGTTTAAAAGAAAGAAAATAATTAATTATAAACAGTTTGCTTGCATGACCGTGATTAACTCGAAAACTACTGAACAGATTTTGATTTGAATTGTAACATTATATTAGCTTAAGGTCCCAGGGATGACTGGAGGTATAATTAATTTTAATCTAAGGAAAGAAACGTATTAGTTCTACGCGAACAAATTCGTGCAGGATAGATAGTTATAGCAGATAGTTTTAAACAAGTGCTGACGTCGTCGTGCCATTAATGGGACAAAACCTTAAGATCACAAATAAACACCCCTTACGATACGACAACTGCTAAATGATGTTGAGTACCTAGAGATGATTGGATATCACAGGCATTTAAGTTTATTTATTGTTGTAATTATTATAGTAGTATTATTTTTATGTTGTAAGGTACCTTTACTTACAATGGTTTACGATTGAGAAGTCGTTAACTCGACTGGTCTAATGAATTCTGATAAATGATCTTATATTTGTTATGACTTGCGCCGCAGCTGCACCAATAGCTGCAATTTATCTACATTAACCCGGTATGAAATTGCATAGCACTTCGCATACTTGCTTTTGATGAACATTGTAAAGTGACCAAGACTAAAATTCTTAACCCTCCACAAACAGAATGGGTTAATAATGAGATATTATCGGAAATCAGTCAAAGAAACCAGCTATGGATAGCACTTAAAAAAGAACCAGAAAATAAAATTCTACAAACAGACTTCAAAGCGAAGAGAAATTACACTGCAAAACTTATCCAGAACACGAAGGATAACTATCATTACAAAGAATTCATAAGGTGTACTAACAAACCTAAAAAAATGTGGAATTTAATTAACAATCTGGCCAATAACAAAATAAAACAAAGCTGTATCCCTCCAAAGCTAATAGTTAAATCAAAACTTATAACTAACACAAACGATATCTGTGAAGTGTTTAATCTTTATTTTTCCGCTATTGGTTCTCAACTAGCCGATGAAATACCTAAAACATTTCACAACTCCACTCAAGCTCTTCCAAAACCTTCCACATGTACAGAACTAACTACTTTTGACCCTTGCACAATCGATGAAATTGATAAAATTATAACAAATCTTGACTCAAACTCTAGTGCCGGTATAGATGGAATTAACACTAAAAGTATAAAATGCATAAAAAACCTAATAACACATAAACTTTCTGATTGCTTTAACAAACTACTTCTTGATGGTGAATTCCCTAATACGCTTAAAATTGCAAAAGTGTCTCCTATACACAAATCAGGAATTAAAACAGATCCCGGAAATTATCGGCCTATTTCAGTGTTACCTGTATTTTCAAATTTTTTAGAAAAAGTTCTGCACATACGTTTAGAAAAATACTTAACCTCAATTAACTTCATTTGTAAACAACAATACGGATTTAGACCTAAAAGTAATACACTAGCTGCAACAACTGACTTAACTACTAAAATAAAATCTGAAATAGATAACAAAAATATAGTCCTTGGCATATTCATTGATCTGAAAAAAGCATTTGACACCGTAAGTCACAGCTTATTGATTAAAAAATTAGAAAGCATAGGTGTAACCGGAACTGCTCTAAAAATGTTAAAGTCATATCTGTCTAATAGATCGCAAGTGGTTAGAATTGACAATATCCAAAGTAAGTCAGCACCTATAACCTGCGGAGTCCCACAAGGATCCATACTAGGCCCCTTACTTTTTTAAATTTACATCAATAACATTCATGAAATATGCCTACATGGACAGCTTACCTTGTACGCGGATGATACGTGTCTGTTTTATTTCGGAGCCTCAATAAATGAGATACTGCCACATGCTCAAAAAGACTTAGACACCCTCTTCAGCTGGTTCCAACACAATCTTTTGACAATTAATACGACCAAGACATGCTATACCATATTTAAAGCTAAAAAAAAACCTGAGAGGTGTCAAGGGACACCCGGATGGAACGAAGTTCTCACAAAATAACGTGGGACAAGGAAAGGGGAATCAACTTTGACTTCGACTTCGACCTCGACCTCGACCTCGACTTCCACCTCGACCTCGACACAATTAATATATGACTTAATAGATAATAATTATTAATTATATGACAGCCTCACAGCTCAGTTGGTAGTAACTCTGCCTTCAGCGCTGTAGGTTGTGGGTTCGATCCCCACCCAGAGCAAATATTTATGTGATGAACATAGATGTTTGTTCTGTGTCTGGGTGTTAGTATGTATCTTAAGTATTTATTTACAAAAAAAAAGTATTTAAGTATTCTATCAGTTATCTAGTTCCCATAGTACAAGCTTTGCTTAGTTTGGGGCTAGATGGCGATGTGTAAAATGTCCACCAATATTTATTATTTATTATTATTATTATTTATATATTAATAGATATACTATAGCAAAAAAGTGTCGTGACAACTTTTCTTGACAACTTTTCGTGACAACTTTTCGTGACAACTTTTCGTAAGAATTTTTTCCGTCTAGCCCCCTTTCACAACGCGCGATAAGGAACTTCGTTCCAATAAAAGAATTGCGTTTTATAACCCTCTAACAATCGATAATGTAGCCTTACAAGAAAAACACTGAAAAATACCTCGGTTTACATATGGATAGCCAATTGACGTGGAGTACGCAAATCAATCATATTAAATCCAAACTTTCATCACTAGCTGGATATCTACGTAATATCGTTCGATGTATCCCACACCAAATACGCTACAACATCTACAACTCTCTGATTAAATCACATTTGTTATATTTAATAGAAATCTGGGGCAGTGCCGTTAAAACTGAATTAAACAAACTCCAAGTAGTACAAAACAAAATTATAAAATTACTTTTTAACTATCCCTATTTGACCTCAACAAAAACAATTTACACAGAAACTAAAATAATGAACATTAAACAATTATATAATTACAGCACATGCATCTTTGTCAGAAAAATCCTCCACAAATCAATCCACATTAACTTAGCTTTTACTAAAATCAAACAACTGGCTACGCGAACACGATCCACGCGTCGAGCCATTTTTCTCGTTCTACCCAATATTCGCACAAATTACGGCAAAAAAAATATAATTTTTGAAGGAGTACAACTTTACAATAAACTACCACCAGAAATAAAAAATGTAAACTCAGTTCATGCATTTAAAACTAAACTCGCTCACTATATCCTAGCTGATAAATCACCCATAAGCAAATAAGAATGCATCAGCTGGGCACCTACCCATACCCACCCTCATAAACTATTATATAAATTTTTGTCTTCACTTTATATATTTACTTTGTAAACTTTTGTAAGAACGACATAGCTTATATATATCAATGTTTTTCTCATGTAAGTGACTTAAGTCTTTTTGAGAATAAATTTATTAAACCTTACATTGTGCATATTTACGAACTAAGTCGTTTGCACTAATATGTAATGTATACATTCATTTATTTTCCATGAATACTGGCGCCCTGCCCCATAACTGGACGTCGTCGCTTGAAAGTGACTGAAAGTGAATGAAAGGGCCATGCAAAGTTGACATAAACTTCACAGTACTTAAGAAGTAGTACTTATGTTGGCCGATAGTTACCTAAACTACATCGTTTCGATGCGAAATTGGTTGGTCAACTGTTGCCCGCAACTTAGCCACGCTGCAATGTTTACGCTTTGCGTTCTGTTGTATCCCGTGACGAATTATATAACTACACCTTTCACACCACGTGAATAGTTCATTATAGATATACCGATGACGTGGCTCCAGCGTAAATGATGATGATGATAGACATCTGAGATATCTAAGATCCTTGCCTTGGAGTCGGAGGCATGGCAAATTTGGCAAATGCCCACAATTTGCAGTATTTAGTATTTTAGAATGACAGAACAAGCCCGTCTCGCCTCTACGCAATTTATCCTATGCACACATAATTAAAAAACTGGAAATGTGCCAAGTGTGTTATTTTGTCTGCGTTCTCCTAACGTATCTCGTATATTGGATAGGCATTTATAAACTATTGTTTTGTTTTCTCTCGTCGATTGCTTGCGTAATGAGCAGCCTCGACCTAATCTGTACAGACCTTTCGTCACATAGATTTATACAAAAATAATATGCTAATAATTTAAATTACATTATTTCTCAATTCAAATGTTCCACGAATAATGTCAATACAAAACCTGATAGTTATGAATCAATGGTATTGATTAGATTAGTCGTCGTAGATAATCCTACAACCTCTGCGAGCGATCAGAATTGTGCTTCGAATTTCCCGGCTTTAGCCGTAAGTAGGGTTGCCATCTCTAAAATTCAATCAGGACAATACGCGTGAAAACCCCGGATTTTAGAGCCCAGAACCCGTACCTACATATTAACAGGTTTTTTTAAACATAGACCCTGTAATAAAAAACGGGCCAAGTGCGTGTCGGGTCACGCGAAATGTAGGGTTTTGTCGTTTACACAGCCAAAAACCTAAATATTATGTAATTTTCAAATTATTGATATACTCTGTTATGAAAACAAAACCTTATTAAAATAGGTGGAAGGGTGAATTTAGCGAGTCGGTTCGTCGGTTGATCGCGGTGTGCGGGCACAGTGCTTGTGTCGCAGGCGGCCAAATTTTATACCCGGACTACAAATGAAACTCCGCCCGGACGCCCTATAAACTAGGACAAATCCAGGGAAACCCGGACGGATGGCAGCCCTAGCCGTAAGCCGTAACGTAGGGTTTTGGGAGGCATAAAACATTCGTCCGCAGAGTTGGTAATTAATTCATATACGAGCTTACATACTTACCTTATTAGCAAGTTACCTACCAAACGTGCTAAGAATACTTGTGATGACATCAAAATAGTTTCGGCTCACCTGTCCTGTATATTGGCTTAGTGAGAAGTGCCTTGACTTTCGATCCGAAGGTTGGGTTTTAATACCGGTTGTGCATCAATGGATCCGAATAGTTTATGTGCATTAACACTTGCTCGAAAGGTGAAGGAAAACATAGTGACAACTAGTTAGTATCCTTATAAACAACGATAAGAATTAAAACTATCGTGGTTAATACTCATTTGAACTATAAATACAGCTAATTTTTGCTGATCGCCCGCGATCGCGATCAACGACAGATCGATGAATACTCTGATACGCGGTCGCGTTCGATACTCACGATGAAGAGCATCTGAATTGTCTCGAAACGTCAGCAGTACAAGAAGAAACGTGATAATTAGCTGTATTTATAGTTAAAACTACGAAGTTTTTCTTTTGCATTGTCGTGAATGACATTTATTTTTGTGCATTATGCTTACTAAGACCTATAGATAGATGGTACTCATACTCACCTATCCCGAGTCAAGTTCGCATGTATAGGACTAATATTGGCGTCATCGAGCGCGTTGGGGTCGCGATGCGCGCGCTCATATTGGTTGTTGATCTCGTTCTGTGAATAAGAATTAATCATAGATATATAAAATATAGAAAATGATTATATATTTCATTTAAATAGTCGTGTGTCGATGTTGACATAGTTTCTGTTATTTTTAAAGTGAATGTCACAATCACAATAGACGTTTGCAATGGTCTTTAGATGGCTTAACAGATTGATAGTTCTCTAGTATACCTAGAATTGTTACCCAGTCACTGAACTCCTCAGCTTCTGCGGCGTCCGTTCTCTTAGAATCTAGTGTTGCCAAATGTGAAAATGAGTTCAGCTTTAGATACATTAATGCTGATAATATTGTGAAAACTTTTAGATCTCTGAATATCAAAAATACTGAAGATCTATGGGGTATATCTACAAAGGTATTAGGTACTATTATCATTGATATTGCTCCATGTTTAGCCCACGTTTTTAATAGGTGTGTTGACGAGGGAATTTTTCCTGATCTCATGAAGCATAGTAAACTCATTCCTTTGTACAAGTCGGAAAACGAGAAAGATCCCTCTAATTATAGACCAATATCAGTATTGCCTGCTCTAAGTAAAATTTTTGAAAAAGTTATTCTTACTCAGTTATTATCTCACTTCAATCTTAATGGGCTACTTCATTGTCATCAATTTGGATTTACAAAGGGTCGATCAACAACCGATGCCGGTACTTTGCTCTTAAAGCACATATATGAGGCCTTTGAGAAATCGCAAGATGCGATCGGTGTGTTTTGCGATTTGTCGAAAGCGTTTGACTGCGTGAGTCACGCAACTCTAATCGCAAAGTTACAACACTATGGCACCATGGCTCCTCAGAACCTAATTTATCAGATAATGCTACTGCTGCCTTTCGTAAACGTAAACGCTCCAACTGTGACAGTGATAAATTAAACGACTTCATGTCAGAAATACGACAGATGTTCAAGGACTTTCGGGACGAACAAGAAAAAAGATGCGACAGGATGTGCTCTGCAGTTGAAGAGATTCGCTCGACGGTTGACTTTCTCGCGGAAAAATATGAAAATCTCCAGGAAAGAGTCTCAAAATTAGAAGTTGATCGCAAGGCGGATTGCCAGTACATAAAAAATCTTGAGGAAAGATTAGACAGTTACGAGCGCATCTCAAGGTCGACTTGTCTCGAAATCAGAAATATCCCCTCTGTTACATCAGAGACTAAAACATCTCTTCTGAAAACCTTCTTCAACACCACAAAGGTGCTAAACGTTGCACTTCAGCCTCACGATGTCAAGGATATTTTCAGGATCAACACCAAAAATCCGGACAGAAAGACTATTATAGTCGATCTTGCAAGCGTCCTAACTAAAGAAAAAGTTGTCACAATGTTCCGACAATTCATCAAAGGCACAAATCGATTGACCACAGAACACTTGCACATAAGTGGACCCGCAATCCCAATATTCATCTCGGAAAATCTTTCGTCCAAAATGAAGAAACTCTTCTACCAGGCTAGAGAATTTGCGAAGGAGAACGACTATCGGTTCTGTTGGATTTCCCACGGAAAGATCTTTTTGCGTCGAAGAGAAAATGGGCCCCTGGTCCGAATCACGAAAGAGACCGACCTCATCAAAGCCCAAGATCCAAAGTGACTAAATGCACTCTCACTGAACTGTCCAACCCTCCTGATTTTCACAGATCTTTACGTTGATGTTTTTATGTCATTTTTTGTCAGTAATATCTATAACAATTGTATTAGGCTAGCTGTTTACATTCTACAATCACACACTCTCATACACACACAATACACACATCTCTCGCACTACAAAGAAACTTCATATTCACTATTAATTTTGGGTAACCCAATCGCTCAAACTCTCATTTCTCAATCAGTCCCCCAGTTCATTCCTGACTCTAATTATGGATGATCTTAATAATTTAAGTAATGATATTGAACAAGTTGCGGTCTCGGAATCTCTGGTATGCGCCCCTGAAGACATTTTCAACTATGTATATAATAAAGCAGTCAATGTAAAAATTTTCCATACAAATATTCGTAGCATACAATGCAATTTTAATAATTTTTTAATCCTTTTGAATCGAATAAATCTTGACATTGATGTCCTTGTCCTATCGGAATGTTGGCTATCAAAATGTCCGTTTATCCCTTTACTCCCAGGATATGATCATTTCGAGACTGATTATAAAAACCAAAACGATGGCTTGGTTGTCTATGTTCGAAATAATCTTCAATGCAATGTAGACTTCCCTAAATTTAACGACGCAAATTGCATTGTCCTCAATTTCTCAAATAATATATCTATTGTAGCACTTTACAGATCCCCGTCAATAAAAAACTTAAGCCCATTTCTCAACAGCCTTGATAACACTTTAACTACCCTAAAAACATCCAATACTTGTGTTATTGTTGGGGATTTAAATATAAATCTTTTACCAAATAACTATGACCCCACCGCGGATGAATATTTGAATCTACTTGCCTCACACGCCATGCTCCCTGCCCACCTTCTCCCGACTCGAGAAAATCATTGCCTAGACCATGTAATTCTTCGGACCCCCAACCCTGCAACTACATTCATTTTAAATTCATTAATCACCGACCATGCTCCTCAATTTATCTGTTGCTTCACTAAAATTAATGCAAGTAACACTAAGCGCTTCGCCCAACGTATTGACATCGCTGCTGTCGTAAGAAAAATAGAAAATACTGATTTCTCTTTTGTTCACAACTCTAGAGATCCCGATACATTAGCAAATTCTATTGTCATTCTTATTTCTTCTATTATTAAACAAAATAGTCAAAAAGTTCCCATCCAATGTCGAAAACGAATAATTAAACCCTGGATTACGCCTGGCCTTCTGAAATGTATTCGGCATCGTGATAGGTTATATCAAAAATACAAACGACACCCTGACAACCAAACACACATTACTATATTCAAACGCTATCGTAACTTCTGTAATAACCTACTGAAAAAATTAAAACGTGAATTTGAACAAAACGAAATTCAGAAGGCCAGGAAAAACCCAAAATCAACTTGGAATGTAATCAAACAGATTGCGAACCTCCATAAGAATCAATCAAACTCATCACACCTACTAAATTTATGTGATACTCCTTCAGCGTCCGTTGACGCAGTAAATAATTTCTTTGCTAGCGTGGGAAAAAATCTCGCCTCTGCAATAATCTCTCAAACCCAAACCAACACAAGAACTCTACACCACGCGACATCAGCTCACTGTCCCTCTAACTCAATGGTCCTTTATACTGTGGAAAATAAGGAAATTGACAATATTATAACGAACTTAAAAGATAAATGCGCAGTAGGTTGGGATGGCATCCCTACCTCTGTCATCAAAGCAGCTCGTCATATACTTGTCCCTATCCTAAAACACCTTTTCAATCTCTCACTCTCTCGTGGTATATTTCCACTTGTCTTCAAAAAGGCTGTTGTTCATCCCATCTTTAAAAACGGAGACCAAGACAGTGTCACGAACTATCGCCCTATTTCAGTTTTAAACATTCTTTCAAAGATATTTGAAAAAATTCTCAACTCAAGACTTGTTAGATTTATAACCGAAAACAGTATCTTATCCGTGAATCAATTTGGCTTCAGATCTGGTAAATCTACAGAAGATGCCGTTGTAGAGCTAACTGAGACGGTAATTAAAAACGCTGACAAAAAACTTAAAACTGTTGGCGTATTTCTTGACCTATCTAAAGCCTTCGACACTGTCTCGGTGCCTATTCTTCTTCGAAAGCTAGAACTTGCTGGGATCAGAGGCATTGCTCTTGATATTTTTCAAAGTTACCTCACCAATCGAACACAGCATGTTGTTATAGATGGCATCAACAGTAGAGAGGAAGATATTGGTTTTGGAGTCCCTCAGGGAAGTGTCCTCGGACCTACCCTATTTCTTATCTACATCAACGAACTGTGTAGCATGTCTCTCCCAAACTGCAAAATTGTGACATACGCCGATGACACAGCTCTACTTGTGCACGGACGAACTTGGACAGAGGCTCGCATAAACACTGAAAACTCTATAAAGGCTATCATGAGTTGGCTACAAACCAACCTCCTCACTCTAAACGTCTCCAAAACTAAATACGTTACCTTTTCCCTTAATAAAACCTCGCTCCCTCCGCCTTCTTTCTCCATTAGTGCTCATGTCTGTTCTTTTGATACAGCCCCATTGACATGCAATTGTATATCAATTGAACGGACAACTTGCATTAAATACCTTGGAGTGATGCTTGATAGTGCCTTGTCCTGGAAACCCCATATCGATACACTGGTTTCTCGCATCAGAAAATTGTTGTTTGTTTTCAGGAACCTAAGAACATCACTAGATTTTAACAGCCTAAAAACTGTCTACTATGCTTTGGCCCAGTCTATTTTGTCATATTGCATCACCTCCTGGGGTGGCGCAGTCAAATCCCTTTTGCTTAGAGTGGAAAGAGCCCAGCGAGCTGTACTTAAAGTTCTCATAAATAAACCTTCATTTTTCCCCACCACTAATCTTTATTCACTCTGTCAAGTCCCAACAGTCCGTCAACTTTTTATCCTTAATTCTGTTCTTCGAAAACATTCCCAGTTGTACTATGACCACAATCTTATTAACCTCAAACGCAGATCTGACCGGATTTGTAAAATAGAATCTCGACGTACTGCTGCTGCAAACCGTCACTTTTACTACATCGGCTCCCATCTATATAATAGGATTAATAAGCTATTAAATATATACCCATTGACTCTCTTCAAGTGCAAGGAAAAATGTCTCGTATGGTTACAAACTCTGTCGTATGAAGACACTGAAAGTCTTTTAGAGGTTTCTAAATAAATTATAATACTAAACTCCTTAACCTAAATAAATACAAAACACACACACACAAACACTGTGGGTGTTTGTGTGTGTGTGTTTTGTATTTATTACACACTTATTACACTTATTTACACACACACACAAACACACGCACACACACACACACCACACTTAATAATACACAACTCATACACTCGCACACATTACATTACTGTTTCACAATTTTTACTAAAATAACCATAGGTTTAATTCAAACTTTCCAGTTTTTATTTACCTAATTTTTGTTTTAGTAAGTTTTTTCTTTTGTTTTGTTTTTTAATGTATTTCCTATTCCTTTTTACCTTTTGTCATACCACCTCCACTGGAACTCTGTCTCTTTGACGCGGAGGAGGGCGTTGCTATCTGCGACACAGTTTTTAACTCATGCAGGTATCATCGTTTCCATTTTTGTACTGTACACTTTTGTTTAATGTTCCAAATAAAGATTATTATTATTATTATTATTATTATTATAACCAGGCAATTCACCTCTTACAATCTTACTTGTCCAATAGAGTCCAGAAAGTTGATATTGGTGGCGAACGATCTTCTGGGTCAATTATTGATCCATTTTTATTCTTAGTTTACATTAATGACCTCCCATTCTATGTAAAAGACATTTGTGACATAGTCCTATTTGCTGATGATACGTCGCTTATTTTTAAAGTCGATAGATCTAAAGTTAACTTCGATGACATAAATGCGTCACTGTCGCTAGTCTTTAATTGGTTCACTGTAAACAACCTATTGCTTAATTCTAAGAAAACAAAATGCATTAAATTCTCTTTGCCTAGTGTACGGCATACTCCGAAATTGAAATAAATGAAGAGGCTCTTATCTTACGCTTGTTAATTCGACTACTTTTTTAGGTCTCAATATTGATGCAAACTTACAATGGGGACCTTATATTGAAACACTTGCTGGTAAACTTAGTTCCGCTGCTTATGCAGTCCGCACGATTAGGCGGCTGGCCGATGAAGCCACAGCTAGGCTAGTTTATTTTAGTTACTTCCATAGTGTAATGTCGTATGGAATTCTTCTCTGGGGTAAGGCAGCAGACATTCAAGTTATTTTTGTTTTACAAAAACGGGCAGTACGTGCCATTTATAAAATGAAGTCCCGGGACTCTTTGAGACAAAAATTTAAAGAAATTATATTCACAGTAATCTCACAATATATATATGAAAACTTACTGTATACTCATAAGAATATGGCTTTCTTTAAGAAAAAAAGTGATGTACATAGTATTAACACAAGAAATAAGAACAAATTGTACATACCCAAATTTAGATTAGAAAAAGTGAAGGGGTCGTTTAAGGGGAATTGTATACTATTTTATAATAAACTGCCAGAAAACGCAACAAAACTTCCCGTTAGAAGATTTAAAGCCTACATAAAGAATAATCTTATAAACAAAGCGTATTATACTGTAGATGATTATATAAATGATAAATCCTCGTGGCCTGATGTCGCTCTGCCACTCGACAGCTAAATATTAATTTAGGTACTTAATTTTATTTTGTGTAACATTTGTCTACTTTAATTATTTTTAAGCAAATAGTTATTTTATCTGTAAGTTTTAATTCTAAATCAAGTGTAGCGTGTGTTGCTTTTTGAATTTGTGCTGAAGCTCTTTAGTTATTTTTTTTATTGTTGTACGTACTTGAGTAGTAGGTACTTTTAATTATTATTCTTGTTTGAGCCTTCACCTTGTTCGATTGGCACCACACTGGAGCTCTACATAGCATTAAGGAAAGGATCATAAAAAAAAGGTAGACCCCAAGCCGTGTTTGTTGCCTGATTCTTCTAGGCTTGGTCGCGTGGAATCGGCGTAGCTTCACCTAGTTCCTAAGACGTTTCAAAGTGATCCTTGTGATTTTATAATAAATGATTTTTGAATTTTAATTTGAACTTGTGTATTTTATTATTATATTTGAAATAAATGATTTTTGAATTTGAATTTGAACTTGTGTATTTTATAAATATTCCGTAATATATTATAAATTAGATGTTATTCAACTGTCACACACATAATCCCGATCGACTCCACTAGGATTATCCGTGTCGTGGGTATCAGAAACTACGAGTAGGTAGTAAGTAATGGTACCATAACACTCAGAATAATATCTGCATATCATATTATCCAATATCAAATATTCACAGCTGCAGGAATCGAACCAGCAGCCCTTGCGTTGGAGTCGGGCACGCGCCCACCACGCCACTATAGTCATAATCCGACATCATCATCACTGAGGTCCGTGTTGCTTTGTCTAGTTTTATTGGCCTCAAAATTGTAGCCATCATTTTATAGATAATGCATAATGCATCAATTCATGATTGATGAAATATGATTAGTGTTGCGACCACAATGATTGAACACATGATGATTGACATGAAGTCGCTGACTTCGGAAGTGATCGGTTGATGCGACTTATGGCGTCTGTTGTTGATCGAAGGTTGTGCTGTACTAGACAAAGTGGAGAGGTCGAAAAGCTTTGATGATAAGAGAACCCGACAAAGCAATATGCGATATAGATAGTTATCTAAACTCACTTTAGTTTATCAGCACTTAAGCTCCCAGTCGACGATTGCTCTTTTTGAAACGAAAAAAGAAATACTTCTGAACAAGCCACATCTCCTATTTTTATAAGTATATTACTTCAGGTTCCTACCTAGATTTCTATTAACCTGAAAACATAATAGCAGAAACTTTTCACGATAAAGATATTATTTCAAAATGATACGTTTTAGAATTTATGATCGAAATATTTTATAGACCTACTATTAAAATCAACTTGTGATTTATTGTTAAAGATAGGTAATAATGTTGATCTAGATTTCTATTAGAATAGATTTTTGATAAGTAATTATACATAATTTATATCATTAATTTATTCGAAAAGCTAAGGCGGACCACGCGCCAACGTGTGTTTGTCGCCATTGCAGCGGTCGGTAGAATTATTTATCGAAGTGATTAAAGATGGGTACAACTTTATTCACATATATACTATACATTATAAAATAGGAGATGTGGCTTGTTCAGAAGTATTTCTTTTTTCGTTTCGAATAAAAACAATCGTCAACTGGGAGCGCCTTAAAGTGGATTACCTAGGTGCAGTATAAGGCTATAAGAATCCGAGAAAACATGAAATTAACAAAAACAAAATCTTCCCGACCTAAGACACAACTCTTGCGCTCTAATCAGCTACTTTCTACTGTTTCTACTGTATGTGCAGTGCATTGCAATAACATTTTAACTTCATCGCAATCTTTACGTCCGAACCTCGCAGTCTCTGTGGCGCGGCGGGCAACTGCCTCAAGAGGTTAGATCCCTGTGACGAGACAAATATTTGCATCATCTGCAAATATTTGTCCATTAGCATAATAACCCGCTAATGATAATTCACATCGCAACATGCCAGGTGAATTGCATCTGCTATATTTACGAACACCTCAAAAAAAATATAAAACTAGTTTCGTAAAATAACCTCATCAGTCGTCAGCCATGACATCACCAGTTACAGCTCGAGTAGTAACTGTTACACAATCTTTGTTGCTAGCAAAAACATGCTGTAACTATTTCTTTAGTCCAATTGAACCGCGAATCCATCAGCGTCGGTTGCCGGCTATGAATCACGAGGCGATTGACATTGGTCGTTGAAGCCAGAAAACTAGCGAGAATGAGCGCTGAGTATAATGAAACAAAATGAAATACACGAAAAACTAGCTGTCCCGACAGACATCGTCCCGTCAAATTACAATAATCTCCTAGAAAATAGTACGTTCAGTTATTCCCAAATTTTACGCTAGATTTTCCAATAATAATTTATCCTTTTGTTTATATTATTATTATTATGTCGTGTCCCATATATCATTTGTACGTACGTGATGTAGCTAAGGAAAATAGTTGACTTAACCTTTTCAAATAATTGACACATTTTCAGAAACAAATGCACAACACGCATGTTTATCTCTCTAGGATGCACTTAACAATGTCAGTTTGTATTGACGTATTGTTATAGGTGTTCTGAAAAGTAAAGATTGGTGCAGAAATGTCTATATCAACGGTACGAGGATAAAAACCGCGCTTTTCATAGCCGTGAAGATGAAATGGCGTTGCGTGTCTACATTCGGTTGTAACGGAAGTAGTACGAATCGATTGCACGCATTTATTGATCAAATTGATACAACTAGATATTTGGGGGCACGGCAGTGCCCCCGCCAAGTCGAGCGCGAAGCAAACACTGCCGTACCATCCTTTACTGGAACCATTTCGCCGCATTTTCAGGCCCCTATTTGAGAACCTCTGGATAAGACCAGAACGCTGAAATTTTCGTCATCCAGTAAGCCATAATCACATACTTAAAATCCAAAATTTCAAGTCTGTAGGTCATTTAGTTACGAAGTTAAGCGAAAGCAATGTTTCGCATTTTAGACAGACACTCACTCACTCACTCACTCACTCACTCACTCATGATCATCAGAATAGAACTAGTACTTCCCATAAACTCAGAGAGCTGAAATTTGGTACAGAGTTAGGGTTTAATGGCCACATAAAGGGAAAACCATAAAAACTAGGATAATCGAAGATCTGGAGTACCTGGTGACCCTGATAAGAAAACACAAGAGCCTAACCAAACTATTAGAGATCGACATACCGCCTTTGCAAAAAATATTCAACTACTGGACCGATTTGAAAAATTCTTTCACCATTAGAATCCTACATTATCCCTGATGAACATAGGCTATAGTATATTTTCAAAAATATTAGGGATCCGTATGAAAACATCGATAATGTAATCCAAAGTGTGAAAAAAATAAAAAATAAATCCTTACATTGCGTTTGGTGCGGAAATTATTGACAATAGAGCAAAGTAATGTACTACAGTTTTAAAGAGGACATCAATATCTACAAAAAAGTATGCAATACCATATGTCTAACTATTAGGGATCCGTATGAAAACTTCGATAATGTAACCCAACGTGTGAAAAAAATCCAAAAAAAATCCTTATATCGCGTACTCTGCGGAAATTGTTGACGATAGAGCAAAATGATGTAGTACAGTTTTAAAGAGGACATCAATATCTACAAAAAAAGTCTGCGATACTAAATGTTTTATTAGGGATCCTTATGAAAAATTCGATAATTTAACCCAAGGTGTAAAAAAAATACCTATAATATCATTATTACATCCGTGCGACGCCGGGGCGGACTGCTAGTACGCAATAAAATTAAAGGAAAACTCTGGATAAGACTAGACTGGCTTTTATACCTACTTAACTTATACTTACAAGTTTACAAGAAGAAATAGTCGAACGATTAACTTTATTCTACTCGAACATTACACAAATTGAATAAACAAATTAACAAATTAAATAAACTAAAATATTAATTTCGCTCAAAATTTGATCAAAATATAATGCATTGGACTAAGAGTGGCGGTGATCCCCCGCACCCGTCGCTAGATGGCGCTGACTGTATTTTAAACGCGCTTACGATTTGATTTTATAATAAAAAAACTACTCATAAAAAGAAAAAAAACTGTGTCAAATAAGAAAATCTAATAAAATAAATCAATAAGCCCACGTTTCTACAAAAAGAAGTGAAATTCCACCAAAAACATTCTGTAAAAAACTAGCCAAGTCTCGATGGAGCTGCTTGTTTATCTCTAAAAAGTAATGAAATCTAGACAAAGTCGTGTCAATTCTGAGGTTCTTTACTGCGATTTCTTTATTATTATAGAATGTTATGTGACTTGGCCGTTGAAGAGTACACAAGGGTATAAAACCAGGTGCTCCATGACACCATTGCACCAATCTGTCGCCAGAACCGCTACCCATTAACGATGGAAAATTGCCACTTAGAAAACGTTGATTCAATAACCAGTCAATTGTAGGCTTGATAAAGCTGCGTATTTCAATAACACTTATGTAAAGGCGAGCCTGAAACAAACAGTATAAAAAATACGTCTATTTTATGTTAGATCGGTGGTCGATTTGACGCTCCAAAGACAGCAGAAGTCAGCATTGTCAATGCTGAATGCATGTGTTGCACGATCAACAACAGCCTAAAATAAGACACTAGCGTCCAATTACCAATACCTGTATTGGCTATTATCTCGC
Organism: Hydriomena furcata; assembly: GCA_912999785.1. Lineage (NCBI taxonomy): Eukaryota > Metazoa > Arthropoda > Insecta > Lepidoptera > Geometridae > Hydriomena > Hydriomena furcata. Next base: position 11,449,376 of record OU538822.1, on the reverse strand, counting down.
AAACATAGGTAGTTACAACAGATATAACATTACGTGTAAACAAAATTGACTTGTACCCACTAACGTATAAAGAATGTTCAACGGCCAAGTCACACAACATTCTATAATAATAAAGAAATCGCAGTAAAGAACCTCAGACTTGACACGACTTTGTCTAGATTTCATTACTTTTTAGAGATAAACAAGCAGCTCCATCGAGACTTGGCTAGTTTTTTACAGAATGTTTTTGGTGGGATATATATTGCAGAAATTCCAATACACAATAGCGGTAAATATATAGCAGCTGTTTTGGCGGTCAGTTGTAAATATTTTAGCAGCTGCAGTGACAAGGTGCGAGAGATGCTTTCAAAAATGGATTATAACATGCCTACAAATTGCACAATGCAAAATGGTAAAGCGGTTTGTTCGTCTGATGTCAACGGACAAGTTTAACTGGTCATTATTGTCGAAAACTGGGGAGACGATATCAATAGGTATCGATCATAAACGATATCGATATCATAATGTCAAAAGGGGAAACTACTCACGTAAAAATAAATTTACCCAGATAAAGATCCTCTAGATCAGGGTTTCTCAAACTTATTGATCCACGTACCTATATTAGATTTTCAAGACCACGGCGAAGCACTTTAAAAAAATACTGCCTATAGATAGGCAAATACAAAAGATCATACAAATAAATCATCATTAATGCTAAGCCGCCGCCATTACGTAAATTTCATTGCGTACCCCACTTTGAGAAACCCTGCTGAATGATGAATCAAAACATTGTCGGTGTCTTCATCCACAGTTATTTTTTTACGCGAGTAACTTCCAGTTTTTAAACTATGTGTAGTAAGTAAATACTATATAGCAGGTACTGGTAAAGTGACAAGCGAATAATGTAAATAGGATTAAATAAACTGACCTTGTACTGAAGAAACATTATCCGTGAATCACAAAATAAAAAGATTCAAACCAACTGATACATTTTGCGGTTGCGCACTGCCATTTCCATGGCAACTTTGTAAGACCTACCTCCCACTATATCCTTGGAAACCTCTAAATAAAGAAACTGGGTCAACATTCGTGGATTTACTTTGGAAACTTCAATTGAACACTAATACTGCGAACGCTTACAGACTCTGATATATTGAAACGACTGAAAGTCGCCAGATGGCATGGAATAATAATGCCCATACGTAGAGCTTCAAAAATAAAACCACGCGGGGGAATGTTGCTGGCATTTATATTTGGACGAATTATAGTCCCTGTTTTCCCGTTGTGACACACTGCTAACATTATTGATCAATGTAATTTGGGTAGGTAGTTTTTTTTTTGTGAAAATTTACCGTGTCTGTCACTATAAGGCAGTTTGTTTTTGAACGCGCTTCATGAAAAAAAAACATGTGTTGATATCTTCAGTCAACTGAAATTTGCGAATCTGTTTATGTACAACTAAAATCGTGCATCATACTTGATCAGACGAACGCGCCGACATTTTAAATGACCAGTTTCGGTTACTAAAGTTGGGTCAGATTTTTTACTGATTTTTAATGATTGCACTTATTTACCCTCATAGGGGTGATTCAAGCTTAAACGCGTCGGTGCGTTGCGTTGACCTTCATCGAAATATGGAAATATTGGCGCCCCGTTATGACGGAGCCAAGATATAGAAATTTCTGAGCCGCTTATTACTATGTATGTAAAAACAAACAAACTTTTGAGATAAGGCATTATATCAATGTCAACCCACCATTTTAACACGTTTTCACTCGGTGTTGTAAAAAATTACCATTTCACCGGCAATAATATTGCGAACCTATCCATACAATGGTCGGTACAGTGCGTCGTTGTTAGTCGCAGTAGCCAATATTTAGGGCCGTCGGGTGTTTACAGAAGGGAAGAGGGCGAAGGGCGGGTGACTATGTTCAGGAGGGTTGATTAATCGGCGATGCAACTTAATGCAAGTTAACTTACAAGCTCGTTGAATGTTTTGATGCAAATACATATAGGTACAATATGAACAAGGTGTTATAGAGATTTAGGATAGATGAGGAAAATAATATTCGACGAAACAGAGCTTGAGACGACTAAGCTACATTAAGTTTTTTTTATAAAGTACTTTTCTTGAGACAGCACGTTGTATTTGAGCAACAAGCTAACCGCTCAGAAGCATGATTCAATATAGAGAAGATGATGTCTGGTTTCTTACCACTGTTCGTAAGAAAAGGCGCTTTTTTACATACTTTGTATAGAGGGATATGCCTTCATAGATTTTTGACATGAGTAGGTATTATTCGTTCTGAAGCGTTCATGGCGTAGCTTGTATAGTCTAAGCTAAGTTAAGCAATATTCAGCCTAAAAAAACTCTAGAGTTGACCATTAGTTCATACGAACTTACGAGTACCTACTTTAAGTATTATTCACGACGGTGAATAATGTAACGGACCAGACCACATACTCGTAGTATCTCGAGACCTGTATTTTGCGGTTTAAAGCCATATATTCACTGGAAGAAGCAATCTAATAGTAGTAAAGATAATAAGGTCAAAGCATCCGCCGACCATCAGTATAGCTGATAGAATGTAGATCTAATGGCATAAGTCCTTTAAGATGCATTCTCAAGAACAACGCACGAGGAAATAGAGTATAAAGCCCGTAGGCGTCTGCTCTATTCAATTGCTTCATTGATATTTATGTTGTGGTTATAATTGTAATTCAATTAAGATTATGAGTACTTTAAGCTGGACTAGTAATGGATACTGCATGCAATATGAATTGGTAACAGACGTAATAAAGAAAGGAGGTGGATAACCTGTTTATCAGGGTAATACTCAATCTATATATTATATACATATATATATAAAAGAAAATCTTGTTAGTTACAGTAATTATTACTCGAGAACGGCTGAAAATTGGTGGGGAGGTAGCTTAGAACCAGGAGACGGACATAGGATTTTACGGACTTTTTATAACGGGAACTTAACACAACATTTGCTAATTCTAAAGCGATACGAAGTTCGGGTTAGCTTATTTCCTATAATCAAAACACGATCATTATTCGCTACTAGTGGAAGCCCCGTGAAGTTATTTTCAAACAGATTTCAATAGCCGCTGCGCTCTTTTATGGGATTAATTTCGGGAATTCCATTCTTAGAGCACCCATACACAGCTAAAGGAATATACACCCTTCGAAGTTCAAGTTTCGAGGATCAGTGGTTTAGGCTGTGCGTTGATAGATCAGTTAGTCAGTCAGCCAAAAGTATATTCAGATGGAAGATGGATGGCAGCAAAAAAAACTACCGAAACTCGAAATTCTATATTTAAATCCATATTAAATGCTGTTCGTTGATAAGCGCATGAATGAGATGTCTGTCGGGTCAACTAGTGTGCATATAAAACCGATATTTGCCCCAAGTTCATGTTACCCATAATAATAATAATAAGGTTTATGCGATTATGATCTTTACATTGTTGACTCTCGTAGATTGTACATGTACAAGCAGCTGTTAAAATAAACGTGTGAATCGAAAAATACGACTGCATTATCCATGATGTTTCCGGTCGGTATAATTTTAAGTATATAAAATTCTTGCGTTACTGTCTAACTGATCTATCAAATCACAGCCTAAACCACTGGTCCTTGAAACTTGATATTTGTAGGGTGTATTCCTTTTGATGTAGGGAAAGATTCCTCTAAGAAAAGACTCCTTGAAATTTAGCGGGGGTTTAAGTCTGTTTGAAAGTAAGTACACGTGAGTCGCGAGGGTTTCTTAGTAGGGCATAAATTGATTAAAATATTCTTACATCGGCTGTTATCTGTTGTGAAACAGTTTGAGACGAAAAAAAGTTTGCAGTTGTGTAATGGTTCGTTTGCTTTAGGAACTGTATTTGTGCGGTAATTTCTTAATGTTAGCAGGTACCTGGTACACATATTATGTGTACATGTATGGAGTGCTATCTACTGCGAAATGAGGGCATGAACCAAATGTACATGTTTAGACGTGCTTTTGACTATCCTTAGCTCGTGACACATGACTCCAATGTTAGGCACGGATAGGGCTGCCATCCGTCCGGGTTTCCCCGGATTTGTCCTAGTTTACAGGGCGTCCGGGGAGCGTCCGGGCGGGGTTTCATTTGTAGTCCGGGTTTACAATTTGGCCACCCGCGACACAAGCATTGTGCCGGAATTGTGAAATCAACTTTTCGATTAAGGGTGTGCATTACCCCAGCAAAATGTTGGCTCTAATCAGGATTTGATGTATGCAGTAATATAGACCATGGTTTCGTGTAATTGTGACCGAATTTTAGAATTTGGGTGTCCACAGGCAAAAAACATATTAATTAAATACACATTCTGCTGCGGTAACGTTACCGCAGCAAAATGTTATCGAAATAATGGATGTATCCAAAAAGTAATTAGTACGTTGGGTAGCTAAAATTTGTGTGCGCTTATGAGCCAAAAATTTAACTCTGTGTGTCCAAGGACTCCAAAGATATTCAGGATTTTGTTAAGTATGGCGAAACTTTAAAGTCATTTTACGAGAGTTTTACATAAGTGAGAGAACTGATATGTTTTACACAAAAAAGAGTATTACAACAGCTAATTATTTTGAATTTTTCAGCGAATTACAGCGAGTGATTTCAGAAATATAAATGAAAACTCAAAAACAAACCATAACCGACAAACCCGACTAACAACGAGAGACACTTACAAGGTGGCGCTACGGTACATGATGGCGACCTTCGCACATTGTTCGCACTATAATGAAGTAACTGATATTTACCATAGTACAACATGTTCTGGAAAATAGTAGCGCAATGTTTTCAGTGCCATCACGAGCATTTTATTAATAATCTATGTAGGTATAGACCTGCAGGCTTTATACCGTAAAAATCGATCTTCGTTTTTCGATTTTTATTAAGTATCTACCAACCTACCAGAGCTCTAAACATTGATCGATCAATGTAACTGGCCTGTAAATTCATGTTTAGTTATACCTATATTAGTTATACCTATAACTAAACATGAATTTATAGGCCACTAGTAGAAACCTCGACTTTATTCAAACAGCAACATAGGTAATTATTTTTAGGTTACCTTTATATGACGCATTAAAATGCATTGTGGGTTTTCAGGCAAAACCCGTCAAATTTATTTTATAGTAGGTAACTATTATGAAATAATATACTTTACGTATTCAACTCTATGGTTCTTTATTAGTTACTATGAAATAGCTAGTTACATTGATCGATCGACTTAATAAAAATCGAAAAACGAAGATCGATTTTTACGGTATAAAGCCTGCAGGTCTATACCTACATACATTATTAATAAAATGCTCGTGATGGCACTGAAAACATTGCGCTACTATTTTCCAGAACATGTTGTACTATGGTAAATATCAGTTACTTCATTATAGTGCGAACAATGTGCGAAGGTCGCCATCATGTACCGTAGCGCCACCTTGTAAGTGTCTCTCGTTGTTAGTCGGGTTTGTCGGTTATGTTTTGTTTTTGAGTTTTCATTTATATTTCTGAAATCACTCGCTGTAATTCGCTGAAAAATTCAAAATAATTAGCTGTTGTAATACTCTTTTTTGTGTAAAACATATCAGTTCTCTCACTTATGTAAAACTCTCGTAAAATGACTTTAAAGTTTCGCCATACTTAACAAAATCCTGAATATCTTTGGAGTCCTTGGACACACAGAGTTAAATTTTTGGCTCATAAGCGCACACAAATTTTAGCTACCCAACGTACTAATTACTTTTTGGATACATCCATTATTTCGATAACATTTTGCTGCGGTAACGTTACCGCAGCAGAATGTGTATTTAATTAATATGTTTTTTGCCTGTGGACACCCAAATTCTAAAATTCGGTCACAATTACACGAAACCATGGTCTATATTACTGCATACATCAAATCCTGATTAGAGCCAACATTTTGCTGGGGTAATGCACACGATTAAGGGAGTCGTTTGTGAAATATTAAGCTTTAAATTGCATATCCGGGGTTTTCACGTGTCTTGTCCTGGTTGCAAAATTTTAGAGATGGCAGCCCTAGGCACGGAGAAGTGCGCGGACGAGTGTCCGACTGATGATTCAGGACTTGTTCAGGTTCGAGTTCGATCCTTATTCATTTTTGTCCATTCTACTCGTAGTTTCTAATACCCGGTTGGCAGATCATGCTAATATTTGTCTCGCGTCTCAGATAGCCACTCTTCCGCCACGCTTACAAGGTCTCTATGAATAAAACAATGAAGGTTACAGAGCCGTTGAATTCATTTTAATTCTGTACAATGCAGGCGAGTTTGTACGAGTAAGTGCGAATGATGTAAAACATGATTCACAAACTCATACGATTGCAAGGTTGCTAAAGTAATTCAACGAAAAAACGATATTCTAAATTCTCGACGAATGATTCTTACTCACTGTTATTGATTCTAGAATTAAAGTGGTCAATTTGTGCTCCAGAGTAAATAGGATTAGAATAAAGTATAGTAGCAATATATATATTTACTATGTTTATGGACTTATATGTATGTAGAAGCCTACTAAGCGGCGATTAACGAAAGAAAGAAAGTATAATATACCTATGACTGTTTCGGCCTGTTAGGAAGTGCCTCAACTTTATTATCAGAAGAACCAGAAACCCACGACGGGTTTGTGGTTTTAATGCGTGCGTTATGTGCGCATCACCACGAGCTAACAAATAATGGTAAAGGAAAACAGTTAGTATTCTTATAAGATGACCTTGCGAGCTGTCACGTATGGAATGCTAACTACATGTGACAGTTACAGATCTGATATGTTTGAATGTGTCTCTGACTAGTGACTACCTCCTTAAACATCTTCAAGGATCTCAGCGCCCGACGCCAGGAGATTTGAGAGAAGATGACTACCATGTTTAGGAATTATAGTAATGACCTATTAATATCTTACCGAATCTATTAAAAGTTGTTGTTGACACCAACTACCTAAACTACGAATAAAATGCCAATGCAATTTAGACTGTAAAATGAGGAGTATCTATTGAATAAATTGACTTAAATATTTCTACACCGGCTATGATAAATAGTGTCTTGTTTCGCGCTACACATTTACCGATGTGAATTCCTATGTTTGTTGCATTCTTGTGAAGCTGGTTCACACGATTGTAGTACGTGTTGTCAAGTTGCGCGTACTACACGGGGCGTGGTATACAACCCGGTTACTATTGAGTACTATCGGTTTGCACAGACAACATAAAGCGACTGAAGGTTAAAGTCCAAACTGAGGGAATTTACGCTGGCTGATTTGAACTATATTGGGACATTATTCTGCGCGTATACAGTTCTCGAAAGAGGCGGTTAAACATTCTACCATCTTATTAGGATCGTCATCATCATTGACTTGCCTCATGCTTATTTGGCAGTAGCTGTGGCCCTCTGCGCCGTAGGTTGTAAGTTCGATTGCACCCAGTCTCAGTGTCTCAGTGTTTTACAAAGTATTTACAAAAAAAAAATGTTTCTGTTATCTACTACATGGCGCTGTGTAAAATGTTTGTAATATTTATTTTTATTTATCATACTCCCCACGCTAAGTTACTAATGGGCCAGTTAAACGAAATAAAAAATAACGTTGGTTGGTTTGGCAGGCGGCCGGTTGTTAAAAAACCCAAACCAAACCCTTCTACGACATGTTTTTCTACATGTACTTAGATGAAGTGAGATAAGAGCAAGGTTATGATGATGATGGTTCGGCAGAGTCCCTGGTATAAACAGTTGTTTGAAAACACAGCATTTGCACGCTTCGACGCCGACGTTTGTGACCGAGACGAGTTCAACGGACATTTACGCGGTTTTCATCCATACTCTCGAACTGGTAAACTGCAATTTCAAGTTATATTTTCATTGTATAACTGTCAAAACAGTAGTAGTAAGGAAGGTGTTAATACTGCGATGACAAGCGTGCCGATCCCACTTGAGTGTAATAAGGGCAGGCAGATGATGGGGCATATACGCGCGTCGCGTCTGCGCACGTAGAGATATTTTATCTGTACGCCGAGTTATCGTATCTTTGTCGCCAGAAACTAGCCTAACAAGAATTACCTGAAAGATCTCCTTCCGATGCCCCCTCAGCCTCTCCATGCCATCTTCCGAAGAGTAGTCCGAAGTGTTGTACATTTCAACATTTCTCGTGGACAGCCGCGTGCGATAGGCCGGCGCCGCAGGTGAGCTGAACTCATCAATTGATTCTGGTATCTTCTCTATAGTTTTTGTGGTTTGCGTGAATTCCCTGAGAACAAGAAGTATTTCTTTACACTACAATACAATTTGACTCCACAGTTCAGTTGGTAGTAACTCTGCCTTTTGCGCTGTAGTTTGTGTGTTCGGTTCCCACTCAGTATAAACGGGTTATTCGCATTTCGTACACTCGACCTTTTAAAACGACATAAAAAATAATTTTGAAATCCCATACAACGATTCTCACTTCGTACACTCTTTCTATAAGGTTGAAATTAGCATAGAAAAATTGAGAGTTAAGTACAGTGAATGACAAAAGTTTTAGCAATTTTTATAACATAGGTACTACCAATCAAGAACGTATCGGCGTAGTTAGTATTATAGTACCTTTATTAAGTAGCTCGCAACCTGTCCCGTATGGAATTCTAACTATTGCAAAATGTGGGTATTGTACCAAACGTAATGTTAGGACTTGCCTCTGTCTACCCTCTTTAGACAATCTTTAAGGATGTACGCGCCTTGAGATCTGAGAGTACGACAGAGTACCGTACAATCATGATCCTAGTTATTCTTGGGTGGTGGGCGGCGATGGGCTTGTAACCTGTCCCCTAAGGGATGTTAACTACTGCAAAATGTGGGTATGCGCTAAATATAATGTTTGGACGTGCCTCTGACTACCTCCTCTAGACATCTTCAAGGATCTAAGTTCTTGGGGATTACAGTTGTGAACATATTTTTTTTTAAATATATTTTTTTCTTCACTATTTTTATTAAAAATTAAGTACGAGTTATGCAAAACAAGATTGACGACATAAGAGACAACTATTTCAATTTTTTTTTTGATGAGGCTATGGCTCTTTAAAAGACAAGGGACTACCAATTATATATAATCCATATGGACCTAGTAGGTAGCCTTCCTACTTTGTCATACAAGTAATTAGTTGATTTTACTATTTTATCAATCATGAGTTAAACACTTTTTACCTTGACTGTCTTGAAAGCCCGTGTACTAACTTCGGTAAAATTGCAAAAATTTGCATAACAATAGAGTGTACGAAGTGCGAATAACCCGTATAAACATTTGGGTGACGAACATTGATGTTTGTTCTGTGTCTGGGTGTTATATGGATCATATTCATAAGTACAACAAAATATATAAGTTATCTGGTTCCCATACACAACAAGTACAAGCTTTGCTTAGTGTGGGGATAGTGTAAATTCCACCAATGCTATTATTATATTTGACAAGGGTTTATAAAAACACAGTCTTTTAGACATTCCCAAGGATCTGGAGAGGATTGAGATAAGAGAGGAAGCTTGGGTGTTACTGTTGTGAGACCATCTTATTTTCAGAATCTTGCCTTAGAATTAAAAGCGTTCAAGTCCCTTATTAATATAATCCAGTCTGAATTTAATATAATTTGGACTTAGTAAGTAGCTGCATATGTATTTTATTTGGTGATTTAAAATAAATTCACTCACCACGTTTTGCGATAAAATGTTTTTGTTGCACACCTTATTATTTATTTTATCAAGGTTATACTAATTTTCTTATCAGCACAGAAAGTGGAACAATACTTTGAATTAATTCAAGACAATGAATTCAATGTCACTGTCTGTTTGCAGTACACATAATAAACTGAAGATTAATGCCGGAAACACACTTACGTGTCGTGGCGTGGCGTGTCGCGCCACTAGCCAATCGCAAGATAGCGTTTGCGACACGACACGACACCAAAATATGTCTCTAACCATACTAAATGTATGAAAGCGATTAGCTAGTGGCGTGTCGCGCCACGACACGACACGTAAGTGTGTTTCCGGCTTAATGTTTCTATGTAAATAGGTATCTTAGATTTGTAGATTGGTGATCGAGGTTACGCTATTTTAGACTTTAACGTTAAAGGAATAAGAGCAATCGTTTTTAGGGTTCCAAGGGTAAAAACAGGACCCTATTACTAAGACTCCGCTATCTGTCTGTCCGTCCGTCTCTCTGTCACAAAACTGTATCTCATAAAGCCTGATAGCTAGACAGTTGGAAGTTTTCACAGATGATGTATTTCTGTTGTCGCTATAACAAATAGTAAAAACAGAATAAAATTAATATTTAAGTAGGGCTCCCATACGACAAACGTGATTTTATGCAGTTTCTTATTGGTGTGGAACCCCTCCTGCGCGAGTCCGACTCGCACTTGGCCGGTTTTTTTTTTTACAAAAATTTATATTTAGCTTGGACACAACAATCACTGCCACTGTGCGCTTACACTCTGTTGTGCATTTAACTAAATCCCACATTAGGATTTCCTGTGTGTGGTTATCAGAAACTACCATGAAACCTCAACATCCTGAACTTGATTAAATATCTACATGGCAAACATTTGGGCCATCATAGGTATTGAAATTGCACCTCTTACGTCATAGTAGGGTTATCATATTGTTATTTACGGCGATGGGCTTGTAGGTACTGACTGCAAAATGTGGGCATGTGCCAAATATAATGTTTGAAAGTGCCTCTGACTACCCCCTCTAGATATCGTCGAAACACTAATTTCGTTTTTACTCAAAACAAAGAACTTCATTTATAGTGTTCCGTATCCATAGGGTACAAACAGGACCCTATTACTAAGACTTCGCTGTCCATCTGTCCGTCACAAAGCTGTATCTCATGAACTTTGATATACTAAAAAAACCGGCCAAGTGCGAGTCGGACTCGCGCACGAAGGGTTCCGTACCATTATCTATAAAAACGGCAAAAAAATCATGTTTGTTGTATGGGAGCCCCACTTAAATATTTATTTTATTATTTTTCTAGTATTTGTTGTTATAGCGGCAACAGAAATACATAATCTGTGAAAATTTCAACTGTCTAGCTATCACGGTTCATGAGATACAGCCCTGTGACAGACAGACAGACGGACAGACAGACAGACAGACGGACAGCGAAGTCTTAGTAATAGGGTTCCGATTTTACCCTTTGGGTACGGAACCCTAAAAACAAGTGTAAATTAATATTTAAGTGAGGCTCCCACACAAGAAAGTAAACATGTTTTTTTTTTTAAACCCTTTGTGTCCCAGTCCGACTCGCACTTGACCGTTTTTTATATATTTCGTTAGATAATCATACTAGCTACATAATCAAAAAACAGTTTTCTTTTAAGTTTGATGGTTTTCATGATAATGCGGTTTTATCACTTTCTCCACCTTATCCTACCCGGACTCAGCCCATACAAAAAAATAAAAATTTCAAGCATCATCTTAGGTTTAATTTTGTCTGGCATCAGCAGAATTAACACCATAGATCAATAATAATTATTTTAATTTTATCAATATTTAATGTTAACTCCATACATTGTACTTAATAATTGACAGCATGTCATCATATTAGCAAGTAAGCAATCTAGACAACATTTGTACGCTAACCGCAGATCACAGTGCACACAACATTTTTGTAACAACTTTATATAACCTGTGTTTCACAAATAAAGATTTTGAATTTTGAATTTTTGAATTTTTAGATATATTAAGATCAGGATACCCATAAAATTTAGTAAGAACTACCTTGAGAATAGAGGTAGTCAAATTTCAAGAAACATCACAGTAAATATCATCGATGTCAAGGTTTCAAGGTACTGTGCAGTGAATAAGGCCACAATGGTTTTGGAACCTCATGACCTCATTCTGTGGTTTATGTGATGTTGATGTGACATCACTTTGTAAACAAATCTGTCTTTTTCTCATCAGCCTTGGATCTATTATGGTGTGTTGAGTTGATTTAACATACATAAATTTATCATTAGAATGATGGCCAATCAAATTTAAGTCCATTTAAAGTTGCAGTTAATTTAAAAATCAAAACAACATGAAAAAAAATAGGATAACGTCTGTACTCCCCAAGTATAGGTACTCTCAGATATATCAAGGTGCTTATATCCTTTGAAGATGTCTTAAGGGTAATCAGATGCACGTCCAATCATTATGTTTGGCACAAGTTGACATATATATATAAACAAATTACTAATTAGGTATTAAAGTACTAATTACCATAACTATTAATTTTACACAGGTTTTATTATGTATTACTTGGTTATAATGGTTGTGACCATGACTTTTGTAGTCAAAATGTCAGGAAAAAAATTATGTGATAATGACCGTGTAAAAATAATAGTGTAGGTATTAATCAACAAAGTTAAATAATGAGTCACTACTGCCTGCAATGTATGGGAAAATCCATTGCATGATAAAAGCGTAGATAAAAAGTACTTTTTATGCAATTTCCAATAACACTATCAAAATGTCATAAACTTTCATGCAAGTTGGTACAGATGTTATGGAGTGATTGAAACATAAAGCAAACCAAACAACTTTTTAGGCCAAAGGCACATTCAAATATTACATTTGGCACCAGTGCCGGATTAACCCATACGCAAATTAAGTAGTTGCTTAGGGCATCACGTCTTGGGGGCCACAAAAGATACTGCTATTTGAAAATGGCACGGGAGATTATACTCCAGATTTCTGCTGAGCTGAGGGGTGTAACAAGTTTGCATCGTGCACACGAGTGTAGATTGCTTAGGCCCTAGTCGTTTTTTTTTTTTTTTTTATGGGCTTTTAGGGTTAATATCACAAATGAAGCCCGCCTGTAGTTTATTTTGCCTGCCAAAAGGCTGCCACTGGCTTAGGGCATCATGTAGTCTTAATCCGGCACTGTTTGGTACATGCTTACATATTAGCAGTAGTTAGCAGGAGAGGTTGCAAGCACATTGTAGCTCATTTAATATAATTTATTAAAAAAATATATATATTTACAGGCAGTCTGCCCCAGCGTCGCACGGGTGTACTAATTTATTTATCATTTTATGGCAATTTTTTTTACAACTTAAGTTTTAGTAGGGATCCCTAATTTTTTCTTGTAATTTATATAGCCTATGTTACTCTGACATAATGTAGCATTCTAATGGTGAAACACTGGTTAAGTCATTTTTGAGTTAATTAGTTACAAACATACAAATGTTTCCTCTTTTTAATATTGTATAGATGAAACTCTAATGATTTCTATTTTGGATACTACATACATGTTATCATAAGTGATAAGGATAATGATTTGATAGTAATTAATTCATAAAATTTAATATCAACTGCTTACTTGCTTTATGTGGAGTTTTTCCGCCACATGCTACTAGAGTTTACATTTTGGTATCAAACATCATGCCAAAAAGACATAAAATACATGTTTTGATCTCTAATAAGATCAGATTTTGAATAAACCAGTAGCGATTTTATATAAGTTCGAAACCAATGTTTACTTACTTGATAGGAGTACTTCTTTTGATGGGAGTCTTTCTTCCAGACTTGTGTGTGTGTTCTTCTGTTTCCGTGCAGTTCTCATGGTCGCAGCTCGATCGTAAGAAGGGTGTCTTCGAACGAGACCTTGACCTCAATCCACTAACCGTTGGGATATCCATAATTTTGATCACTCTACAATTGTTTTTCTACAACTTCCTAGTCACCATTTTCAGGTTTGTTCAACATAAAATGTTCCATAAATCAACCACTGAACTAGATCCCTAGATTTTTGTTTATTGCACAAGGGAATCTATTTCTGTGCCTTCATTCTATGTTCGATGCCGCCAAAAGTAACGTAACGTCTTGATGACTTTGAAAAGGTTATTTTACAACTTTATCACTTGTAAATTAGATTAATAAATGAGTAATTTCATTTACAAAACACCGCACTGTACTTCCGTACATCAATTTGTTTTGTACGTAAAACACACGCGTTACAAATCCGAATTTGTGAATTTTGTAACGCACACTCGTTACGCTAAACATAAACTGAACATGACGTCACGTCACCAAAAAGACATTAGTCGCGATAAGGGATGGGATCAAAACATAAAGGTGATCTCGAGACCAAAATATTTATTACCGCAAGGTTTTTAGGAACCACTTTTACACTTCCAATCTTTATAGCATCCAACTAAAAGGTCTAAAAACGAAAGTTAATAAATGTAATTAGAAAAATACAAAGGCAAATTTTAATAAAGTAAAACTTATAATTATCATTTTTCAAGTTTTGATTAGTACATCACTATTTATGAAACTGATAGTTACCCCATAGTCTAAATAAAGTTCTGTCAGTGTCAACTTACCACATTTTCTTTTTTCTGTTGTCATTGTCAATCTTTTAGCGGGAACAGCGGATTCTTTGATTTTTGTTTGTTTATTTTTTGTAATGTAATAAATTGCATGGATATAACTAATAAATAATCCAAAATGAGTGAATTAGTATTTGCTAAAATAAAAGAACTAGGACGTATCAATAGTAAACGTGAGGAATTACAAGAATACTGTAACCAACAATTTGATCAGGTAGGGGCTCTAAAATAAAGGGCTCTTCTTTTTACTATTCCCATCACTTCATCACTTCTTATTCATATTCCATCTTGCAGATTATAAAGTTCATTCCAAGACGTATACTAAATAGCGATGGAGAATGTATCCTGGATTATATTTTGAATGGACTGCCAGATAATAAAACTACATCATCCGTGAATAAAGTCAAGGTAAACTAAACATTATAGAAATAGGCGCACTACAGTTGAACCCAGGTGTGGCAGTTATCCTCGCAGATCTCCACATACTCAGATCCTTGAATACATTTAAAGAGTATACCCAGAGCACATCAGAAGCACATGCAATAATATATTGCCTTATTATATGAGGTTAGGTTTAAAGAATTTTATTTCTCATAAAAACACAGAGTTCACTTAAAATGAGATACAAAAATAACACATAAATATTGCGTTTTAAATGATTACACCTAAGGGCCTAGTTGGAAGTTAGGTTGGAAGTTATTTGTTGCTTGTAAGAATACTAAGTGGTTTTAAAACATGATCTTGTCTGTTTGAGCATGCGTCGAAGTGGTAAAATATTTTTTATGTAATAAAATTCATAGGTATACTTACAACTACTTTTAATAAAGTTTAACCTATTACTTTCCGCACTAAAGAAGAGGCACCTGCCACTAGCCTTATAGCTAGATTTACTATATAATAATTGTGTATTAAAGTTAGAATAACAATTATAAAGCTTAACTTTTTTATATTATAGATTATTGAGCTTGTACTAAAAGCAATGAGAGCAGAGTCAACCTCACTGACTCACTGCGGAGGTGTGATCAGTAGATTGTGCATGGAACTGCCGAGATTACCCCATGAGATTTTAGCCAAATGGTGTAACGACAGTGTGCAGTCCATTGTTGATGATAGCGATGTAAATATGATGTAAGTTTTTCTGTTTATTTTAAACATTAAATTACAAAATATTTACAAATCTTTAGGTAGCTCAACTGATCCAGATCACTACCAGTCGAAAACAATCCCAAGATTCTGATGTGAGTTGTATATTTCCTAATCTGTTAATAGCAAATAGGCTCACAACTGTAATCCCCAACTACAGTAGACTTCTATCAGATATCCAGGTGCTCCGATCCTTATAGGGGGGTAGGCACTTCTGAACATTACATTTGGCATATATGCCCTCATTTTGCAGTAATCATAACACAGGTATTTTATATTATCTTTTTTTTTATTCCAGTTGGCGTGATGTCCTCCCAGAGAGCATGAGTATCCTAATTTCCACTTATGACACAGTTAAACACTGTGACACCGAGATGACCAGTGCTGAGTACAAGGAGCAATGTGTTCACACACTGTGCCAGTGTCGGTGGAGTGAGAGACAGTTGGTTCAGCTGGTGGCTATGTTTAAGTAAGAATTATAGCAATATTATTCTTTTCTGATAAAAATAATACTAATATACCTAAGATTAATAAATAAATAGCTAAAATAATGACACTGATATAAAAAATTTAAAATTATGAATATTTGTTAGTTAATCAAGCACATCGACATAAAATACTTTTTATGGCTTACTAGTTTCCACCTGTGGTTTAGCTCGCGTGGTACCTGGAGGTCTACTTGCTAACCGAAACATTTGTTTCAAAATTACATTATTCAAAAAATAGATTATTTGCAAATAGTACGGGTAAATATAAATAGGCATAAGGTTAGGCATATTCCAAGTTTCATTGAAATCCTGGAAAATATTGGACTTAAAATGTGTAAACTTTTCATTGATTTCAGAGATATGCAGTTGTCAAGGACCAGTCATAAGCAAGTTGTGAATAAAATATGCTCCTACATTATAGACATACCGCCAGACACGTTGCCTCCATTAGTTCACCAGTTGATGAAGTAAGTAATCTGCATTTTATCAATAGTAATCATAATAAAAAATAAAGAAAAAACTGTGTTGCCTTAGTGAGATGTACCTCGACTTTCTTATACTGGCTGTTCATCATTAGACTGGCCTAACAGTTCAGTTGGTAGGCAATGTAAAGTTGTGGGATTTGATCATCCACAAATGTTTGTGTGATGAACATAAAAGTTTGTTCTGTCTGTGTGAAAGGTCCCAAAATGTGTCTTGTTTATTCATAACATTGATATGTATGTCAATTGATTTACTCAAAATGGTAAAGAAAAACATTGTGATGAGGCTTCTGTCTGTCATGTATGGAATACTAATATTTATCACACTTTGCGTTTCCTGTTTTCAGTAGTATACCCTGAAAACTGGAAACTTAGAAGTACAACTTCATTCTTCTATTTCAGGCTCTGTAAGATGTACAACCTAGAAATAGTGTTGGGACACTTAAGTAACTACTTCAGTGTGCGGTTGTACAGCAAGCTTGAACCACCTCCTCAGGACTCTGAGTCCACCACCATGGATATAGATGACATTGGTAACTCTTATATATATATATATATATACTACTAGCTTCCGTACGCGGCTTTGCCATGGTACCTGGATAGAAAGTATCCTATGCAATTCTAGGACATAAGCTACCTATATATATTCCAAGTTTTATTCAAATCCGAGTCGTTTAGGCGTGATTGAGTTTCAAACATCCTCACAAACTTTTGGATTTATAAAATTAGTAGGATAGGATATGGTTATATACAAACCTAGCCTTGTTTTTCTGTCTGACTCAACATCTTATCGACGCACCCGCTGGTACCCGTATAATAATAACCATACATTTTCATGCAGTTTATTTTTATTTCAGTGCCTCACAGTGCAGCATTTTTATGCAGTTTATTTTTATTTCAGTGCCTCACAGTGCAGCATTTTTATGCAGTTTATTTTTATTTCAGTGCCTCACAGTGCAGCATTTTTATGCAGTTTATTATTATTTCAGTGCCTCACAGTGCTGCATTTTTATGCAGTTTATTATTATTTCAGTGCCTCACAGTGCAGCATTTTTATGCAGTTTATTTTTATTTCAGTGCCTCACAGTGCAGCAGAGTTAAGTCGGTGTCTATCAACCTGCATCTACCACATATCCCAAGGAGCGGTGGAACCAGAACTGATAAGAAAACACATAAAAATGTGGCCAAAAACTCAGCTTTTAAGAGCACCATTTATTATTGACCTAGCACTGGCTATATCGGATAAGGGAAGGGATTTCAGATCTGTTTGTTTAGATGTAAGTAAAAGATACAATTACATATTGGTTGATATTATACTTACATACTTTTTTTTGTACATACATTATAACACCTAGACACAGAACAAACATCTATCATCTAATAAATGTTTGTTCTGGGTGGGAATCGAACCTACAGCGGCGCTATTACCAACTGACCTGTCAAAAGCCCTAAAACACCGCCCTAAAAATTAGAGATCCATTTTAATTAGGAAAAGAAGGAAAAATCCTTTAATTGAGTTGCCAATTACGATATAGGATGATAATAGTATTTGCGTTTCAGTTGAGCTAATTTAAATCTTATTTCCAGGCGATAAAGTTGGCAATCGAACAGCGGTCTATGGACGAGCTTAGAAGAATGGAATCGGCGTGGGTTCGATCCGTTATACCGCCGGATGTAGATGTCGCTAGTGTGTTGAAAGTCCTCACTGCTGAAAGGTAAATTTCTCATTGAAAGAGCTGATGGTGTACAGTACGTTCGGCGCACTCGCGGCCATCTTCGTTGGGATAGTAAGGTTTGCAAGAATGAAGTTGCGCCTTCCCGACACCTGTCGCTACCGACGAGGCGCTCGCGCCGATAGTGTCGGGGATTGCATCGACTAACTTAATCAAGCGGAAATTATTCCGCTTGATTAAGTTAGTCGATGATGTCGCGCTGCGACAAGGTACCTCACACTCAGCCTACTTATTCTCTTCATAGTTGTTCAATCTCACGAAGGCGGGTGAGCAGTACTTGTGCTTGTGATGTGTATGGAGTCCATAAGCGTGTGTCCATACTATGGACACACGCTTTTGTTTGCGTGACTGATACTGAGCGCCCCGAGCTTACGCACACAAAAACAATGTCCCGCATGCATCTACACACACAATTAGGACCAACCCACCTTTGTGAGGAAGAACAACTGTAATAGTAGTTTTAATACACATTGTGATACTCTTTTTTTCAGTGCAAACCACCGCCAACTAACCGTAATAGGCCTCATCAACTTAGCCTTCTCACTACTCTCTGTATCTCGCCTGAAGCCAAATGCAACTACATGTTGGTCTCACGGAAAGTTGATACTGGTCCGACTGAGCAAGTCCCAAGCGGAGACGACATCGCATATATTAAGCCAGCTAGCTGACAGACTTGCCACTGACTGCAGCTTGAGGCAATATGCAGGTAAGATACCATAAACAAAGTCAAAGTAAAAACAAAAACTCTAGAATCACTGTGATATGTCTTAGAAGCTTGGTTAAGCCTGTTCCTCGCGACTAAGTCTAGAAGAATCAGGCAACGAACACTCAGGATACATTTTAAATAGAAATACGGGCGATGCTCATGATGAAGAGCATCTGAATTGTCTCGAAATATCAGCAATACAAGAAAAAACGTGGTAATTAGCCGTATTTATATTTAAAATGATTAACAACACTATAGAGGTTGTTATTGTTGTGGTATTGTATAGGTTTAATTCTATACTCAGGATACATTCCTGCAATTTTCGAGGGGAACTAAATTAAAATATAAATATATATATAGCCCATGTTATTCTCCGATAATGTAGCTTTTGATTGAAAATTCCTACACCTAGTAGGAATTTTAAATATTGGTTTTTGTGGTTAACTTTCTACATTAAAACAGTTCTACTCGCAGTGCAAAAGTTTTTATATCACTTTAGAGCTTTTGGTAAGGCCACAGTGGTTAATATTAATAACAAGCTAACCCGGCGAACTTCGTATCGCTTTAAAATTAACAAATGTTGTGTTAATTTCCCGTTCCCGTTATAAAAAGTATCCTATGTCCGTCTCCTGGTTCTACCACCCCACCAATTTTCAGCCAAATCAGCCAATTTTCCCGTACAAATGTTTTCTAATTAAAACTAAGAGTCAATTTGAGCTTTATTGCTATTGTATAAAGTTCACTGTTGTCTAATCTAAGCAATGTAGGTGTCTTCCTAAGAACGGGAACGGGAACGGGAAATTAGCATTTTAAAGCGATACGAAGTTCGCCGGGTTAGCTAGTATTATATAGATTAGCTGCTATTCAGGACCAATTATAAAGATTTATTTTCCAGATTGCTTATACGTACTCTGCAAATTGACCCCAGTCTCCGTGGAACGTTGTACCCAACTCAGCACAATACTGGAAAACTGCCGTCCATTGCCCTCTGAGTATCGCTCTGCAGCCGCTGTCTTAGATGCTGTTCATCCACTCCTGAACTTCAGCACACGCAGCCGTGACACCCTGTTTATGGTGTGTCGCAAGGGACTGTACTCTAGGTATGTATGTATGTATGACCGTATGTATGTATGTATGTATGTATTGTGTGTGTGTATGTATGTAAACTCCCTTTTCCGCATTTGTCAAGTTTGTGAGGTTCGTTTGTACTCTAGGTATTACCAACCTTTGCTTTAATACATAGTTTTAGAGACTAGAAAACAATTAAAACTGTCATAAGAGAATATGGAATATCACGAAAAAATAAATATTTATCGACAATATGTTTTTACATGAGTAATTCTTTTAAAATGTGTAGACTCACAAATTTTTTGAAAGTGTAATAATAACTGTAATAACTGTGTGTCCTGCGGAAACTATTATTAACTATACTTTTTTGGTACCCCAAAACCCAGATTTTTGATTATTATTCTACTAGTTTATTTTATTTTATTCTATTATTATTCTACGCCCCGGCTTCGCACGGGTGGTACCTGGATAAAAAATAGCCTGTGTTATTCTGATGTTAAAGCTATATTACTGTAAAGTTTTATTTTAATCCGTTCAGTAGTTTTAGCGTGAAAGACTAACAAACACACACACACACACCCACACCCACTCACAAACTTTCGCATTTATCATATTAGAATGTATGTGACTGTTGTTTGTTAATTATTATTCTCCATTTCCAGGGATTCCCTACACCGCTGCCTAGCACTGTCAGGCTTTCTCACAGTGCTACGTCACATGCGACTATCTCGCGGCGCCTTCTCCAGCAGTCAGAGTATATGCAGCGAACCATATGCGAACAGCGCGCATTCCTATCTGACTCAGCTCACTGTCGACTTCCATGCTACCGAACAAGGGGCTACGTGAGTACATGATTTAACGCGAGAATATAATTATCACGACTGTAATCCCCAAGTACGGTGGACATACTCTCAGACTCAAGGCGCTTAGATTCTCTTTTAGAGATTCTCTTTTAGAGATTAAAAACGTGGAATGCTAATAACTACTATGACATGTGGGCATGTGCCAAATGTAATGTTTGGACGTGCCTTTGACTACCCTCATTACACATCATTAAAGATCTGAGCGACTAGAGAACTGAAAAGATGTCTACCGTAGGCACTTGAAGATTATATTCGTGATCCTTTTTAATTTTTTAACCGACTTCAAAAAGGAGGAGGTTCTCAATTCGCCTGTATGTTTAGTTAGTAGGGGGACTACTAGGGGACCTACTACTACTAAATACGTTCGAAATAGAAATCATGAACACCTCGAGTTGACGTCACGAATTTGAACCACCTATAAGGCACAGTTAACAGAGCCCCTGGGTTTTTCATTATGTATTTTTAAAGCACTACAATTTTTATTTATAATCATGAAGTCGGTTTTGTTTTTAGTTTTTTAAACGTAATTATTTTTTATATGTTTGTGATCACAGAGATTTTTTTTTACAGTTTGATGTGTTGTTTCAAGATCCTTAATATTTGTTGCTAGTGTAAAAAAAAAGATTTTATTTGTTTATTTTAGAGTTACGTCAAGAGTGCACAATGAAGCGGTTTGTATGGAGGTGGTATCGATACTCCGACGCTGTCTGATGCAAGACGCGTCGGTCAAACAACTGCTTTATACCAGTAAGTTTAGTCGTGCATTTTCGAGTTTTCAGGATTTTTTTGGTTATTAGCTGTGATGGCCCAATAGGTACTAAGCCTCGAATCCCGGTGGTGCATTCATAGTTTTTTTCTCTTTGAAAAATCTATCTTCAAGTAAATTACTTACTCAAAAAGGTGAAGAAAAACATTGTGAGAAAACAAGTTATGAAAACCAGTTAGTATTCACGATAAACATGGTATATAATCACTTTTTGCAGGAGCTATTATAAGCGGCGATGGGGCTTGCAACCTGTCACGTATAGAATGCTAACTATTGCAAAATGTGGTCATGTGACAAATATAATGTTTGGACGTGCCTCTGACTACTCCCACTAGACATTTTCAAAGCATTTAAAGATCTGAGAGGATGTCTAACGTACTTGGTATTTACACAGGTATTTACGACTGTGCCAAAGAAAAACCGGCGTTGCACGAATGTATATTGGAGATGTTCTGGGAGCATCTCAGCAAGTACTTACCGGAAAGTGAAGACGCATCTTTAGCGTGGGACAAGTGTGTTCTGATGACTGGTGCTACTGCCGTCTTATCCGTAAGTATTTAAATATACTAGCTGCTCGCCTCGGCTTCGCACGGGTGGTACCTGAATAAATAGTTGCCTATGTGTTATTCTGATGTGTAAGCTATATTACTGTGAATTTTCATTATAATCCGTTCAGTAGTTTTTGCGTGAAAGAGTAACAAACACACACACACACTCACAAACTTTCGCATCACTACATAGTATAAAGCAAAGTCGCTTCCCGCATCTGTATGTATGCTTATATCTTTAAAACTACACAACGGATTTTGATGCGGTTTTTAATAGATAGAGTGATTCAGGAGGAAGGTTTATAACCACTGATAATTTTAAGATTTCTAATATGAAGTCGTAAATAAAAACATTTTTTTGCGCTTACATTGCAAACGCTGGCTGAACTCTACGAGATAGATCAAAATAATGTACTAAATATTGTATACCTTAAAAAGGTCTACAAAAAAGTCCGCGATGGTATATGTTTATCTCTTAGGGATACCACAATAATCAATTTCTATCCTTTACTTTTTACCGCGACTTTTTTTTTTAATTTTAAATGCTCGTATACAAATACACTCTGTAATATATTTTGGTATCAGCTTTGCACCCGTGCGAAGCCGGGGCGGGTCGCTAGTTTATAATTAGTAGGATGTACTAACATTCTATACTAATGTTATCAATGCGAAAGTAACTCTGTTTGTCTGTCTTTGACGTTATCACGGCCAATCCGCTGGCGCTGGGCCAACTGTAATTAAATTTCTATTTTTTTTTCAGAAATTCTAATGTTTTACAATAAAGAAGTTGAAGACATGGGTAAAAGCTAGTATATCCTACTTCCTACTTCTTACTAATATTATAAATGCGAAAGTTTGTTAGTGAGTGAGTGTGTGTGTGTGTGTGTGTCTCTTTCACGCAAAAACTACTGAACGGATTAAAATGAAACTTAATACTATATAAATCTTAATGAAACAGTAATATAGCTTATACATTAGAATAACAACCAAACAACAAATAAAACAACCACATCTTCAAACTTTCACTTTGAATGTATTTTTCAGGAGCCAATAGCGCGTCTACTTTACACAATAGCCCAATTCCTCCAGACAACTGAGGAGGATTCCTTAGAGGATATCCTAGCCAGTCAGACAGTGGACACGGCCAGCGCTCACTTAAAAAGCACACTAACTATGACTGTAGACAAATTGTGTGCGCGCGATAATTTGGGGCAGATTGACTTGGTAAGTTAAATAAAATTATATTTAACAAAAAAAATAAGTTTATAAAGATTAAATGGAATAGGGTCAAGCATGACTGTAGTCCCCAAGTACGGTGGACATCTTCTCAGATCTCCAGGCGCTCAGATTCTTGAAGATGTTTCAAGGGTTTTTAGTCAGAGGCGTGTCTACCAGCTATTATAAAATATGAAAATTAAAAATATATGAAATAGGATAACAACTGCAATCTCGAAGTACGGTGGACATCCTCTCAGATCTTTGAAGATGTCTAAAGGGGTTAAACAGGGGCACGTCCAAATATTATGTTTTGGCGGTAAAAAAGATTCAAGACATCTTCAAGGATCTAAGCGCCTTGAGATCTGTGAGTATGTCTACCGTACTTAGAGATTACAGTCGTTATCCTATTTCATTTATATTCCTATTTTTTTTTCTAACTATTATACCTACCTATCCGTTATTATTATAATAAATTGACAGGCCTCACAGCTCAGTTGGTAGTAACTCTGCCTTCTGTGCTGTAGGTTGTGGGTTCGATCCCCACCCAGGACAAATATTTGTGTGATGAACATAGATGTTTGTTCTGTGTCTGGGTGTTAATATGTATAATAAGTATGTATTTACAAAAAAAAAAAAAGTATATATAAGTATTCTATCAGTTATCTGGTTCCCATAATACAAGCTTTGCTTAGTTTGGGACTAGATGGCGCTGTGTGTAAAGTCCGCCAATATTTATTTTATATTTATTTAAATGTACTTTGCACATTATAGGACGACCCCGGCCTCACAGACCTGACCCCGGAGTCTAAGGCGAAGTGCATAAAGGTTCAACAAATGCTGCAATGCTACGAAACGCTCATCGCATACAGGATCATGATGTGGAATAAGACCAGTGACGTCGCTAGCAATGTGTACAAGCTTTATAAAGATTGTAATCAACTGCTAGAACTTACTAAGGTAAGTAAGTAAAGTAAAGTTTTTTAATACAAATATAAAATAACGACCGAGTGGGAGGTACCTCGACTTTCAATCTGAAGGTCGTGCATCAATGGATTGCGCATCAAAACACGTGCTTAAAATGGAGAAGGAAAACATCGTGAGGAAACCAGTTAGTATTCTTATAAGCGGCGATGGGATTGCAACCTGTCACGTATGGAATGCTAACTACTGCAAAATGTGGGCATGTGCCAAATATAGTTTTTGGACGTGCCACTGATTACCCCCACTAGACATCTTCAAAGGATCTAAGCGTCTGGAGATCTGAGAGGATGTCTACCGTACTTGGGGATTACAGTCGTGATCCTATTTTTTTTTTAATATAACACTGGTACAAAGGTGAAGCACAAAGGAAATTGTAACATTATTATTGATCACTTACAATATCACACTAGCGTACCTTGATTACCTTTGTTCCCCGCACTAGGTCTCTTTAGAGCCTGTATAGCGGAGTCACTTAAAATTAGGCCAAGTGCAAGTCGGACTAGCGCACGAAGGGTTCCGTACCATTATCTATAAAAAATGCCAAAAAAAACATGTTTGTTGTATGGGAGCCCCCCTTAAATATTTATTTTATTCTGTTTTTAGTATTTGGTGTTAGAGCAGCAACAGAAATACGTACTAATCTGTGAAAATTTAAACTGTCTAACTATCACGGTTCATGAGATACAGCCCTGTGACAGACAGACGGACGGACAGACAGACAGACGGACAGCGAAGTCTTAGTAATAGGGTCCCATTTTTACCCTTGGGTACGGAACCCTAAAAACAATACAAAAACACGGACTTCGTTTGCAAGGCATTTACTACCAGCCAACTCAAATGGTAGTATGGTATAGCGTGCGACAAGAGATATAAAAACTTAAATATCTTAACTTTATATTTCAGGGTACTCCTAAAATAGGAAAGAAAGGATCGAAATCTCTAAACGAAACAAGAGAGACGGCGAAATCTCAGAAATCTCAAAAATCTCAGAAGGAAAACAAGAAAGGTCCCACAAAGGTCGCTAACCTGGTGAAGGAAAGAGCGGGACCATTTAAACCTTTACCTTGTGTTTGGGACGTTAGGTTCTGTGTGAGAGTCATTCAATTGTTGTATAGGTATGTTTAAGCTGTAACCTTAACTAATACTTTGAATCCAGGCCAATTAAAAAAAAAAAACCGGCCAAGTGCGTTTCGAACACGCGCACGAAGGGTTCCGTACCATTATGTTCCGCCCTGTGACAGACAGACGGACAGACGGACAGCGAAGTCTTAGTAATAGGGTCCCGTTTTTACCTTTTGGGTACGGAACCATAAAAAGGCCAGGCCAAGAATACTTTTAACCGACGAGTATGCATGAGGAATGTGATGAGATTGAATGAAGCAAAAGAGACATGTCAGGATTGTAGCAAGAGGAAAGCCGTGTTCTCTGCCTACACAGGGAAACAGGCGTGATTTTATGTATGTATGTATGTTTAGTGTATTTTATCCATATTGTTGTATTCCTTGGTTTTCCAACCACACTTAGTTACATAACAAAAAGAAATGGTTCACGACAATAATCCTTAAGGGGCTCCCAGTCGACGATTGCTCTTTTTCGAAACGAAAAAAGAAATACTTCTGAACAAGCCACATCTCCTATTTTTATAAGTATATTACTTCAGGTTCCTACCTAGATTTCTATTTATGCTGAAAACATAATAGCAGAAACTTTTCACGATAAAGATATTATTTCAAAATGATACGTTTTAGAATTTATGATCGAAATATTGTATATACCTACTATTAAAATCAACTTGTGATTTATTGTTAAAGATAGGTAATACGTAGATCAAGATTTCTATTAGAATAGATTTTTGATAAGTAATTATACATAATTTATTCGAAAAGCTAAGGCGGACCACGCGCCGACGTGTGTTTGTCGTCATTGCAGCGGTCGGTAGGATTATTTATCGAAGTGATTAAAGATGGGTACATCTTTATTCACATATACTATACATTATAAAATAGGAGATGTGGCTTGTTCAGAAGTATTTCTTTTTTCGTTTCGAACAAAAACAATCGTCGACTGGGAGCGCCTTAAGTACGGTAGACATCCTCTCAGATCTCCAGAAAAAAAAAGTATTTAAGAATCCTATCAGTTATCTAGTTGTCCAAGCTTTACACAGTTTGGGGCTAGATGGTGTGTGAAATGCCAACAAATATTCATTACTATTTATTGTAAAACATCCAAGCCAAATCAATTTGTAACTTATAATCTACCGACAGGTTGTGTCTGACCCCACGAGAAGTGGGATAAGGTCAAGACTAGGGAGATTTATTATCATTTATTATTTATTACAGTGAGGAAGTAACTTGGTGTTCATTGGAACAGCGCAATCAAATTGTCGGGCGTCGCGATTTTCATCACTGGGTGTTGCGATGCGTGCAATCCGTGCTAAGTGAGAATGTGGACCGGCGTGCTATACCCCACGTGCTGTCTATAACTACAGTACTGTACGAAAGATGTGTTTGTCGGTGAGTTCAACTCACAACTCGCAACAACTCACTGAGTTGTTGCGATGCGTACAATTTGTGCTGGCGGTTGTAGAACCCCAAGCCATATCCTTCTACACACACTTGTTTGCACAGAATAAGTATTCAGGTGGTTTTGTTTTTTCAAACATGATTTTGATCATTCTGCCTGTTAGAGATCAGTCACTTGACATACGAGTTTAATATACTTTTCCAGGTCACAAACTGTAACTGTTTTCTTGAATCAGATCAGCCGCTCGTGTAAAAAACTTAAATATCTTTTTTCGAAAGGTATTATTTGTTTCAGATTTCAATCAATGTGCGAATTCGACGATCAAACCACCTTGAGCTGTCTGGAGCTCTTCAAGACTTGTCTCACGTTACTACTCTCCCCAAATTATGGACTAAAAATGGAAAACATTCTTCCAAAAATAAGTAAGCAACCAACTAAACATAAATTACGTTTTAAAACTAAATAAAAATCCTTTAATAAAGAGATTATTTGAATTCCATTTGAACGTACTCATTTTTAAAAGACCATTCTCTCATATCTTTGAAAATGTGTAATGGGAGTAGTTAGAGGCACATCCAAACAACATTGGATCAACATAGCCTATTTTCTGGAATATAATAATTATAGGCTACAAACCGTATATTTATTATTAATTTATTATATAGAATTAATATTCTTGCTTGAGCCTTCATCTTGTTTGATCGGCACCACACTGGAGCTCTACAATTCTACTTAGCATTAAGGAAAGGATTATTGAAAACAATGATAGGTCCCAAGCTCTTCTAAACTTGAAAGGAAAATCATTTATTTGCTACAAAGGCACAACTAAACTTGGTCGCGAGGAACAGGCGTAGCTTCACCTAGCTCAGCCATTTTAAAAGAAGAAAGAAAGAAAAAATATTTATTTGCTACAAAGGCACAACACAATTAAATAAATAAATAAATAAATATTGGCGGACTTTACACACAGCGCCATCTAGTCCCAAACTAAGCAAAGCTTGTATTATGGGGACCAGATAACTGATAGAATACTTATATACTTTTTTTTTGTAAATACATACTTATTATATATACTAGCGACCCGCCCCGGCTTCGCACGGGTAGCATGTTATTATACATATAAACCTTCCTCCTGAATTACTCTATCTATTAAAAAAACCGCATCAAAATCCGTTGTGTAGTTTTAAAGATATAAGCAAACATACATACAGACATACATACAGACGCGGGAAGCGGAAAGCGACTTTGCTTTATAATATGTAGTGATTAACACCCAGACACAGAACAAACATCTATGTTCATCACACAAATATTTGTCCTGGGTGGGGATCGAACCCACAACCTACAGCACAGAAGGCAGAGTTACTACCAACTGAGCTGTGAGGCCAGTTAAATAAAAGAGAACAAAAAACGCAAATCCCGTCTCAGCATTGAGCCGCACAGCACCGGGAGTAGGGACCTAGGGAGTAGGCGAAGCGCGGTGCGACACTGGTTTTCAGTCGGGGCCTGTAAAGCTATCCTTGATTTTTTTTTAATAAATCACTTTTGACTTTGAATTTGAGCGATAAGTAACACTTTAACACTTTGACTTTTTTATTTGACGATAACGCGTACGGATGCTAGTTTATTCATATTTCATTAAATTATATACTGACTTTTCAGCAAATACTAACGAGGTACCTATATCTACATGTATAGCGACTATACTAGAGAAAATGTACACCGCTCTAATGCACATTGAACTAGAGAGCGAATTGGAGGAAAGAGATGTAATGGTAAAGAAACTGTTGGCTGCATTATTCGCAATAGCTACAGTGCTACTGGAGGTGCCTACCCAAGCTTGCAGTAACATGTCTAATGTAAGTTCTCTACAACATAATACACTTTAGCTCTGCGATCCCAAAAAGTCATGCTCAAAATTTTGCTCACTCATTAGTAATTTACTTAGTAGGTACTTTTCGCATGAAATTTGACAAAAAACAAGTTCCTACAACACAAGTAAAAGAAAAATTCCAAAAATTCTTGATTTGTATTTATGATAATATAAAAAACAATAACAAAACTAAAAAACCGGCCCAGTGCGAGTCGGACTCGCGCACTAAGGGTTCCGTACCGTTATCTATAAAAAAACGGCAAAAAAAAACACGTTTGTTTGGGAGCCCCACTTAATATTTTATTCTGTTTTTAGTATTTGTTGTAGCGGCAACAGAAATCCATCATCTGTCAAAAATTCAACTGTCTTGTTAACACGGTTCATAAGATACAGCCTTGTGACAGACAGACGTACAGACGGACAGCGAAGTCTTAGCAATAGGGTCCCGTTTTTACCCTTTGGATACGGAACCGTAAGAATCGGTTAAAAATCACCAAATTTCAATGGACTAATAATTTAATATATATATAATTATTCTATCAGTTATCTGATTTCCATAGTACAAGCTTTGCTTAATTTAGTGCTAGATTCTGCCATGAACACAACTATGTTTGATGAAACTTCTAATTCTCAGGTTATAGTAAAACTAGAAGACTACATACGCACAAGCAAGCAAGATTGGCTGCTACTCCTGCCACCGCTACTTGCAGCTGGTTGTAGAGAACAACAAGAGGCTCAGCTGTTAGACGAGCTCTTGGCCAAAATCACTTCTGCATTGGGCAGGATCGATGTAAGTGGCCTTTACTCTGCTAAACGATTACGACATTATCACCGATAGTGACAGTAAAAAAAAAACATAAAAAAAATAGGATCACGACTTTAATCCCCAAGTACGGTAGACATCCTCTCATACCTCCAGGCGCTTAGATCCTTTGAATATGTCTAGTGGAGGTAGTCAGAGGTATGTCCAAACATTAGATTACACATTTTGCATTTGCATTAGTTAGCATTCCATACGTGACAGGTTGCAAGTCCATCGCCGCTTACAAGAATACTAACTGGTTTCTTCACGATGTTTTCCTTCACCGTTATAAGCACGTGTTTTAATGCGCATATACATTTTTCGAACAGAAAACTCTATTGATGCACGCCGGGATTCGAACCCACGACCTTTATATTGAAAGTCGAGGTAGCTCCCACTCGGCAAACACGGTATATTCGGCCAAACCGCACTCTATCGATGTCTGTCGTAGAATGTATGATGTCAATGGTCTGGTCTACTCTTGAAAACGATATATCGTTTCCGACTATATTTTGAAAGATGGAACAACCGACATTACTTTTGACAACTGACATTACAATTAACTATTAACTTTGACATCTTCATTGAACCGAGAAGATTACTGTCCTACTTGTTTATAATAGCTTGTTTATATCCTCAGGAGGAAGACACATCGGCCGGCGCCGAAGAAACTACCATCTTCCCATTTGTGGACTCCCGTTCGGGTCACGTGGTCCTATCTCACGCATGCGCGGCGCTCGCGACTCGTGCGCGTTGCGTGTCGCACCTACTAACACGCGCACGGGATCTAGAGCTCGCTAAGGGCATAACGAGGCACGATCAACGAGTTGACCGAGGTTAAGAAACACCATAATCTTTATCAAACTAATAACTTTAGATACATTTTAAACGCAAAACTAAAAATCGATTTTTGAATCGAATCTGTCTGATACTGTTTGTTGTATAAGCCGTGTTTGTTGCCAGATTATTTTAGGCTTAATTGCGAGGTACAGGTGTAGCTTCACCTAGCTCCTAAGACATTTCAAAGTGATCTTTGTGATTTTATTAAAATAAAAACTTTTTCACCTTTCATAAAAAATCCCAGTGGATTGGCGTCAGGCAGGAGGCCGATTCTAAAACATAAGCAAAATCCTCTTCGCAACACGTTTGTCAACATGATGTGCCAACCCATCGACTACACAGCCCAATAGACGCCTAATGGCTTCATTTCTTTAAACAAACAATTCAGTCAAATCGTTGACGTGTGCGGGTCAGGGGGAGCGGTAAAAAATGCATTCTGGTTGGCCGGTTCAATGTCACAGCCCGCCGCGGGGTGCGTCGTATATCAGCAGTATATAAGCCTGTGCCAATCGACAGGTTATGTGAACTAAAGGTTCACAAATTTGTGCCCATTCAAGCAGCTTAACAGCTGAATAGCCAGCTATAACTCTATTAAAGAGCAGGCTTGTACAGACTATAGTATCGATGTGAACCGCGAGTCAGCTGTTAAACAGCAACTTTGTGTTACTTGGGTAATGTGTGGTTTGAAAGTGTACGCCTTACATGAGGAGTCTATAGGCTGTGTGGTCAATGTGCCAATCCCACATTAAATGGGAAATGATGATGTAAGTTCTTTTGCAGAACTGAAAGAGCTCTACAAATCTGTGGTGATCCAACTCTGCCAGCTGACGAACTGGACATCGCGTTGTGGGAAACTTCGCTGCTCTATCGGTACAGGCAGCGACAAAGTGCTTGGCGCTTGTGTGCGACTGTACTCGCTTCTCGCTTGCCTCGCTAAGCAGATAGATGTCGCTACTGCGCAGATTGTAAGGTAACTCACATCCTAATATCCTTCCTACTAATGTTATAAATGCGAAAGTTTGTGAGTGAGTGAGTGGGTGTGTGTGTGTGTGTGTGTTTGTTACTCTTTCACGCAAAGACTACTAAATAGATTAAAATGAAACTTTACAGTAATATAGCTTATAAATCAGAATAACACATGCTACTTTTTATTCAGGTACCACACGTGCGAAGCCGGGGCGAGTAGCTAGTAATATTATAAATGCGAAAGTTTGTGAGGATGTTTGTATGTTTGTGGTTCAATCAGGCCTAAATGACATAACGGATCGGATTAAGATAAAATTTGATGTAGTACATAGATAATTTTTTTTTCCGCATGCTCGGCCAAGATTCGAAACCATCTTCAGATTGAAAGTCGAAGCACCTCCCACTCGGCCAACACGGCTTATACAATACCAACAAAAATTGTTTTTCTCTCACAGATTTGAACGCCTACTGAAATTGAGCGGCAAAAAGTTGGCATCTATAACGGACAACTTCATCACGTACTTAGAAGCGTCGCAAGCGCAGCAGAGTGCGACCAAAGTGCTTCGCGACACAAAACTCATTCCGAGACTGGTGTTAGAAGCTGAACAATATAGCAAGAATGTGATACTGCTCGCTGGGAAGGATAAAGTAAGGAAAAATAGTTAAAAGTTACTTTGTTTTGGCTTAGACGCAACAGGTTCGGGTTCGGTCCCCGCAGCGGGACATATGTTTGCGTGATCAGCAAATATATATTCCAGGTTTTCATAGTTTCTGATACCCAAGTGAGGTCAGGAAGAAAAATATATATTACTAGCCGACCCGTGACAGACGTTGTCCTGTCAAATTTCAATAATAGAATAGAAAAGACTGAATGTTTTTAGTCTGTGATGTCAGATTTGTTGCACACCAGCGCCATCTATACAGAATCACGCAAAAGGGGCGTTTTATTATAGTTTTGGGGATGTTTTTCATTTTTTAAAGTAGTCTATTATTTATTCGGGCATTACATCTATCTACATCTACAGCAAACTTCAACTTAATCCGTTTTGTCGTTTACGCCTGATTAAGGAACAAACATACATACAAACTCACAAACTTTCGCATTTTATAATATTATTAAGATTGGACAATTGTTGGATTGTTTTTCGGAACCTTTTTTTTCATTATAGACCTTGTCCTGGTAATTACAAACACAACAAACAAATAACATCGTAGTAGCAGTCGTAATAGCTAAGTCGTTATTTAGCCGAGACTAGCGAACAGCATTTATTCTTAATATATGGAATTCTCGTGTTTGTAATTACTTGTTATGAAACCTTCTGTTTATATAAGGTAAGTCTGAGAATAGTCCGTGGGGTATTAAGGCGCCACCCTTATCACTTAGGGTCGGGTCATTTAAAGGTCGGAAAAAATTAAGTGTTTTTTTCTGTGAGATTATTGAAATTTGACAGGACAGCGTCTGTCGGGACGCAGCTAGTTTTTATATATAAGAAGGTTTTAGTGGGGCCGCAACCAACAGCTAAGAGAACCTTATAAAGAATTATAAAATGTAAACTGATTGTAAGAAAAACAGGTGATAACTAATTGCAAATATGGACGGCCGTGTCCCCATGTATGTGGTGCGGCGCCTTTCACCATGAAAAGTTGTGACGCCGCAACATGAAAAGACACGGCGGCATGCCACGGAAAGATGCTATGCAAGGCGTAAGGCACCTTTTGATGGCGTAAAAGACGCTATTTCAAGTCACGGCGACCATGAGAAAAAAATGTGTGCCGCGGAAAATCACTGTGCGCGGCGTACCGCTGCAAATTTTTTTTAGCGTTTCGTAGTCTGAAAAAAACCCTTATGGTTTTGCCATGTCCGTCCATCCGTCCGTCTGTCCGCAACTTATATGAATATAATATACATAATGAATGAATGAATATGAATATACATACTCTTATTAGTCACGCCGACAAAGTGATAGAATAAAATCTTAAAAATTATTGTACATGTAAAGTGGGTAAATGTATTTTTTATTTCTCGTGTACTCCATGGGTGTCGTTTGATAGGTCTTTAAAAATATTGTGAGTTTGTGAAAACAACTTTTCGATCAAGGGAGCCGTTTGTTAAATATTAAGCTTTAAAATGGAAATTTTTGTTGGAGTCGAGTGTCCTCCCCCCCCCTCGAAAAGTTAAACTATAAGGCTACTATTGGCACTGATAGCCTCTGGGCTAAGCTGCGGACAGACGGACATGGTGAAACTATAAGGGTTTCTTGTAGACTACGAAACCCTACATTGCACGTGGCCCGACACGCACTTGGCTGGTTTTTCGTTGTTTTTCATTGATTTGAATAAAAAAAACGCTCGCTTAATGTAAAGCGGAGTAACTCAAAAAATGGATTTTTCGAGTTTTTTTAATAAAATGCATTATTTAGATGCAAATAATAAGTTGCGTTCAACAGGCGCTTCAAAGCAAGTCAATTGAACAAATATGTCACTAATATTTTTTTAAGTCTTGTATTAAAAAATCTATTCACAATAATAATTATTTTATGAAATGATATTAACAGAAATTTCATTGACTATACCTTTATAACATTAAACTTGCCCAAACAAATGTATATTTTTGTATTTATCCTATAATATAGTGTACGGCGAATTCGCAAAACTTCAAACTTGAATTACCAAAAAGTTGAAATTTTGGATTACTTCACTTTATTTATAAGCGTGCGAAAATGTCAACATAAAATTCTTTTGTTTCTTACCTTATTTTCATGGCGCGCCATCGTGCCTTGAAAAGACGTCTTTTACGCCATCAAATGGTGCCTTTTACGCCTCGCATGGCATCTCTCCGTGGCAGGGCGCCATGTCTTTTCAAGTTACGGCGACGCGTCTTCTGATGGCGTGGCGTCACACCTTTTTATGGTGAATGGCGCCGCACCACAGACATGGGGCCACAGCCTAAAGTTTTGGGTTGTTGATGAAGTTGAATTCTGGGTTATGAAGTGAGAAACGGCACCTGCTATTATGCAAAAATTTTAAGGCTATCATCGACCCCATAGCCCAATAGACGCCTAATAGCTTATTTCTTCAAACAAAGAATTCTGTCAAAACTTTGAGGTGTGCGGGTCAGGGGGAGCGGTTAAAAATGCATTCTGATTGTCCGGTTCAATGTCACAGCCCGCCGCGGGGCGTGTCGTGAATCGCGGTGGTTTACACAGGATATGTAGCCCATATGTGTTGTCTGACAGTGTTCGCCTTGCATGAGGAGTCTAGGCTGTATGGTCGATGCTCACCATCCACTAAACAGGCCCCAAAGGTGCCACCACCATTCATATAAAAACACGTAAACTGGTTGTATGTAAAACAGGTGACAATCCTAATAGGTAATATAAATGTGAAAGTTTGTGAGGTTGTTTGTATCTTTGTGCCTAAACGAGAGTACGGATTAAAATGAAGTTTATTGTAGACTAGCTGACCCGTGCCCGCTTCGCTGTGCGTAAGACATTTCTAATACCATCGTTGACTTTTTTGTAGACGTTTTTAAGGTGTACAATACTGTAGTACATTATTTTGATATATCTCGTGGGGTTCAGCCAGCATTTGCAATGTAAGCGCAAAAAAATGTGTTTATTTACGACATCACATTAGAAACCTCTAAAATTATCAGTGTTTCTCTACTATATTATGCATGTATTATACATATAAACCTTCCTCTTGAATCACTCTATTTATTAAAAAAAAACCGCATCAAAATCCGTTGTGTAGTTTTAAAGATATAAGCAAACATACATACATACATACATACCTATTACATACAGACGCGGGAAGCGGAAAGCGACTTTGCTTTATACTATGTAGTGATGTAGATTAAACCCTACTATTACTTTAAACGTCTAATCTATAAAAAAACCGGCCAAGTGTGTGTCGGGCCACGCGCAATGTAGGGTTTCGTAGTTTACACAGCTGACAATGTAATCTAAATAAAAATAAAAATAAGTCGGGTTTTCCTTCCTGACGCTATAACTCCAGGACGCACGAACCGATTTCCACGGTTTTGCATTCGTTGGAAAGGTCTCGGGCTCCGTGAGGTTTATAGCTAAGAAAATTCAGGAAAAATAATAAGAGAAAAGCAGGAAAACGGGAACGAGAACTGGAACGGGAACGGGAACGAGAACGATAACGAGAATGGGAACTTAACACAGCATTTGTTAATCAGTTGGGTCAGCTTGTAATAAGTAATTCTCAATGGTATTTAAATAAAAAAAAATATTATTTCTTCATCAAGTACATTTTATAAGTTGGACGACAGTTAAAGACATAATGGCTCGTATTCAAGAACGACACTAAGAGAACGCATAGTAGGCTCCGACCCACAGTGGACAATATCTTGTTTCATAAACATCACTTGAGTGTTGTGCGACACTATGCGTACACTTCAGTGTTCCTCTAGCCAAAGTACCTCAACAGCTACTTTACCAAACGCATAGTGTTGGTTGTATTGTCATACGTATAACCTCAAGTAAATTTAACTTAAAAATTAGTACAAATGAGGATGATTTTGATGATTATTTTATTCGGTCGACGAAAAAACGATACTATTTATATTCACTACATACAAGAAAATTTTATTGTAATTTATTAATCCAACAGATATCAGGGGTCATACCACAAGGTCCTAAAGTAATATCAGAAAAATTGCGTTGTCACTTTTGCACCGTAATTAATATTGTTTTGATATTCCTTTTTAACTTGTGGTACGGCCACAGCTGATGAGCCGACATGACATTTGTTTGTTTATACAAAATACTCTGTGGTTTGTTTCTTTGATTGATTGATATTAATGACGTTTACCATTGCTTGAAGTTAGGTCCAAAACCAACCACCAATCACAACGCCGAATTCACCCCTATGCGTTCACTGAGCTAAGGAATACTCAAGTGTTGTTCATGAAACGAATGTATGGACATATTCGACACTGTGAGAAATCGGAAACATTGCAGTGAGAACACCTACACTTAGCTTAGTGATGTTCTTGAATACGAGCCAAAGTCTGTAACTCGTAAACTTGTAAAGCCTACGTACTACCTTTGCTTTTAGCTTCATTTTATGTACTACTACCGTGAATTTTTTCACAATATTTTTTAAAGACCTATCCAACGACGCCGCACACCATGGGGTACGCGAGAAAAAAAAAACCGGCCAAGTGCGAGTCGGACTCGCGCACGAAGGGTTAAAGAAGGCAAAAAAATCATGTTTGTTGTATGGGAGCCCCCCTTAAATATTTATTTTATTCTGTTTTTAGTATTTGTTGTTAGAGCAGCAATAGAAATACATAATCTGTGAAAATTTCAACTGTCTAGCTATCATGGTTCATGAGATACAGCCCTGTGACAGACAGACGGACAGCGAAGTCTTAGTAATAGGGTCCCTTTTACCCTTTGGGTACGGAACCCTAAAAAATCACCCCCACTTTACATGTAGGGGAGGTACCCTTAAAAAAATGTTTTTAATATTTTATTCTACCACTTTATTGACGTGACTAATATGTATGTTCATGCCAAATTACAGCTTTCTAGCAATAAGAGTCTCTGAGCTAAGCTGCGGACAGACGGACGGATGGACGGATATGGGTACGAAACCCAAAAAAATATATTTTTGGCTATACCTAGGTACTTACGTAAAATAAACTTTTCTCTGGTCATCCAGCTAGCCGTGTAGATGTAGCTACCAGTCATTTTCTCCTTTCATGCCACAGTTGGATTGGTCTCATTACCTATCGCTGGGAACGGCGCGAGACTTCAGGATCAAGACATCTGTTCTGGAGGAGGTACTTAATACGAGGGAAATGCCGGACGCTGATGAGACAAGAGATGGAGGTATGAGAAATATGAGAGTTTTGTTATTTTTCGACCGATGAATGAAGGTTCTTAAGGCGAGTAATAATTATTTTTCAGAATCGTTTTTCTCAATAACCGCAAAACATACTGTTTTGTTTTTATAACAAAGATAATTTAAAGATTTAATCTTGATAAATTACACAAATTACGTTTATACTCAAAACTATGAATAGCTATATAATTATATGGTTAGTTTTTATATAATTCGTTAGATAATCATACTAGCTACATAAATGAAAGACAGTTTCTTTTTAAGTTTGATGGTTTTCAAGATAATGCGATTTGATCACTTTTTCCGTCTTACCGGGTAGACTCAGCCCATACAGAAAAACCGGCCAAGTGCGAGTCGGACTCCCGCACGAAGGGTTACCATTATCTATGAAAAACGGCAATAAAACACGTTTGTTGTATGGAAGCCCCACATAAATATTTATTTTATTCTGTTGTTCTTGCGATTTGTCGAAACAGCGTAATTATCGATATTTTTGACAATACGTCAATCTTATTTTGTTAATCTTCCAACAGATGAACAAGCTATGAACGATTTGTCAACCGACGTGCTATCGCCAGCAAATAGCGAAGTGGACGATGGCGTAAGAAGAAAAAAAAGACGCGTTTAACGATTAATTTATTGTGATATTAATATGTGATATGATCGTTTAAGTTTAATAAACTTTGATAACCGATTTTGCAGTTTCTCTAACTTATATAATTTATTAATTTACTTTTGACTGGCTTCACAGCTCAGTTGATAGTAGCTCTGCCTTCTGCGCCATAGGTTGTGGGTTCGATTACATTTTTGACTTAGGTTTCAAATAGAAACCTATGTCAAATAGGCGTCATGACAGACCATCTCAGTGCGTGGATACAGTTAGTGTGGTGTGTCATGGACATGGACATTTCTATTTCTGAAGAGGGAGTGTGAGTGAGGGTAGTTTCGTCAACTGCCTCCGCTTCTCGACGGTAGCACCGTGTTCTTAGCCTGCTCGCGACCATGGCCATTGTAACATAGCCGAAACGTAGGGAAAATTAATTAAAGGTAATTACGTGAAAAACACCCGTGTTAAAATCTACAGACACTGTGACACGAGAATTTTGTTTTTAATAGAAGATAATATACAAGAATTGCTCGTTGAAAGTATTATGTAGATAGATTAGATAAGAAAAATTATACAAAGATTCTAACAAAATAACTATTTCATAAAGCAAAATGGTACATACCTACACAATATTATTAAGACGCTGCCAGTCGACGATTATTTTTGTTCGAAACGAAATAAGAAATACTTGTGAACAAGCCACATCTCCTATTTTATAATGTATAGTATATGTGAATAAAGATGTACCCATCTTTAATCACTTCGATAAATAATCCTACCGACCGCTGCAATGACGACAAACACACGTCGGCGCGTGGTCCGCCTTAGCTTTTCGAATAAATTAATGATATAAATTATGTATAATTACTTATCAAAAATCTATTCTAATAGAAATCTAGATCTACATATTACCTATCTTTAACAATAAATCACAAGTTGATTTTAATAGTAGGTATATAAAATATTTCGATCATAAATTCTAAAACGTATCATTTTGAAATAATATTTTTATCGTGAAAAGTTTCTGCTATTATGTTTTCAGCTTAATAGAAATCTAGATAGGAACCTGAAGTAATATACTTATAAAAATAGGAGATGTGGCTTGTTCAGAAGTATTACTTTTTTCGTTCCGAAAAAGAGCAATCGTCGACTGGCAGCCTTTTAATGTATCATTCTATCTTAATATCCTAATAATATTATAAACGCGAAAGTTTGTGAGGATGTTTGTATGTTTGAAAATCAATCAGGCTTAAACGACAGAACGGATGTAGTATGTAATTTGCTGTAGATGATGATAAAAAATAGGGGTACCTATCCGAAACAAGAAACAACCCTTAAATGATAAAAAAACGCCAAAATAATGATTTTGGTATAGATGGCGCTGATGTGCAACAAATCTGACATCACAGACTAA
This sequence comes from Hydriomena furcata, assembly GCA_912999785.1. NCBI lineage: Eukaryota > Metazoa > Arthropoda > Insecta > Lepidoptera > Geometridae > Hydriomena > Hydriomena furcata. The sequence continues at coordinate 11,410,110 of OU538822.1, read as the reverse complement.
AAACATCTAGCAACGCAGTTTGACTAATGAATGAACGAATAGTTATCTACTTAGTTACCTTATTTGTATAAATATAAATTTATATAAAGAAATAGTAAGCACCTATGTCTGTAATTAAATATTTATTAATATGGTATGTATGACCAGAATGACCACTGACCAGACATTGCGTGGCAACCGAGCGAGCGCGGTAAGCCGCGCTATGTCTGGTCACAACTTTATACAACGAAACAACTTTAAAGAGTTGCTTTTCCAAAAATTCCTACTACTAATCGTAATATAGTTTTCCTTAATATTATATTATATTACTACAAGGTAGTGATATCTCCGTGCGTTTTCGTCAGCGCGATCTAGTATCGGAACGTTTTTGCAGCGACATCTAGTTATGAATTGAGTTAACTTTGTGCACCAGAAAATAAATACAAGAAAATGTAATTTCAAATAACAAAAAATGTTACCTACTTCAAGCATAATAAATTATTTAATTACTAGCAGTCCGCCCCGGGTCCGCCCGTCGCACGAGTCTAATAATGATTTTATAGTAGCGATCCCTATTTTTTTCTAGTGTAAGTTTAGATAGTAAAGGTACCTATATCTATAAAATTTTATAACATAAATATTATCCACAATTTTTACAACGTATACAAATATCATCAGGTTAAATATTAAAATTATTTATTATCACTAACGATAAATAGTTAGGAGAAATCCGCCATTATTTTACAAACGACTTCGCGGGCAGCAATCAGGTTTCAAATTATGAAATGATTTCGGCGAAAACGTAAATTATATTCAATCGAAATTCGCACAATTCTGTGTTACATCGAAGTCGAGCCAATTACTTGCGGGCGAGCGTTTCGGAGAATATCCTCAGTTAGGTCGATTTGCTTAGAGGGGTACAAAAAAGGCAATTAATCTGCAGCCTAACTCTAAACAACTACGGATAATTAATACAAGTTTGCCATCCCATTGAATAATTACTTATTAAAAAAAAATAGGATCACGACTATAATCCCCAAGTACGGTAGACATCCACTCAGATCTCTCAGATCTCACGACTATAATCCCCAAGTACGGTAGACATCCTCTCAGATCTCCAGACGCTTAGATCCTTTGAAGATGTCTAGTGGGGGTAATCAGAGGCACGTCCAAAAATTATATTTGACACATGCCCACATTTTGCAGTAGTTAGCATTCCATACGTGACAGGTTGCAATCCCTTCGCCGCTTATAAGAATACTAACTGGTTTCCTCACGATGTTTTCTTTCACCGTTTTGAGCACGTGTTTTTGATGCGCATATATTGATGCACGACGGGATTCGAACCCACGACCTTCAGATTGAAAGTCGAGCTCGGCCAAGTAAGTATACTAAAAACTAAGTTATAAAAACCTCTTTTTGTTGTGTTCATATTAATGTCATTACAAGATTTGTATGAAAGGGTAGGGTAAGCAGGGGGAATGGCGCCCACTGGGTAATGGCGCTCACCTCTGTAACTCTGTCAAAATGTAACGTAGCAAAACGCCACTTGGCATGAAAGGCGAGGATAGGGAGCCTCTAACAGAAAGTGATGCAAAAGGACCGTCAGTTCGCGTCATGCGAACGTAAAGTGCGTTTTTTTGTTTGCGGCTGCGCTGATCTAATTTTTGATCTAATTGTGTTAGATGTTTTTGTCAAATCGGGATAATTGATGCTAATTTGTGATTGTATACCTTACTTTCATTGTATAATGTTGATCTAATTCATATTTATATAATTAAAATGTATATTTCTTGTTATATTCTAATAAACATATTTGAGCGTCATTACTCCGTACCCTGAGCGGCATTACCCAAGGCCAGGGGTAATGCCGCTCAAACGTGTTTTTTTTAAATGTATTCCTACTCCTAGTAGATCAAAGATATATGATTTTGTTGTTAAATTGTTGATTACTAGATAGTTAAAGACATAATTACTTTTCTTAATTTTGATTTATATTGTATAACTAGCGATCCGCCCGGGCTTCGCACGGGTGCAATGCTGATAGGTACTAAATATACTACAGAATGTCTTTATATAAATCGTTTTTTTTTCACAGCTTACATTAGATGATTTCTGTTTTTCTCGAACGTTCGCGACCGGCCGAACTGCGCGCTTGACGCCTAGCTGCTAGGCCGGTCGCGAACGTTGGAGAATGTTCGAGTTACACGTGTTATTGTGAGTCAACCATAAAAGATAGACATATGCTGTCGTGGGATATTTTTTATATAATTTTAAGGAGAACATTTCCCTCATACATCATTTCTGTGTAGCTTTAACCATTAAGGTTGCACACGCGACGGAAGCTTAAAAAATGGAGTAACTTCTCCCGTTTTCCCAACATTTCCTTTTACTGCTCTGCTCCTATTGATTGTAGAGTGATGAAAAGTAGACTATAACCAGCTCAGGAGTATGAAAAATTATTGTACCAAGTTTCGTTAAAATCCGTCGAGTAGTTTTTGTTTCTATAACGGTTATACAGACAGACAGACAGACAGACAGACAGACAGACAGACAAAAAATTTACTGATTGCATTTTTGGCATCAGTATCGAACCCTAATCACCCCCTGATAGTTATTTTGGAAATATATTTCATGTACAGAATTGACCTCTCTACAGATTTATTATAAGTATAGATTTAAAAAATACACCATGTTTTCCTTAGGTGAACGCGATTCCCCCTCCTTACCCTAATTGCAAAATTCGGGTAAAACTGAAAGTGCTTTTTATGGGATTGTTGATAATGTCTGCTACGTTCAACTAGTATTTTGTACTTAGGTATATTAGGGTAAATAAAATGTTATGTACTTAACAATATATTTTATACGTATTTTATTAGGTACCTTGTGTCAAATTAAATCGTCACAAATATCAAATTAATTAAGGATAAAGGATAGAGCGATTCGTCGACATTGTCCTGAGGGAAAAACTCGTTCGAGATCCCCAGGCCACAGCAACTTCAAAATTCTCGGTACAAGAGTCGAGACGATTACTTTGAATGTAGGTACGGGCCATACCATAAGCTCATATTAATATAACAAATTATTATAAAAACATAAAACCCGACTGCTAAAATATAATCAACAAAAAAAATTGTGATGCCCCCCTTTTTTTGAGGATCCATATCCGTCAAATTGTTTGGGCTGAGGAGCGCGCCAAAAATGGACATACAAACATGCATACTTTCGAAAAACATTCGGGTAAAAACAATATTGCAGTGTGAAAGTGACAACGCATTACAAACTCGTATTTAATATACTAGCCGACCCGTGACAGACGTTGTCCTGTCAAATTTCAATAATCGAATAGAAAAGACTGAATGTTTTTAGTCTGTAATGTCAGATTTGTTGCACAGCAGCGCCATCTATACATAAATCATCCCTTTTGCGTTTTATTATCGTTTTTTCGATGCGTTTCATATTTTAAAGTAGTCTATTATTTATTCGGGCATTGTTACAAATATTTTTCTACCTACCTATAGGGTAAGGTTTGAGTAGTCGGGGAAGAATAAACAAGGCTTGATAAGTTTAAACTGAAATTATTATTCTAATTTACAAAAAAAAACACAATACAGAGGCAGTGAGATGGGAGAGAATTTCTCAGAATAAACAAAACTTAATTCTTAATTTTATAGGTAGTTAGATTACACTTGTTTCTTTAAAATTAGGGTTACATTAACACATATTAGGACAGCTGCTATTACATACAATGTTCACTTACCTACTATAATAATAGGGTACACCTTAACCTATCTATTTTATGCCAGCTAGACTCAGGGTAGGTAGGATGTATATATCTACATCTACAGCAAATTTAAACTTAATCCGTTTTGTCGTTTAGGCCTGATTGAGGAACAAACATACATACAAACTCACAAACTTTCACATTTATAATATTATTTTATAGGATAGGATAGGATAGGATATAGCGTTGTCATTTCGCACAGCGAGTAATATTGATATTACTTGTGGGCCTTGTGGTATGGCCCCTTGTATTCTCTCGCTTTAGCCAGCCTTCGGCAAAAAGGGTTTTCCTGGAAACGGGGTTCACAACTTTGAATTCGTTTTAGGCCGCGTCTCCCTTGACTTATTGCGTAATATTTTTTTATCCAATCAAAATGTTTACTTAGGAGTTCCGTTGTGAGTGTCCGTTGAGCAGCTCCTGACTCCATCATCAGATCAGCTCACTGTCAAAAATATCAACAAATGGTATAACAATGGTTTGCATGACGAATCAGCGGATGAATATATATTTTTAGTTTTTACGCAATCTATAGGTACTAGGTATAGGTCTATAGGTAATCACTACATAGTATAAAGCAGTCGCTTTCCGCTTCCCGCGTCTGTATGTATGTATGTAAGTTTGCTTATATCTTTAAAACCACACAACGGATTTTGATGCGGTTTTTTTTAATAGATAGAGTGATTGAGGAGGAAGGTTTATATGTATTAAACCCGTGCGAAGCCGGGGCGGGTCGCTAGTATTATAATAAATGCGAAGTCGCAGTCGGATTAACGCGGACGAAGTCGCGGGTAATAGCTAGTACATAATCCTATATGTGAATTTCGACAGCATTTTTAATAAAAAGGTAGTAAGGCGTAGTAAATTCCTTCAACAAAACAAACAAATATTTTTTGTCGCCGCGCGAATTGAAAACAACCGCGTTCGTCCTTCGGAGGGTGGGTAGGTAAGTAGGTACTTTTGCAATAGAACGTCTAGACGATTTTCTTTGAAAAACATAAAGACTTTGAATTACCTGGCATTCAGACGTTTCAAAAGTATTCTGTCTCAATAAATACAGTTTATTTATGTTTCAAAGTAACATAAAATACCTAGGCATATTCACGCGTTCATAGAATGTAGACTCAAATAAATAATTCGGAGCCGATTTGGATGTTTCGAATAGATTCTACAGTGATGCAAGGTGCTGAATCATCTGACCTCTTTGCCTTTTATGTAAGAAAACCTCTGCACTATATATTTTTTTAAATAAATCATAATCTGAAACCTTTGTTCTGTTCCAAATTCGAAATTTAAACCAATATGAAGTTTTCCTTATCGATGCAGCAGGACGTAAAATCATTCAACAATCAAACTTCAAACCTTCAACACACCGACAAACTACAAAAGCAAACCTAAGTGCAATTTGCTCAACCTCTCAAAAACCCTCCGCAAGCAATCGTGAAACTGTTCCGAAAGTTGAAACCAGAACCAAACCCGTACCGAAGATGCCTTGCTACCCGTGTTACAGCTCGTGTTGCGCCCCGTGCTGTGGGCCGTGCTACTCGTGCGCTCCGTGCTGTTCTCCCTGCTACGGATGCTGCTACGGCGGCTGGTGCTGCTAAGTACTGTCGGCAAGCAAGGTGCTGAAGTAGACGGTGAAGGCAACGCGAACCGCGCCGGATGCACCAACTGTAACTCCAGCGTCTCTGCAGCGTTTAGAAGCTCGTGCGTCGGCTCCGCTTTGGCGTTGAGCCTGACGTGAGCGGGTCTCCGTCACGCGCTGAGCTCAAAGGCCTTCCAGAGCTCGGAAGGCTACCGGCGCTGTCGCTGGGCGTGCTGCCGGTCGCAGATGGAACTAAGGATTGAATATTGCAGTCATCCGCTACTGGATGGCGCGGGCTGCGTTTGCCCGGGTCCAGCTTTCGGCGACATTATCACGATTCCGTCCACCGTTTCGAACAGTGTCTATTTTTGTATGGATTTCTGTAATATAAATACGTTCAGGTCACACTTCGGCATTTGTTTTTTTTTATCCTTGCGGCACTCTTGTAGGGTCCAGAGAGGCCGGGGCACTCTTGTAGGGTCCAGAGAGGCCGGGGCACTCTTGTAGGGTCCAGAGAGGCCGGGGCACTCTTGTAGGGTCCAGAGAGGCCGGGGCACTCTTGTAGGGTCCAGAGAGGCCGGGGCACTCTTGTAGGGTCCAGAGAGGCCGCGGCACTCTTGTAGGGTCCAGAGAGGCCGCGGCACTCTTGTAGGGTCCAGAGAGGCCGCGGCACTCTTGTAGGGTCCAGAGAGGCCGCGGCACTCTTGTAGGGTCCAGAGAGGCCGCGGCACTTTTGTAGGGTCCAGAGAGGCCGCGGCACTCTTGTAGGGTCCAGAGAGGCCGCGGCACTCTTGTAGGGTCCAGAGAGGCCGCGGCACTCTTGTAGGGTCCAGAGAGGCCGCGGCACTCTTGTAGGGTCCAGAGAGGCCGCGGCACTCTTGTAGGGTCCAGAGAGGCCGCGGCACTCTTGTAGGGTCCAGAGAGGCCGCGGCACTCTTGTAGGGTCCAGAGAGGCCGCGGCACTCTTGTAGGGTCCGGAGAGGCCGCGGCACTCTTGTAGGGTCCAGAGAGGCCGCGGCACTCTTGTAGGGTCCAGAGAGGCCGCGGCACTCTTGTTGGGTCCAGAGAGGCCGGGGCACTCTTGTTGGGTCCAGAGAGGCCGCGGCACTCTTGTTGGGTCCAGAGAGGCCGGGGCACTCTTGTTGGGTCCAGAGAGGCCGGGGCACTCTTGTAGGGTCCAGAGAGGCCGGGGCACTCTTGTAGGGTCCAGAGAGGCCGCGGCACTCTTGTAGGGTCCAGAGAGGCCGGGGCACTCTTGTAGGGTCCAGAGAGGCCGCGGCACTCTTGTAGGGTCCAGAGAGGCCGGGGCACTCTTGTAGGGTCCAGAGAGGCCGGGGCACTCTTGTAGGGTCCAGAGAGGCCGGGGCACTCTTGTAGGGTCCAGAGAGGCCGGGGGGCACTCTTGTAGGGTCCAGAGAGGCCGGGGGGCACTCTTGTAGGGTCCAGAGAGGCCGGGGGGCACTCTTGTAGGGTCCAGAGAGGCCGGGGGGCACTCTTGTAGGGTCCAGAGAGGCCGGGGGGCACTCTTGTAGGGTCCAGAGAGGCCGGGGGGCACTCTTGTAGGGTCCAGAGAGGCCGGGGCACTCTTGTAGGGTCCAGAGAGGCCGGGGCACTCTTGTAGGGTCCAGAGAGGCCGGGGCACTCTTGTAGGGTCCAGAGAGGCCGGGGCACTCTTGTAGGGTCCAGAGAGGCCGGCCCAAGTAACACAAAATTGCTGTTTATCAGCTGACTTGCGGTTCACATCGATACTATAGTCTGTACAAGCCTGCTCTTTAATAGAGTTATAGCTGGCTATTCAGCTGTTATGCTGCTTAAATGGGCACAAATTTGTGAACCTTTAGCTCACATAACCTGTTGAATGGTATTAGTATAACGTTAAAATAGAGTTATAAGGGTAATTAAGCGTTACAAGAGACCATGCAAGCGGTTTAAGAAGGTAGTTGTTACCTGTTAAACAGACAAAAGCTGTAAAAGGAGACCCATTTACACTGTTGTAACTATATTAGTTCACAAATAGTGCTAATATAGTACACAAAGATGCCATTTTGCCAACAGCTGTTAAAATTTACAGACGCCATTTTGTTAGTTTGTTTTTATCTTTGCAGATTCGCGTGTAAACAAATGAAATGTTGTTGTTGTATACTTGTGGTTATTGTGTAATTCGCCATGACACACTATTGTATAAATACTTATTTTTGTTGTTTTTGAGTGTGTATATGTAAAATATTGATGGCAATGCAATTTTGCCGATAATACTATATATATTTGAAGTACAAAATTTTCATGCGCCCCGAAATAAATGCATTTTTAGGTTTGAAACAAATAGAAATTTATGCAGTGAGAAAAAAATTAAAAGTAGTTTAATTGATAAAATATATAATATAGTTTTATTACAGTTTTAACTTCTATAAGGACTTTAAATCAACGTGTTTAGGTTTCGGTAGGTGTGAAAATGATTCTAAATAAGCAAATTAGATAGTAGATAAAATTGTGAAAAAAATACAAAATGGTGCAAGTTTTATTACTTATTGTGAACCACTTTCATTCTAATTTAACTCTATTTGCTGTACAGAGTGCCATACGTGATCCGTTAGACAGCAATGAGGAGGAAAGTTATGTAGGCAGATTAGTGTGTACCTATACGCATCTATACGCATTACAACACTCTAAACATACACCAATGTAACGCTTTAGCCGTTATAGATGTTCACAGCGACTCTCTTGAAATGTAACCGTATAGTGGTGTAAACGAATTCCTTAATACAGCAATAAACGTTACTTTACTCTACTTACATGCTTAAATGGTGCCAGAAAATAATAGCTGCATAGCAGTGTTCCAATAGGACACCTTTCTACTATTAAACTGCCACTGTACAGACTATAGCTGTTTATTCAGCTGTAAGATCACGAGTGAACCTTAATAAGTGCACAATAATGCTTTAAGTTCACAATGTTACCAAATGTGAATAGCTAACCAGCAATTTGTGTTACTTGGGGGGGGGCACTCTTGTAGGGTCCAGAGAGGCCGGGGGGCACTCTTGTAGGGTCCAGAGAGGCCGGGGGGCACTCTTGTAGGGTCCAGAGAGGCCGGGGGGGCACTCTTGTAGGGTCCAGAGAGGCCGTATTCATGTAGGTATCTTATAAGCTAGTCTATATATATATATATATATTATAAAGAGGAAAGATTTTATTGTTTGTTTGCATTGAAAAGTCCCCGAAACTACTGGACCGATTTGAAAAATATTTTTACTATTAAATTCTAAACTGAATCCTACATTATCCCTGATGAACATAGGCTATATTTACTAAGAGAAAAAAATCAGGGATCCATATTAAAAAGGTGCGGAGTGCTAGTATACTCTTACAATAAAATGGAGGGAAATATTTTTATCGTTTATTTGAAAAATTCTTTATGCACAGTATTTTCAGACAGGAGTCCCAGTAAGCCGATGCCGAACAAAACCACGAAGACGGCGAATGACATCACGAAGTAGACATTTTCTTTTAGCACGCAGACTTCATAGTTTTCTTCATACATCTGTAAAAATGCCTACGTAAATTAAAAGTGTTTGATGGGTAAGGAAAGATTCCTTATTTTTCTTAAGACTAGCTGAAGAATGAATGGAAGAAAATATCATGGTTTTAGATTCGTGTAGGTAAATATCGACAGTTGCAGGGGGGGACTTTTAGTATTGTAGTATAGTTGCGTACGCGCATCATTACCAAATGTTCAGCAAGAGAGCGGGCAGCAAGGTGCCGGAGGGGGGCTGCACGGATTCGGTCCACAGCCTCCAGTGGATGGGTTACAGGGCTGGGAAGAGTATAAGCAGTAGCCGCCCCCATGTGGGCCGCCAACAAATCCCCCATAATACACAGTCATGATGAGATACCTAAAAAAAAAAGAAAAAAATATACAAAAATTTGTAGCAGCAGAGATGCCGGCGAGTGTCTGACGTGTTTTCAGACAATCTGTCAGTTCGAAGTTGTATTTTTATTTAAAACTGGATTTTTCTATTTTCTGGCTGCCAGGAATGCAATAAGTAGGTATATGAATGCCACAGATGACAGTGATCTGCACAAATGGCATATGGAGAGGTTCGTCAATCAACAATGTGTGAAAATGAAAAATGTACTATGGAAATATAATTAATAATAAAACGATTTCATGGCACAACACAAACACGGCACACGGCACAAATGTATGAAAAGATTTCATGTTAGATACTTAATTTCTGTTACGATTTATGCCCTTGTTTGTATCTCCCTGTTGTACCACCACAGGTTCTAGTTAGCACCTGAGTAGGTAATCGTTCTTTGATGTTTGTCCGAAAAACCAACAATCATAGTACTTAAATATTAATAGGCAATCATAGTTGGTACCTAATACAGTTACCTAAAAAAAATAAAGTTAAATACAGGCGAATAGCCTTCTACATGTTCGTGATAGCTTGTATTGGGCCTATATCTTGGCCATTTTGGTATAGATGCAACGTATGTCGGACATTTCTTTATACAATCTTGTTTCCTGCCAGTCTCTTCAAATTGCAATAGAACCTCGTTTCTTTTTTTCGGTTGATTGAAACGAATCCAGTGGTACCCGTTCATTTTACCGACAAACGTTTCAAAACTCTTCATTACAAAACCAACGTTTCGGAACCCTTTCGTTTCAAATCTCAACTTTCCGCAACTACATCACTACATAAATAATTCACTTGGCAAACATATTATTACAAAACTATTAATTTCATAACTCATCACATCATAAATAATTCATATTGCATAGTATTCATTACGTAAATGTTCAGTTCAAAACATATTATTTCAAAAACAATTCATATCATAACTATATCAATTCATAAACCAACACTTCGCTAACCAACGTTTCCCAAATGCAAAGTTTCGGTAACATATTTTACTAAAAAAAAGTACTTAATTTACGTGCTAATTTACTAGTACTAAGATGTGATATGCATGGTTTAATATTGAGGTAAAATAAAATAAATTGCACAATATTTCGAATCAACTAGTTTTTATTAATGTAGTGCCTATTCAAAAACATCACCACCACAAACGACACTGTCGGTTAGGTTAGGTTAGAACTGTGATCCGCCGAAGCGAAGCGAGCGTGCCGCGGCAGCGGCCGGCGAGTGCCAGAACCGAAATGCTGTTATTTTACTAGTTTAATGTAATTAACTTTAGAGGTCATTTAATAATTAACCATTACCTCTTAATATTTAGTAAGACAATAAAATGTATAGAATTTAAACTTACCTGTAAATTATTTGTCCAAGATTGAAATTACAGCCGTGCTGGATTACATTCTCAAAATTTTACTTCAAGCTTTCAAAATCTAATATGCAAACTTTTGGCTTGATTTCAATGTTATTTTCTGCTCCGTATTCCACGATAATTTCAAACATTGTATCGTACGTCTTTTTATACGTTACGTTTGTTTATTATTAAACTAGCGACCCGCCCCGGCTTCGCACGGGTTTAATACATATAAACCTTCCTCCTGAATCACTCTATCTATTAAAAAAAACCGCATCAAAATTCGTTGTGTAGTTTTAAAGATATAAGCAAACATACATACATACATACAGACGCGGGAAGCGGAAAGCGACTTTGCTTTATACTATGTAGTGATGATATATATGTTTGTAGAATAAACTATATGCGAAGTAAAATGTTGTGATGTTATACGTTTGCGTAATAAAATGTTTGCTAAATAAAATGAATCGAAGCGTTGAGTTATGAAACGATGCATTTGCGGAACGATACATTTTTGAAATAAATAGTATACGACCCGTTGAGTTGCGAAATTATACATTTGCGGAATGATATATTTGTGGAATTAATAGTGTATGAATCGTTGGTTTTGAAATGAAGATTTGCGTAACGTTTGTCGGTGAAACATTAGTGAACCGAATCCAGTACTTGAACCCAGTGCTGCATTCAAGCATCGAAATTATTTATTTGCTGGTTGGCTGAATACTCGGCAATTCGCAGGGCTTCGTAGAGAAGAGCTTAAAAATAAGAGCCAACATTACGAATGATCTAGCTAACTAGTTGACCGTACCTATGTAGTCCGATTGATAGCTATCAAGTAGTAGTTAGTACCTACACTACACTTAAGTAATACTTGAGTGTACCTCGAGGCATCTAGTTAAACAAAACTGATAAAAAATCTTCAAACTAAATGGCATAACACAACGCTCAATAAATAAAACCTATAACTAATTACAAACGAGTTTATACTACCCTATCTAATTGACAGTAGCTGGACCAAGTGTTCCAAGCAAACGGGACATATCAAAATTATCACTCACTTCACATTAAATTTCCTAGCAAAAAAGAAAAACGCTCAAAAAAAATCACAAACTCGTATAAAAACGCAATAAAAACCGAATTTCTACAAAATGCCTACGCAATACGGCTGCTACAGAGACTTCGCAATCGGCACTTTTTCCCGATGCCCCGGTGGCTGTGACAAACCCATGCCGCGATGCTGCATGCCATGTGTGCAAGGATGCTGCTGTCACCCCACTGGACCCTGCTACAACTGTCACGGGTTCTAATGGAACTCCTTTCTGTTCCGTAGTTCTGTAGTAAGTACGTCGTGCTCGTATGAATAAAACTGATGTAGTTCTCTGACTCGTCTTTAAATTTTTATTACATTTGGTTAGGGTTTGTCTAAGGTAGGTACTTACAAGCCCATGCCGCGATGCCGCATGTCATGTGTGCAATAGGTTACTGCTGTCACCCAACTGGACCCTGCTACAACTGTAACGGGTTCTAATGAGACTCCATGTTTGTCTTTCTGTTCTGTAGTTCTGTAGTAAGTAGGTACGTCGTGCTATGAATAAATTTGATGGTTAAGTTAGAGAACTAGGTAGTACTTTAGTTAACTTAACCGTCTTTAATTTTTCTTACATTTCAAATTTTAATAATAATTTGTTGCGATAATAATTATTGGTGTAGTAACTAGTTTCAAACATAAACCTTGTAAGGTCACAACAATATTGGATATTAAATATGGATAAGGTTGCCTTAGGTATGTACCTACTTACTAAGAAAGCTTTCCTAGAGCAAAGCAAAGCAATTTGTGAAACTTACCTTTACCCACCTACGAAGACGTTATATTTATTTTGGGAGGAGCTAAAATGCAGGTTTCCTTACGATGCTTTCCTTCACCATTTTGAGAGCATCCGCTCCGTCAATAATAATTCATCTTTGTTGCCTGGACGACTGACATTCAGGCAGTGTAACCATTATAGTTTGAAAAATAATGTACTTTTCCACTATTTCCACTGCAGAACCTAATACCTACCTGCTTACGTAGTTTAATGTACCACCTACTATAGGTAGGTAAGTATATACAAACGTTTTGAATTATAACGAATAATTATTATTAACCAGTTAGGTACCTAAATAAAATAACAATAGGTAATTCATGGAAATGCCCCGTCACTAACAACTATGAAATTTCCCAGAATGCGGGCACCCTCACAAAACGCCCAGCGAACCACGACTGATCAATTGGCGTGGTAACACGACATAATTTCAAACAAATACCTACCTACAAATAAATTGGTGGACATTCAACACCCACTCATCTCAACAAATCCCTAAACTTGCAATCGAGATGCACAAATATCTACCTAAAAAGTTTCAAGATTGAATTCAATAAGTCTACGACAGGAAGTATTTTATTAACAAACTAATGAAAACCCTCGCGACTCACGTGAAGTTATTTTCAAATAGATTTCAACCTCCGATGCACCTCCAAGGCTTGAATTTCGGGAATCCCTCAGAGCACCCCTATACACTTCACACCAAAACGAAAAAAAACCCTCCAAATTTCAAGTTTCTAAGACCTTTGGTTTAGGCTGTGCGTTGGTAGATCAGTCAGTTAGACAGTAACGCAAGAGTTTTATAACATTTAGTATGGAAATAAGCTTTTAAAAAGAAACATGCTAAATCCATTATAGTTGGTGGACGATGAAAGTACAAAGAGACAAAATATGATTTTATCACCAGGACATCGCACTTCCGGCAGCTATTTTATCAGATGGCGACGGCGCTACAAATTGAGCGCACTTCCTGTCTCCACACCTTGCCCTCTTCACGTGAAAGCTACGTAGACAGACACAGACATTCACTCGTAAGTAAACTTATTTGGAGAATGTAGATTTTGCGAAGTCTTGCTATTGCATGTAGTTAAATTAATCACTAGGTGCGCGTATATTAGACTTGGACAGACCCACTAAGCTGAATTTAGGAGAACTTTGCATGGTTAGCCTACTCGTAAATACCTAAACGCTATAGTTTTTCTATATCACGAAGGCGGTCTGGTCTTAAATTGTTGTAGCTCAGTACCTAACGTCCAAGCTGCAGTCACGCACACAAAAGCGCGTGTCTATACTCACCACAACTACAAGTACAGCTCACCCGCTTTCGTGAGATAGAACAACCTGTACTACAAATCCTATCCCTGGGTTTGGCAGCCTATCTAAATGTCTAGAAATAAAAGAATAAATTACAACACCATCAGTATATTCTAACAAAACCATGAAAAGATTTCTAAGGGCAGGGTCCAGGGCCATACCTCCAGCTGTAAGTGCCGAAGGGTTTACCACAGGGCCCGATGCATACTCCACAGCAGGGCCCGCAGAAGGGGGCAGGGTACATTACTCCAGCTGTCTGCCCGCAGCCAGGAACACCGCAGGAAGGAGGAGGACATTTAGCAGGACAACCAGCCAGGCACGGCATCTTGTTAATTTTTTGGTGTTTATTGATTTTCTATTTATCTAAAAATTTTTGCTGCTGATGTGAATTTTATTTGTATGATTAATGACAAATTGTCACGTCACGTGTCACTGAAAGAAAAACTTGCTCGCGGAAATAAGTTCAAGCAAAGGTGAAAACCTTTTTTGATTCCAAAGAAGAGTAGGCATAGAGAAGAAAGGTTGAATGAGAAATAACTAAAACCTTTTCCTCTTTACAAAAAGAAGGATAGAAATAAAAGATGCCAGGCGTGCTGTCATTTTTCTGTCACTGTTTGTGCGAACTATTTTTACACGTACTTTTCTACAAAATAATAAATTCCCAAAAATAATATTTTTACCGTATTGGAAACACTACATTCGTAAGTGCCTACCAGCATTTCTTTAAACTGAACTATTTATCAGAAATATAAGTACTTATCTACCTAGGTACTTCCTTCAATAGTGATTAGTGAGTAGTGACCCATCGCAGAGCCTGGCCACCTCATTGCGCCGAGGTGATGTGACCAGGAGCGTAGTCATCTTAATATTCATCATCATAATCACCATTCCACCAAGCATTCACAATTTTCCTTCCCCAGCTCATCATGCCTGTTCGGAACTGCTGTCTCGGCTGCCAAGGCCCCATGGCGGGTCCCTGTGGACCTCTTGCATACCGCACTGAGTGTTGTGGCAACTCTGTCGGTCCTTGCTGCGTCCACTCCTTCGGGTGCTGTTCGTCGCCGTGCGGGGATAAGGGGGTTTTACATGGGTAAGGACAGATTGTAAGATCTTATGCACACGAACGGCAGCCGATGTTTCACAAACTGCAGTTGTCTCTGTCGTTGGCAACTGCAGTTTGTGTGACAGAGTACAACTAAAAACAATAAACTCTTGTTGGTTTAGTTGTTCATACGAAGATGGGTGATTGTACTTGTAGTAGTGATGTGTACAGATACAGACACGCTCTTTTGTGTGCGTGGCTGATTCTGAGCACTCCCGAGTTTACGCAGTGTTTGTCTTCAGGGCTCGTGGTGGAGTAGCGGGCTCGTACTTCACCTGCGGAGATGGCTGTATCGGCGGTTGCACTAGCGGACTCTGCGCGTCCTGCTGCGGACCCGCGTGTGGATAGGTCCCGACCTGAACTCGTGTTTGGCCTTAATAAATTCTGTAAAAGTTTATTTGGTTTGTTTGAATGGATTTCGCGATAAATATGAAAATAGAATGCCCATCGGTTCGTTTCATGGTGCAAAACTGGACCCTATTGTTCAATGTACGTACAACAACGATACTCAGACCCTCACCCTGTCTTGTCAGACCCTCTACGACTGTCAGACCCTCTACGACTGTCAGACCCTCTACGACTGTCAGACCCTCTACGACTGTCAGACCCTCTACGACTGTCAGACCCTCTACGACTGTCAGACCCTCTACGACTGTCAGACCCTCTACGACTGTCAGACCCTCTACGACTGTCAGACCCTCTACGACTGTCAGACCCTCTACGACTGTCAGACCCTCTACGACTGTCAGACCCTCTACGACTGTCAGACCCTCTACGACTGTCAGACCCTCTACGACTGTCAGACCCTCTACGACTGTCAGACCCTCTACGACTGTCAGACCCTCTACGACTGTCAGACCCTCTACGACTGTCAGACCCTCTACGACTGTCAGACCCTCTACGACTGTCAGACCCTCTACGACTGTCAGACCCTCTACGACTGTCAGACCCTCTACGACTGTCAGACCCTCTACGACTGTCAGACCCTCTACGACTGTCAGACCCTCTACGACTGTCAGACCCTCTACGACTGTCAGACCCTCTACGACTGTCAGACCCTCTACGACTGTCAGACCCTCTACGACTGTCAGACCCTCTACGACTGTCAGACCCTCTACGACTGTCAGACCCTCTACGACTGTCAGACCCTCTACGACTGTCAGACCCTCTACGACTGTCAGACCCTCTACGACTGTCAGACCCTCTACGACTGTCAGACCCTCTACGACTGTCAGACCCTCCTTTCTATAGTTGCCAATTTCCTTCTCATATACGATAGCGAGAAAACAAAGTCAAAAATAATTTCGGACAACATTTTATTCTTATTATTACGTTCACGTACGGAGACAACCACGTGGCACAGAACCTGGTTCCCGCAGGTATAATCAGCCACAACCCGCGTCCAGGTGATAAGATTCACGGTTCCACAACACAATCTATCACAAGCAGTGCTTTAGCAGGGGACGCAGGGTCCACAGGGTCCGCAGGGTGGGCCGCAGGAAGGTGGCTGGCAACACGAAGGACCGCAGCAGGGCGGACCGCACGATGGTGGGCCGCAGCAGGGCGGACCACATGAAGGAGGGCCGCAGCAGGGTGGTCCACAAGATGGTGGTGGGCACGGTCCGCACGAAGGAGGCGGGCACGGTCCACATGATGGAGGTGGGCAAGGACCGCAGCAGGGCATGCACGGAGGCGGCTTGCAGAACGATGGACACGGGCAGTAACCCAAGCCGGGGCACGAACACGGTCCGCATGACGGTGGGCATGGCGGCGGACACGACGGCGGGCACGGACCGCAGCACGGTGGACCGCAAGACGGCGGAGGACAAGACGGCGGAGGGCAAGATGGAGGGCACGGACTGTAGCATGGTGGGCCGCAAGATGGTGGGCACGGTCCGCAAGGAGGCCCGCAGCACGACGGCGGCGGGCACGGTGATGGACACGACGGTGGAGGCCCACAGCACGGCATACAAGGACCGCACGGGCCGCAACACGGGCCGCAAGGGCCGCAGCAAGGGAAGCAAGGTCCACCACAACAAGCCATTTCCTAAAGCTCTTCAAAAGTACCACGTAGAGTCTTCAAAAATGAGGAAGTTCACTTGAAAATTTAGTTTTTATTTCAATTTCAAATTTTCCAAAAGTTGTTTTTATTTATTTTTATGTGTCCTGTATAAATTTTTTATGAAAAGTGATTAATGACATTCACAACTCAGAAGGTAAATTTTATTTTTAAATTCGGACCGTTTTCTTTTTAATCGTTTGGATGGACAGCGTTACCCTAAACGCAATAGGTTGACATTATAATGGAAAGGTTTAATATCCGTATATACACTCCTCTATTATAGGTTAGTAGGTTAAGTAGGTTTTAAATATGATCTGAATGATAGGCAAACGTATGGGCACGCGTGGAATCATGGCCGAACGTCCATTGATTTGTATCTGAAAAACCGGCAATCAGGCGACTTTAATCGATCGTCATCGATAAAAATCATCATATTATTTTCCCACTTAATGTGGAGTCGGCGTTACATGATGACAAACATGCTGTTCCTGTTCCTATCCTGTTTCTTTTTTTCTTTTGGGCATAATATGTAAGTTCATATCTATTACTTGATCAGATAGAGGACTCCTAACCATCGACTACATAGCCCAGAAGACACCGCATGCAAGGCGAACACTGTCATCCAAAACATCAGGCTTATACGGCCGATAAAAAATACCGCGCGTCAAACCTGCAGTAGTACCGACCACTTCCTTGACCCGTGCACATCTCGTCTGTTTATGCTACAAAACCATTACCACAAGCTCAAGTTACACTGGTTATTTTCCTTGTCGATAGTCAATAGTGTTGTACCACTACTCAATAATTGATGATCGATAAACCTACATAGTAGTAACAACAACAGTTGGACCTAACTAGTAAAACTACTTATTGCCAACTAGCTTCCGTCCGCGGCTTCGCTCGCGTTGTTCCTACATGGAAGTAACCTATTTGCTATTCGCATTTATAATATTATCGCTTTAGAATTAACAAATGTTGTCTTAAGTTCCCGTTCGCGTTCCCGATCCCGATCCCGATCCCGATCCCGATCCCGATCCCGATCTTGATCCCGATCCCGATCCCGATCCCGATCCCGATCCCGATCCCGATCCCGATCCCGATCCCGATCCCGATCCCGATCCCGATCCCGATCCCGTGTTTAAAACGGTGGAAACCAGTCGCATCGCATCGCATCGCGAGGAAACCAGTAGTTAGTATTGTTATAAGCGGCGATGGGCTTGCAACCTGTCACGTATGGACTGCTAACTACTGCAAAATGTGGGTATGTGCCGAATATAATATTTGGACGTGCCTCTGACTGCTATCGCCAACTCATGACAACACTTCCCATCCCTAGTGAATCACGTCATCTTGAATCGGCCAATCAGAATGCATTTTTTCCACTCCCCCCGTACCTCATACCTCACTGACTTGACAGAGTTGTTTGTTTGAAGAAATGAAGCCATTAGGCGTCTATTAGGCTATGTAGTCGATGCTCCTAACGCTATTATAGTTTTCCTACATCTGTTTCTACATGAGTGAGAACTAATTCCAACTTGCAACAAAGTAAACTAAATAGATAAGTGGCTAGACTGTGCCGCTAATCAAAACTGAGAATGCAATCCACTTTAGAAGCATTTTACCACTTACCCAGTACGACAAAATGTGATCACGCGCATGCGCAATGGAACTGTGCGAAATTGCACCGTTTAGTAACTTCCTGTGCGTTTCCACGTAGTAATGTTGCGTGTGCGTGTGCCTAAAGTAGCTACGCATCGTAGCACAAGGATAACTACTGAATCTACCGCCTAAGTACATAAGTTTCTTCGAGGCAGTGCTCAGCTCTAGTCAGGGCGCTACTCAGCAAATCGATAAACGATATACCTATCGTGACAAACTTCACATCGTTTCCGACACGATGAAACGACCGACATTTACTTTAGTCAATTCAAATCATCACTACATAGTATAAAGCAAAGTCGCTTTCCGCTTCCCGCGTCTGTATGTAATATGTATGTATGTATGTATGTATGTTTGCTTATATATTTAAAACTACACAACGGATTTTGATGCGGTTTTTTTTAATAGATAGAGTAATTCAGGAGGAAGGTTTATATGTATAATACATGCATAATATAGTAGAGAAACACTGATAATTTTAGAGGTTTCTAATGTGATGTCGTAAATAAACACATTTTTTTGCGCTTACATTGCAAATCCTGGCTGAACCCCACGAGATATATCAAAATAATGTACTACAGTATTGTATACCTTAAAAACGTCTACAAAAAAGTCCACGATGGTATTAGAAATGTCTTACGCACAGCGAAGCGGGCACGGGTCAGCTAGTATACTTATATTGGCTTGGCTGGCCTCACAGCTCAGTTGGTAGTAAATTATAGGATCACGACTGTAATCCCCAAGTACAGTATACATCCTCTCAGATCTTCAGGCGCTTAGATATTTTGAAGATATCTAGTGGGGGTAGTCAGAGGCACGTCCAAACATTTTATTTGGCACATGCCCACATTTTGCAGTAGTCAGCATTCCATACGTATAAGTATGTTTTTACAAAAAAAAACTATATAAGTATTATATCAGTTAGCTGGTTCCCATAGTACAAGCTTTGCTTAGTTTGGGGCTGGATGGCGCTGTGTGTAAAGTCTGCCAATATTTATTATTATTATAATTCTACTATGCTATGACAGACGACGTTAGGAAGAATGTATCGGAGCATTGTCGTATTATAAAAATCGTTTTGCGGTGTAGACGCGTAGGTATAGGTACTAAAGACGTAATAAAAAATCTCTGGTTAGGACCGACATGAACGTCCTCAGGAGCAAGAAAGCACCCGAAAAAAAATAATTTCATATTACATTTATTTTCTCTTAGCTGTTGGTTCGGCACTAATGCCTGTAATATTCGATAAATATTAATGAATAACTTATCCATATTATTAAGTTCAAAGTTCAAAGTTTTGTTATTGCTTTCATGTGTACATTAAGGTCTTAAATAAGTATGGTATCAACATTAGCCCTCGTAGGGCATTGCAAAAGATCACTTAGTCTATCACTACATAGTATAAAGCAAAGTCGCTTTCCGCTTCCCGCGTCTGTATTTAATATGTATATATGTATGTTTGCTTATATCTTTAAAACTACACAACGGATTTTGATGCGGTTTTTTTAATAGATAGAGTGATTCAGGAGGAAGGTTTATATGTATAATAACATGCTACCCGTGCGAAGCCGGGGCGGGTCGCTAGTATTCTATAAAATTATAAAATTAAACAAAATAAAATAAAATTCTAAAACTAAACAATATTACTTAATATTAGTTATCAAGGTACATAAACTACCTAAATTAATTATTTAAACTAACTTATTTTTGGGTTTTCACAAAAGTTCAATTGTACGTGATAATTATGCGGAACCCTAGCACTATCTATTCCCTTGACTACTCTGTTGTGCAATGGAACAGCGCAAGCCGTTTACCGACTTCCGGTGCGTTTCCATGGAAGAAGTCGCGTGTGCTTGCCATCTGTGACTGCAGCTCACCAGAGCGAGGACCCGAGGACACACTACGCGGCGCAGCGTGACTAAAATACAGGTGTTGTGAGCTAGGAACTTGGCCTGGCTTCGAACGAATGCAATTTAGTGATTTGTACACATCAATAAATATTGGCGGACTTTACACACAGCGCCATTTAGCCCCAAACTAAGCAAAGTTTGTACTATGGGAACAGCACACAATATGCAGAATAGTGGATACTTGCACCGCAGGTCGTAGGTTCTAAAACTAAGTACATTTTTTAAGGTTAATGGGGCCATGTTGGCTGAGTGTTACAAGAAACAGCCCTCAAAAAACCGGCCAAGTGCGAGTCGAACTCGCGCACGAAGGGTTCCGTACCATTATTTATAAAAAAATCACGTTTGTTGTGTAGGAGCCCCACTTAAATATTTATTTTATTCTGTATACTTATATAAAATTAATTATATTAGCCGTTTATATCAGCTAAGTCAATTATATACAGTTTTTTTATAAGTTTGATGGTTTCAAGATAATGCAGTTTTATCACATTTTCCGTCTTATCCGAGTAGATTCAGCCCATAGAAAAAATCAAACATTTCTCATAATATATCACCTTTACGCGGTTACGTTTACGTCTGCGCTCTTTTACGACGCGTTCTCCCTCGTCTTACGTCTTTTCTGTCTGCCTTGACCCTAATATAACTGCTAGGCAGTGCCGGATTAGCCATGTAGCAGGAAGCAGCAAATGCTAAGGGCCCCGCGCCTTGACGGGCACCGCGCCTGTGCCCAAAAAAAAACAAAATATCAAAATTTCAAACAAACTCAAAATTTGCCGAGGAAAATTCATACCGTATTTTGTAGATAATCATGCACCTAATATATGCCCCCTGTTCACATTTGCTACGGGCCCTGCGTCGGCTTTATTCGGCACTGCTGCTAGGTATAGGTAGGTACTGTAGGTAGGTACGTATTCCACGAAATGGAAGGCGCAATGTCTGATGGCCTCTACTTTGATTGTTCTAAGACTTCGTGGTTGTTGAAGGAAGTCGGCTATGAACGGGTGCAAAGCTGATACCAAAATATATTACAGAATGTCTTTGTATACTCGTTAACAGCATTTAAAATTAAAAAAAAAAGTCGCGCTGATTTGAAATCTTATAATTATCAGTGGTTCTCTAATATATTAAGCATCACTACATAGTATAAAGCAAAGTCGCTTTCCGCTTCCCGCGTCTGTATGTATGTATGTATGCTTATATCTTTAAAACTACACAAAGGATTTTGATGCGGTTTTTTTAATAGATAGAGTGATTCAGGAGGAAGGTTTATATGTATAATACATGCATAATATAGTAGAGAAACACTGATAATTTTAGAGGTTTCTAATGTGATGTTGTAAATAAACACATTTTTTGCGCTTACATTGCAAACGCTGGCTGAACCCCACGAGATATATCAAAATAATGTACTACAGTATTGTACACCTTAAAAACATCTACAAAAATTTACGCGATGGTATTATTATAGAAATGTCTTACGCATAGCGAAGCGGGCACAGGTCAGCTAGTGTTATTATACATATAAACCTTCCTCCTGAATCACTCTATCTAAACCGCATCAAAATCCGTTGTGTAGTTTTAAAGATATAAGCAAACATACATACAGACATACATACAGACGCGGGAAGCGGAAAGCGACTTTGCTTTAAACTATGTAGTGATTTAATTTGCATCTTACTCCGGCATTCAAGGCTGAACGATTTTTATTTTTTTATTTAACACAAATCCTACGTGTGGGCTGGGCTATTCACATTCTACCAGCACCGATGTCGATATTACATTCTACCACACTCAATGTCGGGTAAACTCCATGGTGGTGCATTTTAGTATGCAGGTCTCATCAGAGCCTCCTTCCCACGGCAAATGTTTATAGGAAACGTGATATGTGCCGCTATGTTTTTAAGGCGGAAAACCATAAACAAACCGCGACTGAAACCATCGACATTTTAATTGACTGGCCTCACAGCTTAGTTGGTAGTAACTCTGCCTTCTACGCTGTAGGTTGTGGGTTCGATACCCACCTAGGGCAAACATTTGAGTGATGAACATAGATGTTTGTTCTGCGTCTGGGTGTTACTATGTTAAGTATGTATTTACAAAAAAAAAGTATATTGGGGCTAGACACCCAGACACAGCACAAACATCTTTATTTATCACACAAATAGTTATCCTGAGTAGGGATCGAACCCACAACCTACAGCGCAGAAGGCAGAGCTACTACCAACTGAGCTGTGCGCCAGGAGTTCAGGTTTTTGAACATAGAATACTTAGAACAGTCAGGATTGGTCCAAATGTGTGTTATTCAGCTAGATTATTACCTACTAGACTCTATCTATCGTTCTCTAGTCTCCATAGTCTAGAAACTATAGTTTGGATGCTAAACCGGTAAAAATATGGTACAGCCATTCATTTTCGTGGTCAGCGTCATCTATTTCCCTATGTTGTTGTGGCCAACTTTTACTCCATACCGTTAACTATCGGAAATCCCACAAATTTTATAAATAAAAGTAACATTTTCCGAGCATTTCTGTTGATGTTTGCGAAGATGAATTCCCAGAACAGCGCTATAGAAATGCCAGCCCTGTGTGACGCGCGCCTCAACGTCACAAAACTACCGAAATAGCACGCAACTCGAGCACACGTATCAATATACTTATACTTAGTACCTACACTGTCGTCAGTCTGTTATTCTACCAATGATACACAAAAAAACCGAAAAATTACGCAAAACAAAATAATCGTTCACAGACATCGACAACACAGCCTATAGACTCCTCATGCAAGGCGAACACTGTCTGACAAGACATTAGGCTAAAGGGCTTAACACACAACAGCTATAATGTAAAGATGTACATTGTATCACGATACATCTCATTACATCATTCCATAGAAAACGTCAGGAGACCACACACGACAGCTATAATATACATTTTTACATCTTAAAATACAGAATGTGTATGTATATTTTCAGTCGTCAGGCCAGTCGTCATCATTCTGAATGTATTTTTGGGACCCGCATACATCAACGGTTTGACAGAATTGTTTGTTAGAAGAAATTAATCCATTAGGCGTCTATTGGGCTGTGTTGCCGATGCTCGCTGATGATGGAGACGCCATTTTGACGGCGGCGCCAGAGAGTAGCGTTCGAAATAAACCAGTAGGTAAGTATAATCGCATTTCCGAGAAGTTTCTATATTTGTTTATAAGCATCTCGTGTTATTTGCGTTGCCAGTTGCGCCCTTGAAATACTTGCTGTGTGGACTTATCTATCTTAATTTGTATCTGGACTAGCTTTTACTCGCGAATTCAAATAATTAACCGTTCGCGTTGATTCAGGAAATCGATTTTTGACGACTATATCGTAAAATATTAAAATTCCTGAAAATCTAATAAAAAATTGGGAAAAAATGTAGCCTATGTCCGTCTCAAGACTTTAAAGTATCTCTATGTGAAATATCATCACAATCGGCCCAGAGGTTTGGTCGTGATAACGTCACAGACAGACAGATAGTTACTTTCGTATTTATAATCTTCATAACTATAGATTTTGACACGGGTCTTTTTATCAGTGTCAGTCAGTCTTTGACAGTGTTTGTAACCAAACTCCTCCGAAACGTCTTGACCGATTGTTATAAAACTTTTTGTGCATATTCGGTAGGTTTGAGAATAAGTCGTAGGGTATTTTTAATACCTCTAGGTGATAAGAGTGGCGTAAATTTCGGGAAAACTTATAGCGCTTTTTTGTGTTTGATTATTGAAATTTGACAGGACAACGTCTGTCGGGATAGCTAAGTATTATATATATTTAGTAAATATAAATCGACTGTCTGCCCGTATGTCTGTCAGCTGTGAGTCACCAATTATGACTTGTGGTTTACATGGCATCCGCTGGTCTATAAAAACCACAACTCATAATTATCTCTATACTAGCTTTTACTCGCGACTTCGTCCGCGTAGATCCAGAAAAACGATTTTTAACGACTTTATTGTAAAACATTCAAATTCCTGAAAATATAATAAAAGCCTATGTAGCCTATGTGAAATTTCGTCTTAAGACTTTAAACTAATCTCTATGTGAAATTTCATCACAATCGGCCTAGAGGTTTGGCCGTGATAACGTCACAGACAGAGGCGGATTTACACATTTTACACATTTGCAGCCAGTTTGCCCCCCACCTAGATTATTTTTTTTGTGGTGAAATGTTGAATGGTGTGCGTGGACTCGATGGACCTAATTTTTTTAGTAATATTTTTTTTTAATTTCTGTAAGACATTTGGCAAAATCAAGTGATTGGCCAAGTTTAGCTAGAGATGCGTGAGGCATCTGTACTGCAGTAGGACGATGAAGGCTAAAATAAATAAGATGTTTGAAAAAAATTACAAAAATTTGCCGCTCCTAAAATCTGCCGCCCGAGGCTCCGGCCTACTCAGCCTGGTGGTAAGTCTGCTACTGGTCACAGACAGAGTTACTTCAGTTACTTGACAGAGTTACTACGCATTTATAATATTAGTATAGATTATACTAGTAACTTATATCTTAAAGATATCCGTTATGTATGAGGGCAGCATCAGTCATTAATAATAATTGAAGTTGAAGCTTAAATATTAATCGAAATTACGGTTAAAAACGTTTATGATCGACCCTATTGATCGGCTATCAAAAAAAGTTTTTAATTTAACATCTTCATTGTGTTTCGGAGTAAAGTGAGTTAAAAAACAAAGCCGCATATTCGCCGGTGGGTACCAGGAAAACATGGATTCTAGCGAGCGGCCGTATTGTGAAGGCGTTCCGCGAACGGCAGACGCACGCTTTCTTACGACACGGTGACAAACATTCTACATTTTGTCGGATACCTACTAGGACTGGGTAATATAGATTTTTCAGAGAATCGTATCTGAATCAGATATCCATTGTCAATATCGGATTTCAAACTTTAAATATCAATATAATATACATAGTTATTGTGAATATACGTGATTTATACGATATCGTATTGTAACACAAATCGATATTGTAGGTTTTACAAAACTATATTTGGAATGAATGCATATCTGCAGTAAAATGTATTGTCTATTACACCTAGAGTAGGTATTTAATGTTAGTACTTGTGCTTCTATGTCAGTTTTGGTAAAAAGAGACTAAAAACGAGTACTTACCTACAATAGATTCGTTCTAAAACTTTTAATAAAGCCAACTTCTAATACAAATATTTATTGTATGCGCTGTATGAAAAGTCCACCAATATTTATTTATTTGTGCCGCCCTACAAGACCATGTCAAAGTCAAGTTAAAGGATTTCAATAAAATCACAAGAATCATTTTGAAATGGCTTAGGAGCTAAGTGAAGCTACGCCTAATCTTTTAACTGATCCCTTCCCTAATGCTATGTAGAGCTTCAGTGCGGTGCCGTAAGAACAAGGTGAAGGCTCAAAGCTGAAGTGTGGTCACCCTAGTTATAGCGCATGTATCGTGAAATGGCACATACGGCCCCGCGGGCGTATTTGTACGGTTTTCCATTCGCTTCTCGGAAAACGAGAGTGCGCCGGCGCCGGCCGCTTTGAGACGATTTTAGGAAATGATGTCACCGTTCGGTTTATCCAGGAATTTGGGACACAGAATTACAGTAAAAATTTAATTAACGATAAACTTTTATAAACTTTATATAACCTTCCTTATACGGACTTGTTCGAATGTGAATTTTTAAATTCCTAAACTTTATTATATTTCTGAGTTCCTATTACCTGCTCACGAGGATAAAAACCTCACAAACTATAAATTGAATATAAATAAATTAGAAAATTGTAGGAGATAGATTTGCATATTACAATAATAGTTGGGTCAGGATTCAATGGTTGAACCGATGTGGATGAAACTTGAAACAAATATAGTACGTGACCTAGAAAACCTACTTTTTATAATTATATAATAATAAGCAACTATTCACTCGGTTAATAAATAGGTCCATAAGGGATAGTTAAACATTGATATAACGCAAAGTTACCTAGGTACGCTACGCACTAATCTAATGACTACTAAAAAATAATGTAAGTTTTTTCAGAAAACGCGTAAAACATAACATACAACATCTATTCTAATAATTAATAAACGGGTAACGGGCTAGACATAGACACGGCAATAAATTCTAATTATATCCAAGTATTTCCGAGTAATACTTTACCTACTAATATTATAAACGGTTCGATGTTTGATTGTTTTTAGGGTTCCGTACCCAAAGGGTAAAAACGGGACCCTACTACTAAGACTTCATTGTCCGTCTGTATGTCACAGGGCTGTATCTCATGAACCGCGATAGCTAGACAGTTCAAAATTTTCACAGATGATGTATTTCTGTTGCCGCTATAACAAAAAATAGAATAAAATAAATGTTTAAGTGGGGCTTCCATACAACAAACGTGTTATTTTTGCCGTTTTTTATAGATAATGGTACCTGGAACCCTTCGTGCGCGAGTTCGACTCGCATTTGGCCGGTTTTTTTTATATTACAAACAAGTGTTTTTATTACACAAAGTATCATAAATTTAATTAATTGTTTTAGTCAACGGGTAAATATGAAATCCTTCCATCTTACTAATATTATTAATCTGTAAGTTCGTGAGAATGTTTGGATGTTGTTACAAATGTAAAAGTTACTATGTTTGTTACCTCTTCCCGCCCATACTGCTGAACAGATTTCAGTTAAATTCGGCAAGAAAATAGATTGCATCATGGGGATGGACATAGCCAATTTTGTTTTAACGGACGAAGTCGCGAGCAAATACTAAGTAGTTTAATCATAAATATATATTTTTTATATCTTTTTCCTGTTATCATGGTATTTTTATTACAAAGGCCAATCCTCTACACAGTGACAGTTGATTTTTGCCGATTATTTGCGTACTACAGAAGCGGGTGCTTCGGGGTATCGCGAATCGTGATTAATTTAGACTGGCCTCACAGCTCAGTTGGTAATAACTCTGCCTTCTGCGCTGTAGGTTGTGGGTTCGATCCCCACCCAGGGCAAATATTTGTGTGATGAACATAGATGTTTGTTCTGTGTCTGGGTGTTACTATGTATAATAAGTATGTATGTACAAAAAAAAAGTATATAAGTATTCTATCAGTTATCTGGTTCCCATAGTACAAGCTTTGCTTAGTTTGGGGCTAGATGGCGCTGTGTGTAAAGTCCGCCAATATTTATTTTTTATTTTTTAATACAACATTCCTTTCTACTGGCTGGCACGAATCGCTATCGTATCGTCATCGTCTAACGTCAAAACTGACACTTATAATAAATACTAGCAATACCCGCGACTTCGTCAGCGCAGATTCAGGAAATTGATTTTTGATTTGATATCGTAATATTGAAATACCTGAAAAACTAAATATTTTTTGGAAGAAATTAATACAATAATTTTTTAGAATATAATTCGATTATACTTTATACCTGTATTTAATGATAATATTCGAAAAATTGTAAGATTCTTAGTAGGTACTAAAACATACTCGTGATTTTGGATGGGGGAGGAGGGGTAGCCTTAAACCTCACCACGTAGCGAGGGGGGTTAAAAATCGCAAAAAAAAAACATCACGTGATTAATGGACGGCAAATTAAAAGGGGCTGTATGTCGACGATTGCTCTTTTTCGAAACGAAAAAAGAAATACTTCTGAACAAGCCACATCTCCTATTTTTATAAATATATTACTTCAGGTTCCTACCTAGATTTCTATTAAGCTGAAAACATAATAGCAGAAACTTTTGACGATAAAGATATTATTTCAAAATGATACGTTTTAGAATTTATGATCGAAATATTTTATATACCTACTATTAAAATCAACTTGTGATTTATTGTTAAAGATAGGTAATATGTAGATCAAGATTTCTATTAGAATAGATTTTTGATAAGTAATTATACATAATTTATATCATTAATTTATTCGAAAAGCTAAGGCGGACCACGCGCCGACGTGTGTTTGTCGCCATTGCAGCGGTCGGTAGGATTATTTATCGAAGTGATTAAAGATGGGTACATCTTTATTCACATATACTATACATTATAAAATAGGAGATGTGGCTTGTTCAGAAGTATTTCTTTTTTCGTTTCGAAAGAGAGCAATCGTCGACATACAGGGCCTTAATGTGTAAGATTCGGTGCCAGCTTCCAGACCAAGAGATTACATTTTCATTCATAAACATTATTATTTAATTGTACCGTTTTCCCACAGTGCAGCGTTTATTGTTTTCCTGTTGGTATTATTGTCCCACAATAAAATTTTGGGTTTAACCAAAACAAGAAGGTTAAAAGTGGTTTTAACTAGAAATAGCGATTTTCTGTGACTAAACACATCACGTAAGGTATGGTAACTTCCTTAACTGACGAATAAAGAAGGGTTCCGTACCCAAAGGGTAAAAACGGGACCCTATTTACTAAGACTTCGCTGTCCGTCTTTCGGTCCATCTGTCTGTCACAGGGATGTATCTCATGAACCGTGATAGCTAGACAGTTGTTCACAGATGATGTATTTCTGTTGTCGCTATAACAACAAATACTAAAATAAGAATAAAATAAATATTTAAGTAATGTAGGACTAATAGTTCCTTCATGAAACTTAAAAAATGAATATCCTCCTGTGTATTTTTTTTTTGATATGTCGAAACATTTTCGTCGGTTTTTATTATAATATATATAAAATATATATATTTTTTTAAACGTAATTAATATGTACCTACGCCTACCACTTGGGAGCTAGTCAATCAGATGGCCGTATGGTATGTGGCATGTTGTACATAATATAACCAGTGATCGGAACAGGAAGAGATCAATTACCAAATTAAAAAAAAATACCTAGTTTATAAAAATAAAGACTTCTTTAGAACTATTTTTTCAAGGACAATAATGTCTGATTTCCCAAAAAACGTAGACCGACATAGCAGTTACAATATATCAAAGATTTAGTAAACATTCTGTAATGTGTTATGTATTAATGTTATTTATTTCTGTAAATAAATATGGTATATTTATGAGGTAACTCTAATGTTGCATTGTTTCCTGAAATAGCGGGAAATACTATTATACTTACCTCTGTTGAGCTGTCATAGGTACCTACTTTCATAATATATGTGAAAGATATCGGGTTATTGTTTTCAAATTGCGTTAAATTATTAGATAGCAGAATCAATTGTTTTGGTGACTATACCAAAAGTTATGTTTTGGTATTCGTTGGGATTTGTACTTTATTTAATTAAATACTAGCAGAACCGCGACAGTCGTCCTGTCCAAATTTCAATAATCGCATAATAAACGCTGCTATGACGACTGATGTCAACCAGCACCATCTATAACAAAATCATCCCGGTAGACTAACCCTCATATTCAAGAACGACACTATGAGAATACGCACCCACAGTGGACGAAATCTTTTTTCATAAAAATCACTTTATGTGTTGTGCGACACTGCATAGTGTGGACTAGAGGCACATTGTCGTGTGCCTCTAGCCAAAGTTGAGCTCTAAAGGCACACGGTAGTGTGCGCCATAGTGCCGCTCAACACATAAAGTGATTTTTATGAAAAAAGATTTCGTCCTCTGTGGGTGCGTGTTCTCATAGTGTCGTTCTTGAATACGAGGGTTAGCCACTTTAATAATACTAGGTAGGTAATCATTGTAATAAAGAGCCGAGCTTATAGTTATTTAGGTAACATAACTAGTTTAATAATAATGAGTGAAGTGTTTGAAAAGATTTATTTATAATAATAATATAAATAGAAATACGGTTAATTACCAGGGTACCTGTATTAATGACGTAAGTAGCCTTATTTCTATGAAAAATGGATAACAACCACGATAGTTTACATTTTTCTGACGTAATCAGCTGTATCACTACATAGTATAAAGCAAAGTCGCTTTCCGCTTCCCGCGTCTGTATATATGTAATATGTATGTATGTATGTATGTATGTTTGCTTATATCTTTAAAACTACACAACGGATTTTGATGCGGTTTTTTTTAATAAACAAAGTGATTCAAGAGGAAGGTTTATATGTATAATACATGCATAATATAGTAGAGAAACACTGATAATTTTAGAGGTTTCTAATGTGATGTCGTAAATAAACACATTTTTTTGCGCTTACATTGCAAATGCTGGCTGAACCCCTCGAGATATATCAAAATAATGTACTACAGTATTGTATACCTTAAAAACGTCTACAAAAAAGTCCACGATGGTATTAGAAATGTCTTACGCACAGCGAAGCGGGCACGGGTCAGCTAGTTTCTATATAAAACTAGCTGTCCTGACAGACGTTGTCCTGTCAAATTAATTTTTTTCCCATATGAACCTTCTCTTGATATTATCGAATATTTCAACAAAAAAAAAAAGAATTTAGCGAAATCGGTTCAGTTGCTCTCGAGATTTGCGCTTAGCAATACATTCAGCGATTCATTTTTATATTATAGATGACTAGCAGACCCGCGGCACACATTTTCATGTCAAAATTTCAGTAATCGCATAGAGTAACGCACGTTGCTATGACGACTGTGGTCAGAATTTTTACACATCAGCGACATCTATACCAATATCATCCTTTATGTGTTTTTTATCATTTTGGGGATGTTTTTCGTATTATAAAGTAGTCTATCTTTTATTCGGGCATTATACCTATCTACATCTTCAGCAAATTTCATCTTAATCCGTTTTGTCGTTCAGGCCTGATTGAGGCACAAACATATAAAATCACAAACTTTCGCATTTATAATATTACTAGCTGCTCGCCCCGGCTTCGTGGTACCTGGATAAAAAGTAGCCTATGTGTTATTACTAAAAAAATTAAATCACTGTAAAGTTTCATTTTAATCCGTTCAGTAGTTTTTGCGTGACACACACACACCCACTCACTCACAAACTTTTGCATTTATAATACTAGTAGGATAAGGATTAACAACCTCGATAAATTTAATTTTTATTTTAGCTATAATATTTTCATAGTCGTAAAACAAAACAATCTAATTAACCCACACTTCAGATTAGTTTACCCACATACAACAAAATACGTAGGTATACGTTATGAGTTTCCTGCGCTGAATACAAAACAGTTAAGTAAAGCATTTTCCCACGTCAATTAAGGTCTGGTTTCTCAAAAAACGTAGGCCGACATAGCAGCGATGTTCATAGATGTAGAGTATGTCTAATCTTAAACTGAATGCCCCTCCACAAGCGATAGTTTCAATGTGAGACAGGTAATTACATATGACAACACTTTACTTGTGTGTGTAGCTCGATGAATGACCAATGACAACATAGAATTCATATTTGTTGCGACTATAGAATATTTTAGTTCAGTGTAGTCATAGTCACCCCTAGAGGCGCTGTGCTTGATCCATACAATTAGCTAACGATACTCGATAGCGAATGTAGTTTGGAAATTTTATAATAAACTAGCTGTACCCCGCGGTTTCACTCGCGTATAACTTGAAGAAATAAGAACTTTTTAGCGTATTGCCTATAGCAGACTCGCTACTCGACACTATAGAGTAACGCACGTTGCTATGAAGACTTATGTCAGATTTTGCACACCAGATCCATCTATACATCATTTTGGGAATGTTTTTCTTATTTTAAAGTAGTCTATGATTTATTCGAGCATTATACCTACATCTACAGCAAATTTCATTGCCTGATTGAGGCATAAACATACGAACAAACTCGCAAACTTTCGCATTTATAATATTAGTAGGAAGTAGGACTAACTGGATTTTATTTCTTACAAAAAATCCATTGATGCACGCTGGGATTCGAACCCACGACCTTAAAATTAAAGTACCTCCTACTCGACCAACACCGCTTAATACACTTTTATTTATTTAGCTATTTCTAAAAAAACAAATTGACCATTTTATAAAAAAATGAAACATTTTTATTGGGTCAACCCTAAGGTAATTTAACACTGGTAGACGTCATCGCCCGCTGTGCACTTGAAACGTGCCGTTGAGTCAAAGCAGTTAAGCTCATATTTCCTTGCGTCGTTTGACATCTAGAAAGTTTAGGTAAATAAAGCGTAGGTATTTGTCGTTCTGCGGGGAAGTGATGTATCTGTTTCGTAGTAACATTATTAGTAATCCGCAGCGATGTCAGCACGGCGCGTATCGCGATTTCGCGCCAAAACTTGGGATAATCACGCCCATTATAGAGTTTATTTTTATTTATAGAGCGCCTTAAGGGGGGCTCCCATACAACAAACGTGATTTTTGCATTCTAGCGCCATCTAGTTTCATTTGATGTTACTGCGTTATTATAGGTACTTTTCGCGGTCTCATGCGACCGCTCGGGGTTTGAGAGGTAAACCAATGATGAAAGATGTTTGCAATTCCGCTGGCAGGTGGCGCTATTTTACCACTATCGGTAAAGTATGTCGTAAATAGGTGGTAGGTACTTTACTATAAAGTAAAAAAAAGTTTAAAATTGAATTATTGAATTCATGTAGTTAGGTTAGGTTAGGTATATATTATTAATTTCGAGTTCGAATACCGGCCGCCGTGCATCAATGGATTCGATGCACGGCCGATTGTTCGAAAAATGTACCTACTCCATCAGCAATATCCGGAACTTGTGCAGAATTTTCTATTATTATTTATTATGTACAAAAAACCTGTATAAACTTAACAAAACAAAAATAATCGTCGCGACAGTATACTGTTCAAAGCAAAATAGAAAGACGAAACGAAAATAATTGGCTTGCTTTCTATGAGAGAGAGAAAGACAGACAGAGAAACATGTGCATGTGCACGCCGCACGGCTTACTACACTATAGCAAAAGGTGTCGTGACTCGTGACAACTTTTCGTCCGATTTTTTTCCGTCTAGCCTCCTACGCAACGCGCTTTAAGGAACTTCGTTCCAAAAATGATTTTTTTTGGATTGATTGTAGCAATCACACTTCGTACAAACTCTGAGGTCTACAGCGAATTCTTCTAGACTGGAGTACAATTTGTACATTTCCATAGATTTGTAACTGCATTTTAACCCTTAAACACGGTGGGTCCGGCTGCGCAGTATCACACAAAAATTGTATGGCGCTCGCGCTCGGACGCCTTTTCATTCTCGGACCGATTCTCGAACGTTCGCGACCGGCCGCACTGCGCGCTTGACGCCTAGCTGCTAGGCCGGTCGCGAACGTTCGAGAATGTTCGTTTTACGAAGCTACTCGCTAGGTGACTCGCCTCTAGGCGCTAAGCAAGCCGCCTGCCTGTGCGTTCGCGACCTTATATACAAAAATAATCCTTATAGCATGATTCAGTATTCACGCGTGATGGCTTATTATTAGCGTATTTCATGTATAACTTTGGTGTTTCTATACCGATTTCTATGATTCTTTTTTATGGAATAGTTAATATTGTAAACTTTTTTAATTAGGGATGACTGGGAGTGTTATAAACGTAAGAGTAGACAAATATAATCAGAAAGCTTCGAACTGCTAAGCTATCGGGAGTTACACGTGTTATTGTGAGTCAACCATAAAAGATAAACATATGCTGTCGTGGGATATTTTTTATATAATTTTAAGGAGAACATTTCCGTCATACATGATTTCTGTGTAGCTTTAACCATTAAGGTTGCACACGCGACGGAAGCTTAAGAAATGCAGTAACTACTCCCGTTTTCCCAACATTTCCCTTCACTGCTCTGCTCCTATTGATTGTAGCGTGATGAAAAGTATACTATAACCAGCTCAGGAGTATAAACAATAATTGTACCAAGTTTCATTAAAATCCGTCCAGTAGTTTTTGTTTCTATAACGGTTATACAGACAGACAGACAGACAGACAGACAGACAGACAGACAGACAGACAGACAGACAGACAGACAGACAAAAAATTTACTGATTGCATTTTTGG
Organism: Hydriomena furcata; assembly: GCA_912999785.1. Lineage (NCBI taxonomy): Eukaryota > Metazoa > Arthropoda > Insecta > Lepidoptera > Geometridae > Hydriomena > Hydriomena furcata. The sequence goes on along the minus strand of OU538822.1, from coordinate 11,375,690 downwards.
CATCAGTATCGATCCCTAATCATCCCCTGATAGTTATTTTGGAAATATATTTCATGTACAGAATTGACCTCTCTACAGATTTATTATAAGTATAGATAAAAATAAATAGGATCATGACTGTAATCCCTGAATACGGTAGATATCCTCTCAGATCTTTAGACGCTAGATCCTTTGAAGATGTCTAATGGGGGTAGTCAGAGGCACGTCCAAACTTTATATTTGGCACATGCCCACATTTTGCAGTAGTTAGCATTCCATACGTGACAGGTTGCAAGCCCATCATCGCTTATAAGAACACTAACTGGTTTCCTCACGATGTTTTCCTTCACCGTTTGTCAATTTTCGAACAGAAAAATCCATTGATGCACGCCAGGATTCGAACCCACGACCTTCAGATTGAAAGTCGAGGTACATCCCACTCGGCCAACACGACCTATTTTATAATAGGGCCACTTTATTACGGTCGGCTATAAACGGTGGCCGGATTATAAGAAAAGCACTCAATCTGCAAATAACTAAATTACGACACACATTACCTACTAGGTAGGTAGTAGGTACGCAGCAGAAAACCGGACGCTCAATGGATTCCCATTACGCACCTCTTGAGGTAAATCCATTCAAGAATTTGGAGGTAAAGTAAAGATCTGTTGGCTGGTATTTCTGTGACTTTGCTCTGTTGAAGTGTATGCCAAAGATGTTGGTGTCGTAAGAGCTAGACTTCACTCTACGTGAATGATGTTATGCTACTACAACAGTGTTCCGCAAACATTTTGTGTCCAAGGTTTAGGAAAATTATTTTTTTTAGGTACACCACAAAATAAAAATCAGTTTTTAAGTAATATTAATCAACATTTATTATTAATCAACGAAATAATATTTTTTATTAATCAACAAAACTAAACTTTAAATTGCAGAAAAGGTATCTAATGCGAAACATGAGCGTATGGATCGCAACACGTCACGTGTTGCGATCCATACCTTGTTGTCTGGTTTAGATTTTTATAATGACAACTAACTAACTAGGTAGGTAAGTCAATTTATAGTTTTAGGCCTGTGCCTATTTTTAGTTAGAATCAAAAGTAGAGTCAAGTTTGATAGATAGTGAGATGAAAATAATGTACGTCTGATGAGTGTTAGGTACCTAAAAGAAGCCACGGTGTGAATTGACAAACAGTATTTCTAAATATTTCAAAAGGGATTTCTAAAAATAAATGGTAAAATGAAAATTGTGACTTTTAAAGAGCTTTAGTTTAGAAAGAAAGAAAGTCCATTTAAAATCGTCTTCAATAATTTTTTTTAATAAAAATGTGACTGAAGTGACCATAACCGGGGCTCTTGCCCTATATAAATAGTTGAAATGTTAAAGAAAATTTTATTACCTCAGTTTATTTACTAAGTATATAGTACTACTGAATTACATTGTAACATTTCAATAAGCATTTAAAAAGCGGGTAATTTAAAAGGTTCTTAATTCCCTCGTTAATTCGTTCCAAGCAACACAATTTGTCCATGGTCTGTGTTGCCGCCCGGAGCAAAGGAGTAAGAATAGAGAACATGGGAAGAGGAACAGGTATGAACTGCATAATAATTCATTCATACTTTGTATTGACTAACTCACAAATAGCTCAGTTGGTAGTAACTCTGCCTTCTTCGCTGTGGATTGTGTGATCAATTGTTACCCAGGATTAACATTTGTGTGATGAACATGGATGTTTGTTCTGTGTCTGGGTATTATTATATTAAGTAAGTATTAAAAAAAAAGTATATAAGTATTCTATTAGTGATTTGGTTCCCATATTACAAGCTAGACTTAGTTTTGGCTGTATCTCATGAACCGTGATAGCTAGAAAATTTCACAGATGATGTATTTCTGTTGCCGCTATAACAACAAATACTAAAAATAGAATAAAATAAATATTTATGTGCGGCTCCCATACAACAAACGTGATTTTTTATAATATTAATAATAACGTTTATTTTTAGGTGATGTTGAATTGGTGGAAATTCTGTTGTGTCCACACAAAACCTAAAATTCAAAACTGTCATTTTGAGGTTACTTTAATGTAAAGGAATAAGAGAGATCGTTTTTAGGAATTTTAAATTTTAGCGTGGACACAACCGAATCGCCACCATTACCTACAATTAATTTAATTAATTAATTTAATTTAATACATCATTATGTCAATAATTGTCAATCCTATTACTCGTAAATATTTAACTGTACTTAATATATTTACACGATAGAGTGTGTATCGCAGTTGCTGATTCGAGTCGCAACGCACACACTAGCGTTACGGATACTTACTGTTTTAATATACTTAATAAAGTGTTTTTTTTAATAATTCTTGTAATTTTTTTTGTGTTCTCATCAATACTAATATAAGAAATGCAAATGTAACTCTGTCTTTCTGTCTGTGATCACGTCCAACCCGCTGGGCCGATTGTGATGAAATTTCATATAGAGATAGTTTAAAGTCTTTGGACAGACATAGAATACTTTTTTCCCAAAATTTTCGTTAGATTTTTCGGAATTTGAATGTTTTACGATAAAGTCTCCAAAATTAAATATCGATTACATAAATCTACGCGAACGTCGTGAGTAAAAGCTAGTATTCTACAAGTGGCCAAAGCCGGGACTCTAGCCCTACTTACTAAGCTAAACTTCCCACTCGCCTTCCAAACTTGTATTTCTGCTAGATCAGTTGGCGTGTAATTGCGATTTTAAGCTTGTTACAAAGGGCCGTACTACAGTCTCTAAAGTAAGACTAAAGCAGTATTGCTCGCGGTGCGAAAGTGACAACGCCGTACGTGTTCGTATAGCGTTGTCATTTTCGCTCTTTAGGTGATGCTTGAAATTTTATTATTTTGTATGGGCTGAGAAAAGTGATGAAAACCGCATTATCTTGAAAACTATCAAACTTAAAAAGAAACTGTCTTTCAATTATATAGCTAGTATGATTATCTAACGAATTATATAAAAATTAACTCTTTAGCTATTTATAGTTTTGAGTAAAAACGAAATAACTGTTTTGGAAGAGCCAAATTTGGAAAATAAATCTATCGAGAAAAGTTTCAGCAATCGTGTTTGTGTCTATAATTAATCTAGATTAAATCCTTAAGTTATCTTTGTCATAAAAAAACAAAACTGTATATTTTGCGCTTATGAGAAAAAATGATTCTGCATTCATCAAAAATTTTAATTAGGTACTCGTCTTAAAGTAATACTGCTTTAGTATTACTTTAGAGATTGTAGTACGGCCCCAGGTCTCCGTTTCCCCGAACACTACCTATAATCACCATCGCACTGAGGCACCGACATTACCACGAAGTCTGTAATTATACCTTCATTACTGCAATACTCAGAACTGTGATATGTTTTAAGGATGTAAAAACCACGTAAAAACGAATTCACTCGAGCGAATAACAAGTTACCTACTTAATTATATTGTCATGGCGCTGGCGCTTATGCCCAGGGGAAGTGTTTATCTAACCTACTACATTGATACACAGTCTAGGTAGATACAGGGCCGGACCACAAGCACAATAGTTATATCGGAATTATATTACTCACATAGAGAAAACGAAGAACAAGATCGAGAAATTTGGCAAACTCTGGAGGAGGCCTTCACCCAAAAAGGGGTCAACAACGACGTTTCATAAATTATAACCTCTTAATAAATAATTCAAATAAATTCAAATATTAAATGTAAAAAAAAATAATGTAAAATTAATAATTAAATATATAAATTGCATGTAATGTTTAGTTTAGTGAGGAAATAAATATTACTCACATAACTATAGATTTCGACATCGGTCATTATCACGTGATTACCTTTAATTTATATAAACATGGGCATTTCTATTTTTGAAGACCAAGTGAGGGTAGTTTCTTCAACTGCCTTCGCTTCTCGACGGTAGCTCCGAGTAGTCTGTCCGCGACCATGGCGATGGCGTAACATAGTCTAAACGTCGGGAAAATAAATTAAAGGTAATTAATAAATACCCGTGTAAAAATCTATAGTTATGTCTAATAATCACGATAGTTTGAAAAATTATATTCCTCACGAAGTAATTATTACGAGTTTGTATTGCGTTGTCACTTTTGCACAGTAATATTGTTTTGATATTACTTTAGGATCTTGTGGTAGCTTCGCGTTTAAGGTAGGTACAAGATAATTGAATTAGTTTTAAAGGGTGCTGTAGGGTGACAAAGTCTTTGGAAGACGAGCAAAAATATTGTATTTAGCAACAGAAACAGAGTGGGTGTATCATAGGGTGTAAACAAAACAAAGTTTGATGTAGGGTTAAAGACCCGGTTGTGGTGCCTACCCCGGTTTTGGTCATTTTCAATTTTGACAGTTTATTTATATATTTATTTGGATCTACAACATTGAAACACAACAATACATAATTAAAAATAAATATGGCAAAACGTGTCAAGTGTTACAATAATTATAGGAGACAGACAGCGTGTAATAAGATTTAGAGCGATCTATAGAGATTAATTAAACAAACTTGTTTAAAATTCTTTGTCTATGGTCCGTTTTGATTAGTGACAGTTGTGATGCGTTATACCTCTAGACTTGATTGATCACAACTAAATATTTCCCGTTTTGTCTATTTAAAAATAAATAATTAATAAATACATATCGCCTGTTATAAAACCTTTGCTTAACCAAAGAGATAGATGAATACTCTATTCTATGTTGTCTAAAAATCGTCGTTTTATTATTTTTTTCAATATAAACTGTTTATTTGAAAATTAAAATATTGTTTAAAGGCCCTACTTAAGATTGATCTAAGTTACTGAAAACAATTTGGCTCATATTCTTCACAGAATAATTGGGGTTTAAATCTATATTATAAATGCGAAAGTCTGTCTCTCTGTGACGTTATCATAGACAAACCGCTGGGCCGATTTTTATGAAAATTCATATAGAGATAGCTTAAAGTCTTGGGACGGACATATAGATTACTTTTTTATTTCAAAATATTCTTTTTATTTTCCGGAATTTTAATGTTTTTGAGCGATAGTCTTCAAAAATCGTTTTTCTGTACGCGGACGGAGTCGTTGGTAAAAGCTAGTTAATCATAAAGTACAAAAATACTTAGGTACTTAAATTATAAATTATCGGTATGATTTTTAGCATGAAGATAGATAGTGTCATATTAAAAACACAAAAAACCGGCTAAATGCGAGTCGGCTCCCGCACGTAAGGTTCCGTACAATTATCTATAAAAACGGTAATAAAAACACGATTGTTGTATGGTAAAAGCCCCATTTAAACGTTTTTTTATTCTGTTTTTAGTATATTGTTATAGCGTCAACAGAAATTCATAATCTGTCAATAACTGTCTAGCTATCACGGTTCATAAGATACAGCCCTGTGACAGACAGACGGTCCCGTTTTTACCATTTGGGCACAGAACCCTAAAAAACGGTCCACATGAGAATCCCGTTTTTTTAAGCCGGTTAATAATAGCAGAATGTTGTCTCCGTCAGTTGCATAGGTAGTAATTAACTTGTGCCGCTTCTAAGAGACTATTGCTAGATCCGAGAAAGCACGCACTCGCAAGAGGCATTACTTAGAAACACCAAGCAATTAATAAGTTTCCATCTAGTCGTGCTAGAGAGTTTTCTAAGTACTATTGCGTTTTGTAACTGAACGCTTTTTTTTCCTTATACAGAGTGTAGACTGCTAACTACTGCAAAATGTGGGTGTTGTGCTGAACGTAATGCTAGGAAGTGCATCAGACTACCCCCTTTAGACATCTGCAAGGATCTAAGCGCTTGGAGATCTGAGAGGATGTCTACCGTACATGGGGATTACAGTCGTGATCCAATTTCATTTCATTTTTCATTAAGACTGCTAACAAAATATGGGCAATGGGCATGTACCAAAAGTAATGTTTGGACGTGCTTCTGACTGATCCCTTTAGACATATTCAAGGATCTAAGCGCTTGGAGATCTGAGAGGATGTCTACCATACTTGGGGATTATAGTCGTGATCCTATTTATTTTCAAAGTACCTTTTGTTTAGTAAAACTAATTAAATGGGAGCCCCATTTAATTATTTATTTTATTTTGTTTTTTGTATTTGGTGTTGTATCAACAACAGAAGTACATCATCATCTGTGAAAATTTCAACTGTCTAGGTTACACGGTTCATGAGATATAGCAATGTGACAGACAGACGGACAGCGAAGTCTTAGTAATAGGGTCCCGTTTTAGGCCTTTGGGTACGAAACCCTAAAAATGACATACATATTAGGTATAGGTACTCCTAATGAAAGAAAAACAGGAGCTCTCTGTTCATACCTATAATTTCAATGACAAATGCAGTGGCTTTTTACATTATTGGAAGCCATTACATGGTGCGCATGACGAAGAGTTCTCGGTAAAAACCGCAACCTTTTGCATTTCGACTTTAAGGCGCTCCCAGTCGACGATTATTTTTGTTCGAAACGAAAAAAGAAATACTTGTGAACAAGCCACATCTCCTATTTTATAATGTATAGTATATGTGAATAAAGATGTACCCATCTTTAATCACTTCGATAAATAATCCTACCGACCGCTGCAATGGCGACAAACACACGTCGGCGCGTGGTCCGCCTTAGCTTTTCGAATAAATTAATGATATAAATTATAAATTATGTATAATTACTTATCAAAAATCTATTCTAATAGAAATCTTGATCTACATATTACCTATCTTTAACAATAAATCACAAGTTGATTTTAATAGTAGGTATATAAAATATTTCGATCATAAATTCTAAAACGTATCATTTTGAAATAATATCTTTATCGTGAAAAGTTTCTGCTATTATGTTTTCAGCTTAATAGAAATCTAGGTAGGAACCTGAAGTAATATACTTATAAAAATAGGAGATGTGGCTTGTTCAGAAGTATTTCTTTTTTCGTTTCGAAAAAGAGCAATCGTTGACTGGTAGCCCCTTAACCCTCGTATTCAAGACACTATGAGAACACGCACCCACAGTGGACGAAATCTTTTTTCATAAAAATCACTTTATGTGTTGTGAGCACTCGCACTTGGCCGGTTTTTAATATGGCCGTTTTATATTTATTTATATTTATTCTCATTATTAATTTGGGGGCACGGCAGTGCCCCCGCCAAGTCGAGCGCGAAGCAAACACTGCCGTACCATCCTTTACTGGAACCATTTCGCCGCATTTTCAGGCCCCTATTTGAGAACCTCTGGATAAGACCAGAACGCTGAAATTTTCGTCATCCAGTAAGCCATAATCACATAAATTAAAATCCAAAATTTCAAGTCTGTAGCTCATTTAGTTACGAAGTTAAGCGAAAGCAAAGTTTCGCATTTTAGACAGACACTCACTCACTCACTCACTCACTCACTCACTCACTCACTCACTCACTCACTCACTCACTCACTCACTCACTCACTCATGATCATCAGAATAGAACTAGTACTTCCCATAAACTCAGAGAGCTGAAATTTGGTACAGAGTTAGGGTTTAATGGCCACATAAAGGGAAAACCATAAAAACTAGGATAATCGAAGATCTGGAGTACCTGGTGACCCTGATAAGAAAACACAAGAGCCTAACCAAACTATTAGAGATCGACATACCGCCTTTACAAAAAATATTTAACTACTTTGATACTTTGATACCGATTTGAAAAATTCTTTCACCATTAGAATCCTACATTATCCCTGATGAACATAGGCTATAGTATATTTTCAAAAATATTAGGGATCCGTATGAAAACATCGATAATGTAATCCAAAGTGTGAAAAAATTAAAAAAAAAACCTTATATTGCGTTTGCTGCGGAAATTATTGACAATAGAGCAAAGTAATGTACTACAGTTTTAAAGAGGACATCAATATCTACAAAAAAGTATGCAATACTATATGTCTAACTATTAGGGATCCGTATGAAAACTTCGATAATGTAACCCAACGTGTAAAAAAACCAAAAAAATCCTTATATCGCGTACGCTGCTGAAATTGTTGACAATAGAGCAAAGTGATGTACTACAGTTTTAAAGAAGACATCAATATTTACAAAAAAGTATGCAATACCATATGTCTCACTATTAGGGATCCGTATGAAAACTTCGATAATGTAACCCAACGTGTGAAAAAAATCCGCGTACTCTGCGGAAATTGTTAACAATAGAGCAAAGTGATGTACTACAGTTTTAAAGAGAACATCAATATCTACAAAACAAGTCTGCGATACTAAAAGTTTTATTAGGGATCCTTAAGAAAAATTCGATAATGTAACCCAAGGTGTAAAAAAAATACCTATAATATCATTTTACATCCGTGCGATGCCGGGGCGGACTGCTAGTACGCAATAAAATTAAAGGAAAACTCTGGATAAGACTAGACTGGCTTTTATATTTACTTATACTTACAAGTTTACAAGAAGAAATAGTCGAACGATTAACTTTATTCTACTCGATCATTACACAAATTAAATAAACTAAAATATTAATTTCGCTCAAAATTTTATCAAAATATAATGCATTGGACTAAGAGTGGCGGTGATACCCGCACACGTCGCTAGATGGCGCTGACTGTATTTTAAACGCGCTTACGATTTGTTTTTATAATAAAAAAACTACTCATAAAAAGAAAAAAAACTATCAAATAAGAAAATATAATAAAATAAATCAATAAGCCCACGTTTCTACAAAAAGAAGTGAAATCCCACCAAAAACATTCTGTAAAAAACTAGCCAAGTCTCGATGGAGCTGCTTGTTTATCTCTAAAAAGTAATGAAATCTAGACAAAGTCGTGTCAAGTCTGAGGTTCTTTACTGCGATTTCTTTATTATTATAGAATGTTATGTGACTTGGCCGTTGAAGAGTACACAAGGGTACAAAACCAGGTGCTCCATGACACCATTGCACCAATCTGTCGCCAGAACCGCTATACCCATTAACGATGGAAAATTGCCACTTAGAAAACGTTGATTCAATAACCAGTCAATTGTAGGCTTGATAAAGCTGCGTATTTCAATAATACTTATGTAAAGGCGAGCCTGAAACAAACAGTATAAAAAATACGTCTATTTTATGTTAGGGTGGTCGATTTGACGCTCCAAAAAGAAGACAGCAGAAGTCAGCATTGTCAATGCTGAATGCATGTGTTGCACGATCAACAACAGCCTAAAATAAGACACTAGCGTCCAATTACCAATACCTGTATTGGCTATTATCTCGCTTAACAAACATAGGTAGTTACAACAAATATAACATTACGTGTAAACAAAATTGACTTGTACCCACTAACGTATAAAGAATGTTCAACGGCCAAGTCACACAACATTCTATAATAATAAAGAAATAGCAGTAAAGAACCTCAGACTTGACACGACTTTGTCTAGATTTCATTACTTTTTAGAGATAAACAAGCAGCTCCATCGAGACTTGGCTAGTTTTTTACAGAATGTTTTTGGTGGGATTAACATTGACTGATTTTATCAAAAAACAAGTAATTCCTGATAACAAATTAAGCGGTTTCCGGAAAGTTGCATAAAACTCGTTATTTCAAATTACTTATTTGATTACTATTACTAGCTTCCGCGCGCGGATTTGCTTACTGAATGACAAACACACCACCATCTTGTACTCAACGTTGTATTTAAACAGAAAAAAAAAACTTTAAGTTTAAAGAAAAATTAAACTTTCAAAATATCAAAAATCAAAAAAGTAAAAATTCTAAATGATCCAAGTGATTTCAATGATTGAAATCACTTGGATCATTTAGAATCGTCAAGTTTAATTTTGTTCATTGTTTATGTTTTTTTTTAAGTCTTTGTACTTATTCACTACATAGTATAAAGCAAAGTCGCTTTCCGCTTCCCGCGTATGTATGTTTGCTTATATCTTTAAAACTACACAACGGATTTTGATGCGGTTTTTTTAATAGATAGAGTGATTCAGGAGGAAGGTTTATATGTATAATAACATGATACCCGTGCGAAGCCGGGGCGGGTCGCTAGTTTTAATACAAAATTAATCTTAATTATTATCGATAGAGCGAGTTGGAGCAGTCTCAGGCTATTTTGTCGTCTAAATAATGAGATATTTTATAGTAAGCCTTTTTGCATAGTTTACGTTTAATTCAGTTTTTTAAATTGCTAATAGATAGCTTTTGCATGTCGTTTGGGATTTTGTTATAGAAGCGTACACATTGATTGCCCTTGAAATTATTTCTTAGTTTTAGTGAGTCTAGTCGTGGGAACAGCGAGTTTATCTTTATTTCTAGTATTTCCATCATGATTATCACTATTTTTCTTAAACAAACTAATATTTTTACGAACATACATTAGATTTTCATAAAGGTAGGTACAGTCATTATATTTATTTCTATAAACTTATTTTGCAGTGATTCTCTTTAAGTTTAATATTTCACAAACCCACAATAATTTTAAAGACCTATTTAACGATGTGCTAATTTTTGTTAGAGTCAAGAGGCCCGACACAAACTTGGCTGGTTTTTTTCATTTTGTTAAAAATAAGAAAAATATCACTTGCCTCAGTTGCCTCCGACACGAATACAGACTTAAGCCGGAAACACACTTACGTGTCGTGTCGTGGCGCGACACGCCACTAGCTAATCGCTTTCATACGTTTAGTATGGTTAGAGACATATTTGGGTGTCGTGTCGTGTCGCAACGCTATCTTGCGATTGGCTAGTGGCGTGTCGCGCCACGCCACGACACTTAAGTGTGTTTCCGGCATTAGAATAAATGCAAGGAAATCTTCAGCAGTCGCGCAAATCACCTTTCATATTTTTTTTTTATTTAGTTTTTTTTTCCGATTCTGTAGTTATTACTGGCCTACCCTGTAAAAGGTTATCGTTGAGTTTTAGGACCTGTGGCCTGATCACGAACCACTATCGTGTCGACAACCTATCGTCCAAATGTCAAAACTGACACTTTTTGTATGGTAAAGGTGTCAGTTTTGGCATTTGGACGATACGTTGTCGATACGATACTGGTTCATGCTAACCCCCCAGGTTAACGTTGAGTTTTGGGTCACCTGTATGAGTGAACAGTGAACAGAACATCCTATACATTTACCTACATATAAATGTTATCTTATCGCTTCCCAGAACTGAACGTAGATCACTCAATCAAACTTTATTATTTAGTTGGTAATGGTAATGATAATTAAAGATTCTGAGAATTCAAATCTCCTTCGTTAATAATAATGGTTTGCAATTAAATCGTATTTAACATCTTTGTTGATTTTATTTGACCGATTATATTATGTACTTGCGATACGAGTATTATTCTTGAAAGCGGCGACGGGCTTGCAACCTGTCACGTGTGAAATGCTAACTAGTGCAACATGTGGTTGTGTGCCAAATGTAATGTCTGGAAATGCTGACTAACCCCTTAAGGGGCTGTATGTCGACGATTGCTCTTTTTCGAAACGAAAAAAGAAATACTTCTGAACTAGCCACATCTCCTATTTTTATAAGTATACAGGTTCCTACCTAGATTTCTATTAAGCTGAAAACATAATAGCAGAAACTTTACACGATAAAGATATTATTTCAAAATGATACGTTTTAGAATTTATGATCGAAATATTTTGATAGTTTACTATTAAAATCAACTTGTGATTTATTGTTAAAGATAAGTAATATGTAGATCAAGATTTCTATTAGAATAGATTATTGATAAGTAATTATACATAATTTATATCATTAATTTATTCGAAAAGCAAAGGCGGACCACGCGCCGACGTGTGTTTGTCGTCATTGCAGCGGTCGGTAGGATTATTTATCGAAGTGATTAAAGATGGGTACATCTTTATTCACATATACTATACATTATAAAATAGGAGATGTGGCTTGTTCAGATGTATTTCTTTTTACGTTTCGAAAAAAAAACAAGCGTCGACATGGAGCGCCTTAAGATATCTTCAAGGATCTGAGCGTTTGGAGATCTGAGAGGATGTCTACCGTACTTGGGGATTACTGTCGTGATTTTATTTATTTACTAGCTGCTCGCCCCGGCTTCGCACGCGTGGTACCTGGATAAAAAGTAGCCTATGTGTCATTCTGATGTATAAGCTATATTTTATTACTGTAAAGTTTCATTTTAATCCGTTCAGTAGTTTTTGCGTGAATGAGTAACAAACACAACTGCAATTACTCGGAGATTTGAACCTTGTAGGTACCAGCCGGGTCACCCGCCACGCTACAGAGGTCAGCGTCATAGGTCAAAGACCTAGACTTAAAGATTTTTCTTTCTTCTGTGGGATCTTCCATTATTTCCATTACTTCCTTTTACCTGAGACTTCGTCCGCGTAGATTCATTTATCGATTTTTCCTGTTTTTTCGTAAAACATTGAAATATTTAAAAATTAAAAGAATTATAAATGTGAATGATTGTGAGTTTATATGTATGTTTGTTATACATACAAACTCACTCAGGCCTAAACGACAAAACAGATTAAGATGCAATTTGCTGTAGATGTAGATATAATGCCCGAATAAAACATAGACTACTTTAAAATATGAAAAACATCCCCAAAAGGATAAAAAAACGCAAAAGGGATGATTTTGGTATAGATGGCGCTGGTGAGCATCCAATCTGTCATCATAGACTAAAAAAATTCAGTCTTTTTATTTGATTATTGAAGTTTGACAAGACAACGTCTGTCAAATGTATCAAAAGGGGTCTCCCCCCTAGAGGTAAAAAAAAATGCCTAAAAAACCTCAGGTTAATGGACGTCCCCTTTATTTTCGAGGTCAAAGACCTACAATATAGATACAGAAGAACTAGTACCAAAAGCAAATATCTAATTGTCGTGTTTCCTCACCATTTCAAAGGAAACTTCATACATTCTGCTGTGTGGTAATGTTACTTTCTAGGAATAGAATTATTGCTGTAATGTAACTATCATTATCGTAGTGAACAGTTCTGTGGAAGCCATGGCATAGTGGAGCGAGTGCAGTATTACATGTTCACACTTCACATACATTAGGTACCTACTTGGAATGTTTATTTAATTTTTTTTTACTGTGTTATAAAAGTATCTTGTGTATGTAATTACAAAAAAATAGTATTCTATCAGTAATCTAGTTCCCATAGTACAAGCTTTGCTTAGTTTGGGGCTAGACGGCGCTGTGTGAAATTACCACCAATATTTATTTATTTCCTAACTGGCTACTCCAATCAGTTAGGTTACATGGATTGTTTTCCACTCTTTCCATTATAGTTAAAGTACAGTTTTACAGAACTAATATTTTTCATTAATTAGCTTATGAAACCTATGTATGAAAATATCGAATTGAAATGAAATTTTACTTATGATAAGTGAAATGTTATCTTAATGTAAATGTTTTTCACGTGTTACTCGGATTAAAAGTACCCTGATTACAATACATATATATGTATAAAATAAAGACGTGTTAGTTACACTATTTATAACTCAAGAATGGCTGAAAATTTGCCCTCGCAACATCGTTTACGTGCAGTTTTTTTCAAACAGATTTCTAAACCCGCTTCATCACCTTAGGGGTTGAATTTAGAGTATTTTTTTATAAGAGCACACAACAAAATGAATACACCTCATTCACATTTTAAGTTTCCAAGAAACTTGGGCTCGCGTTGAATAAAATAAATATCAGGCAACTTCCAATTGTGTGCTGATAAAATAACTTACGAATTTGGTAGAATGCGTATCATTCATTAGTCAAAACTGCGTTGCTATGACGACTAAATGTTTTTAGTCAGTTAAGTCAGATTTGTTGCACACCAAAGAATCATTTTGTTGTAGGTGACATCTATAACAAAATGATTCTTTTTGCGTTTTTATATCATTTAGGGGTTGTTTTTCTGATTATAAGTTCCCCTTTATTTATTCAGATTGTTTATCTACATACTGCATCAAATTTCATCTTAATCCGCTTTGTCGTTTATTTTTGATTGGGGAACAAACATAGCAGCCTTATCACAAACTATCGCATTTATAATATTATTAAGATAACTCCCAGACACATAACAAACATCTGTGTTCATCACAAAAATGTTTGCCCTGGGTGGGCCGAACTCACAACCTACAGCGCAGAAGGCAGAGTTACTACCAACTGAGCTGTGAGGATGTACCTAGTTGTAGTACTGTATTGACCCTTAACTATGTCGCGGTCAATACTCTAACAATGTCAAACGGGGCAGCCTTGACTCGTTCCGAGAGCGTTATCGGGTTTAGGGTTCCGTACTGTTATCGCGCCAATTTATATTTCGCACGATTTCGCTGTTTTCGCGGAATAGATTTAGCGCGCTTTTCCACTGTATTAATAGATAAAGGAATATTAATAACTAGTGGGAACCCTCGCGAGTTTGTTCAGGTGAAGTTTTTTTTAGACTTACCTAAACCCCTGCTGTGCCTATACTTAGGGGTTGAATTTCGGGAATTTGTTTCTTAGCGCACCCCTGCCTACATCAAAAGGAATATATCTTCAAAATTTCAAGTTTCTAGGGCCAGTGGTTTAGGCTGTTCGTTGATAGATCAATCAGTCAGTCAGTCAGTCAGTTGGTAACAAGAGATTTTTATATTAATATAAAAAAATACCTTAAATTATTTAATATTTAATAAATAAATTATTGAATTAATAAGGCTATTAAAAGTAAGTATTTACTAAGTATTTATAATACACCCTGTATTAGAAATACTCGTGAAAATGCAACTTGAACATTGAACATTGACCAACGAAAAACGAAACAAAAGTATCCAACAAGTTTTTCATCTTCATTTTGTATTGAAATTCTATAAATTTTACGAGTAGGATCAGATTCATGCTAAAAAGTAGATACGGGACTCGTTTGTCTTAGATTGGATTGTGTTGGCATTTTTACAAGCAGATAATAAAGCTACCAAGAGATGAAAGCTAATAAGTACCTAGGGTCAAAGACCCGGTTGTGGTGCCCACCCCAACCGGGTGGTTTTGTTCATTTTCAATTTTGGCAGTCAAAAATTAAGTATAGCAAACAAACTTTTTTAAAAACTATAGTTAATAAATTATTTGTTTATGGTGCGCTTTGATTAGTGACAGTTGTGAAGCGTTATAACTCTAGATTAGATTGACCACAACTAAATATTTCCCGTTTTGTCTATTTAAATATGAATAATTAATAAATAAATATCGCATGTTACAAAACGTTTATTGGAAAATTAAAATGTTGTTAAAATGCCCACAACCAGGGCTCTCACCCTATGTACCTACCTAAGTATGTACTACCTAAATTGATAGCGTTATCTATTTACAAGTAGTTCATGAATATAAAACAGCTGATACTCGTTACGCTAATTTAAACTTTAGCGTAAAGGAATAAGAGCGATTGTATTTTAGAATTTTTAGTTGTTAGCGTAGACATAACTAAATCGCCACCACTGATACTGATCGATACTGACGGATAAGAAGTAAATTTGCTTGCAAATGATTGAATACTTTTATCAGTTTTCGGAAACAGTAGACTTTTCGCCTCCGAGATTATCTATACTTATAATAAATCTGTAGAGAGGTCAATTCTGTACATGACATATATTTCCAGAATAACTATCAGGGGGTGATTAGGGATCGATACTGATGCCAAAAATGCAATCAGTAAATTTTTTGTCTGTCTGTCTGTCTGTATAACCGTTATAGAAACAAAAACTACTCGACGGATTTTAACGAAACTTGGTACAATTATTTTTCATACTCCTGAGCTGGTTATAGTATACTTTTCATCACTCTACAATCAATAGGAGCAGAGCAGTAAAAGGAAATGTTGGGAAAACGGGAGAAGTTACTCCATTTTTTAAGCTTCCGTCGCGTGTGCAACTTTAATGGTTAAAGCTACACAAAAATCATGTATGACGGAAATGTTCTCCTTAAAATTATATAAAAAATATCCCACGACAGCATATGTCTATCTTTTATGGTTGACTTACTCCCGACAGCTTAGCAGTTCGAAGCTTTCTGATTATATTTGTCTACTCTTACGTTTATAACACTTTAGTCATCCCTCATTAAAAAAGTTAACATTATTAACTATTCCATAAAAAAAGAATCATAGAAATCGTGTGATACTACGCAGCCGGACCCACCGTGGATAAGGGTTAATTTTAATGCAGTTACAAATCTATGGAATTGTACGAATTGTACTCCAAAAATCAGCAATTGTACTAGAAGGGGTCAAACAAAGCTGTAAAAAAAACGTTTTATATAAAGACATTCTGTAGTATATTTAGTATCAGCATTGCACCCTTGCGAAGCCCGGGCGGGTCGCTAGTCTAATATAAAGTTCAAAGCAAAATGTACTTTATCGACACTAACCACACTAATATATTAAATCCGAATGTTTGGATTTGTTTGTTCGTTCAATCGCATCGTAAATACTGAGCCGGAGTAGATAAAATTTGCTATTTAAATAGACAAGCTGTCCCCCGACCCGCGAGAGACGTTTTCCTGTCAAAACTACAATAATCCTTAATAAAAAAGCACTTTCAGTTTTTCCCAAACTTCTGCTGTCCCTTCATAAAACAACCTGAACTGTGGGGTTATTTTGTAAAACCATGGTTGTCATGTTATGGTACTGAATGCCATAATACCTACGCTTTTTATGCTGTTTAGGCATCTATACCGACGCTTCCAATACAATACCTACGCTGAAGCGTAGATATAGGTGCATAAACTGTAAATAGTTACTATGAAAAGTGTACAGATTAGGTATTCTATAACATTAGGTATTGCATTCAACATCATAACATGATATTCATGTTTTTTACAAAATAGCCCTGCTGAAACTCAATTAAAACCATTGAAACACCATAGTGTTAATAACAGTAAAGTACGAGTAGGTACATTGGCTATTGGTACCTAAAAGCACAGTATAAAACTGTGATAATGGTAAAAAATATTTAATATATTTTTTACTGTAGTAAAATTGGTACTTACTCGGAGGTAATGATTTGAACTCAAAGAAACTCCAATTCCGGGAACAAAAATAACAAAAATAAATAGGATCACGACTGTAATCCCTAAGTACGGTAGACAATAGACATACTCTCAGATCTCAAGGCGCTCAGATCCTTAAAGATGACTTTAGGGGTTAGAGGAATAATATTGAGTAGTTTACTCATTAGATTTTGCAAATCAGTTAAGCTAATTGAAATCCAGTTTGAAACATTTAATCAATTCGCCGCGCGCCGTCTGTTTACTGAATACCTATAAAAACTTTACCGATCGTAATTTTGTTCTCAAATTGCCTTGAATATTTTATAGGTATTCTTTGAAAAACAGTAACGGCTCTCAAAGATAATATCCGAATTATACTGAACGATTTAAACGACTTTTGTTTCGTAAAATTGTGCACTTCAGTTTATTTTATTCAGACACATCATTTTATTACCCTACGGTAGGGGTAGGTGTATTTACCTTTAGTTTTCGGTTTAAGTACTTAGTCAACTCTAAGGGCCTGTTTCATCATCTTCAAGTAAAGTGTTGATTAGTTACTTTCCAGTTAGCTCTAAATTAATGTATGAAAATGTCAAAACTATCAAATGTCAAATGGTACGTTCGTTTTTGGTAATCGCCGAGTAGCTTACTTAGGATTTTACTTGAAGATGGTGAAACAGGCCCTAAATGTATTTTTTTCAGTAGGCTTCAACTGATGTTCAACATAAAATAAGACTATTTTAGAGAGCAATAATGGCCGATAATGAACGGAATAAGTGCAAAATTATTATCCTTACCTCTCATATAATCCCGATGCCTGTCATCACGAATTTGTTAAAAAATCAAGGTTCATTTTCAGTTGGTAGTAACTCTGCCTTTTGCGCTGTAGGTTGTGGGTTCGATCTCCATTCAGATCAAATATTTGTGTGATGAACATAGAAGTTTGTTCTGTGTCTGGGTGTTAATATGTATAATAAGTATGTATTTACAAAAAAAAGTATTTATGTATTCTATCAGTTATCTAGTTCTCATAGTACAAACTTTGCTTTGAGGCTAGATGGCGTTGTGTGTAAGGTCCACCAATATTTATATTTATTTATTTATTTAATGTGCAAGTGTTAATTGATTTAGATTTAGTTTTGAACATCCAGTTTGTTTTCGAGTGTTTTCTTACTACACCCTGTAGCGAAATCATAATGAGAATTTTCGTAGGTAACTTACAAAGCACATTCGAGTGATTAAATTTTTTTAACAGACGTTGGCTCTCGGAAACCGTACCCTGTTCGCTTCTGCGTAGTCGGACAAAAACTAAATTGAGGCAAGAAGTAATTTCCCTGAACTGGTAGGTACTTCCTGCATGGCTGTATTCCGGTGGGTAATGCCATGGTATTCGCGATTACAGTTCTTATATACTAAGTACCTAGGTCCTAGGTAGTCACCTAGGTATATTATAATGCTGGCTCTTATATAGGTAGTAGGTGTAAAAAATATATTGTTTTTATGTGCCAAAAAGCAGTGATATTCTACTTTTAAAGCATGTCAATCGCAAGAATGAACAAAAAAGATAACTCTACATTAGCTTTTACACGCCACTTCGTTCGCGTCGATGCAGGAAATTGATTTTTGACGATTCAATTTCAATTTATTGATGTATAAAAATAAAAAGTTAAATTATATTTCATGTTACGGTACATTTATATGTTGTGAATGTTAAAGTAAGATACCTCTATTATACTAAGCTGGGCCTGTGTTATAATAGTTTACCTACAGTCCTTCCAGGGAATCTAGGTACCTGCTTATATTAAAATAAACCACTTAAGTATAGGTAAATATGTTGATATTGTATTTGGCCGAGTGGGGTACATGCGCATGAAAACACGTGCTCAAGACGGTGAAGGAAAACATCGTGAGGAAACCAGTTAGTATAAGCGGCGATGGGCTTGCAACCTGTCACGTATGGAATGCTAACTACTGCAAAATGCTGCCCGCATTTTGTGCCAAATATAATGTTTGGACGAGTCTCTGACTACCCCCACTAGATATCTTCAAAGGATCTAAGCGTCTGGAGATCTGAGAGAATGTCCACCGTACTTGGGGATTACAGTCGTGACCCTATTTATTTATATTTTATTTTATTTATTTACACAGCATATTAAAATAATAATGTAATGATTCCAACAATTTCCAGCCTATTAGAAGACCACCCTACGATACGTAGTTCCCATAATATGATGCCGTATCTAATTCCTACACTTCAGTTGTTTCACGCACTGATGATTCCCTTCCTATCTGGAATTACAAGTGCACTAGCTTGGAAGAATAAATAAGTGGTGATATTTTTAGGGTACCGTAGGTTTCTAAACATTACAAGCGGAGATCACTCTTGCACGCGAGA